>JACCIE010000063.1:600000-1168947 GCA_018906755.1 Sycophaga agraensis | reverse complement strand
TCGAAGTAAGCTCTGCTTTCAGGGCGACCACAATGAGTTGCGGGAGCGCTTATGGCGTTTCCTGCTCATGGTTGCCCGGCCTCTCCTGGACGTTCCCTGGGTCGAAGGATACGACGACAACTATGACGCCGAACCATTGGATCCTCCTTTGGTTTGTTACGATTTGTGGTTGCCGTCGATTTCTCCCCAGAAGCGAGGAACGGATCGTGAAAACAGCCCCGCGAAGGATGACGGCGCGGCAGCTATCACGACCAGCACGACCGGAGAGGATAGTGAGAGTTCTTCGGGAGTTCGTGTTCGAGAGATTGGAGTTGATCCTAAGGATCATCCCCCGACTGTTTTTAAACAAGGGGTAGATGTCCCGGGAACCTCCAAGCCGGAGTCGATTGAGGTAGACGGGCTGACCCTCCGAATGCAGGAGCAGGTACGGCAGATCGTATCATCTGTGATGACAGAAATTTTTGCATCACAGGGTGATATTATTCCGCAGACGCTGAGAGGAGCAACTACGCAAGTTGCTCCTTCTATGGCGTTAGCGGGTGGGCCAGCTAACCAAGGCGAGAGCCCGAGTCTGCCGCCTAATTCAGCTGAGACAGGGAAGCCTCCTGCAGCGGCCTCTACGCCGCATAAAAGGAAGGTTTCCTTGAAGAAAGCAAACAAGGTGTTGGTGAGTTCGGATGCGGATGACTCTTCACAGAGCGGATCGTCAGATGAAGAATCCGTGTTGATGTCGGCGCCGCGTCCGAGCAAGTTAGTGAGTCGTCGTGATAGAGTGAGGGTCGAGGATACTGCTCAGAGGAGACGCAGTCGGCAGGTTTTACCTTCGACGACTGAGTCAGCCGCGGGCGATCTTCAGTTGGCAACAACCATGGCCCGGAGGAGTAGCGATGATAGTTTGACTAGAGAGAGAGACGTGAGTTTTCGCGACATAACCCGCTGCAGACGGGCGTTGCGAGATGCACGTCTTTCTTTTGCGGGTAGAGATACGGAGGATGCGTGGGATTTCCTTGAGGGTCTCGAGTTATTCAAGGAGCAGCTGGGAGTTTCGGGTAGATGTTTAATAGGCTCCTTGCAATCGGCTTTCGTGGATGACGCTCGGAAATGGTACCACCGCGTCCAACGTATGTTTGTGGATTGGGAGTCTTTCGTGCAAGCCTTCCAGAACAAGTACTGCACGATAGTTAGCGATTCGACTCTGCTCAGAGATCTCCAGTGTTTGCGCCAGAGAGAAGGAGAGACGATCGCGAGGTTTGTGGATGCGTTCCAGACGAAGGCGAACGCTATGCGTCGCCCGCCGTCGGAACGCCGCCAGAAGAGGATGATCTTTGAGCAGATCTTGCCGACTTACCGGCGGTATATCATGGATAAAGATATGCCGGACGTGCGGTCGCTGGTTCAGTGGGGTAAGCGCTTGGAGGACATCCAACGGATTGATGATAGGTTTGAGTCTCCGTCACTCGACCCGTCATCGAGCAAGAAAAAGGTAGAGAAAAGAATTGAAGATAAAGTTGGAGTACATGCTGCATCTACGGCTCCTAGCCTGCCGCCCGCTGCGTCGAAGAAGAAGAAGAAAAAGAAGAAGAAGAAGAGTACGTCGGCGAGCGGTAGCGGGAGTAGTGATAGCGGTGAGGTAGCTTTGCTAGAAGGCATAGCGAGGCAACAGCACCAGCCGGAGCAGCAGAGTCGTGTTACGGGGCAGATAGCGCCAATGCGCTCGAATCTGCCTCCGCAGGGGGTTGGAAGACGGGAGTTTGGAAGCGGACAGCGAAGCGGCCAAGTGCAGCCATCTAAAACATGGCCCGGGCCCTCGTATGTTCAGCTGCATGCCCCGACTCCAATGCCGACACCTGTGGCGAATGCTCCGTTTTATGGACAGTGCTACACGTGTAACGGCATTGGACATAGAGCCTCTATGTGCCCGAAGCGAGTCTGCTATAAATGCAGGCTTCCGGGACACAACGCGAGCGCCTGCCCAACTGCTAGCCCACAGGGTAGCGTGTCAAGTTTGCGACTGCCCTGGAGTAGTTTTCCGGACTTGCCCGAACTGTGCGCACGTAAGGGAGAGCCTGGGAAACGCCAAAGCAGGGCAACAGACGCGTCCCCTGGGCCCTGCGGGGAAACGGTAGTGAGCGAGAGGACGAGTGAAAGATTAAGAGTGGTGGAACGTCGAGAGAAGGAAGTTAGGCAGGAAGAGTCGAGTCAGGAGCGTCAAAATCGAGAGACACAGAGTGAGTGTGAGAAAGAGAGAGAGCATCTCGAGAAGACGCTTCGAGCTTCTCAGGAGTTGACGGATGAGCTCCAGAGGCTCTCCACAGCCTGTAAGCTGCTCGATACAATGCCGGACAAGCCTTCGAATCGAGTTCGCGTTGAGGTGCCTAGTCGGACGCCTGCGCAGAGTTTGGAGTTTCCGCTTCTACCAAGCAGCAGAGAGGCTTCGAACAAAGCTGCGGGTGAAGGATCCGCGAGTTCACTGAGGAATTCGCTGTCCCGTCTGGCTACAGGCGTACTCAAGGGTGCTGTGCCGAAACAATCGAATAGTGAGGAGCAGACGGTGGCCGGTGTCATAACCGACAACCGAATGTACCTAACGGTTCGATTGAACGGCAAAGATGTGTGTGCATTGTTTGATCCAGGTTCCATGATTTCTTTGATCGACCCTGAAGAAGCAAAGGCGTTTAAAGATAAATGGAAACCGGCTCAGCTAGCGGTGCGTGGAGTTACTGGGGGAACTCAGAAAATCCTTGGAGTGCTTGAAGTTCTCTTTGAAGTAGAGAATATCGAGCAGGCAGTTGATCTTAGAATCGTGCCGGATATCGGTCACCCTGTCATTCTCGGGGTAGATTTTGGTCTCAAGTACGGTTTTGAAGTTATCGCTGGTAGGATGTTTCTGGAGGATTCCTGGTGGAAGATGGCGTCCTTTCTCAAAAGTTGGTGAATTGAGTTCAGATCCGAGAATTTTCGCAGAGTGCTGTGGCATCGTTGAAATACGAAGTGAGGAGCGAGAACAAGTGAAGGCTTTGATGGAAAAGTTACTTCCAGAACCCGGAGAGCTTCACGGGTTTACGACTCTTATTGAACACCACATCGATGTCCAGGGTGCTGTGCCGGTGAGACACGCGCCTAGGCGTATGTCTCCCAAGGTTCTCGAGTTTGCTCAAGAAGAAGTGAAGAAGATGTTTGAGAAAGGGATTATTGAGCGTAGCGCTAGTGAGTGGTGTAGTGCACCAGTGATTGTCAAGCGAGAAGGGAGCTATAGGTTTTGTATAGATTTTAGAGATGTAAATAAGACGACTAGGCGCGATAACTATCCTTTACCGAATATAGATTCGATTTTGGATAAGTTGCGCGAAGCTAGGTATATCTCTAAAATCGACCTAAAGAAAGCTTACTTTCAGGTGTTCTTGACTGAAGTTAGCCGGCAATTTACAGCTTTTGCTGTGCCTGGCTCCGGTCAATGGCAATTCGTTCGTTTACCCTTCGGATTGAAAAATGCGCCGATGACGTTTTGTAGGTTAATCGGGGCCTTATTCGGACCCGAGGTAGAGCCTCACGTTTTCGCGTATTTGGACGATCTGATAGTGGTGACGCAAACGTTCGAAGAGCACCTGAAATGGGTAGAGTTTGTGTTGCGTACGATTGTGGAAGCCGGACTCGAAGGTAAATCGTGAGAAGTGTGAATTTTGTTGTTCGAGTGTGCGTTTCCTAGGTTACCGGCTGGATGCTGACGGATTAAGGCCGGACCCGGAAAGGGTTGAGCCGGTCCTGAACTATCCGGCACCCAAGAATGTGAAAGAGTTGCGTACGTTTTTGGGTATGGTGGGCTGGTACGCACGGTTTATTGAGAAAGAGTCCGAGCTTAAAGTGCCTCTCACGAAGTTGTTAAAGAAAGATCAACCGTGGGAGTGGCAGGGAGAGCAAGAGGTTGCGTTTAATGCTTTGAAGAACGCGCTTGTAAAGGCCCCTGTGCTTGCTCGTCCGAATTTTTCTAAGTCATTTACGGTCCAAAGCGATGCTAGTGATTACGCTATTGGAGCCGTTTTGACTCAGGAAGATGACGATGGGTTTGAGCATCCGATCGTGTATATCAGCCGTGTCTTAAATCCGGCTGAGAGGAATTATACTACGTCGGAAAAGGAGTGCCTGGCCTTATTATGGGCAATTAAAAAATTGAGGCCATACTTGGAGGCTTATGAATTTGTTGCTAAAACAGATCATAGCGCTCTAACTTGGCTTAAAAATCTTAAAGACCCTACAGGGAGGCTAGCGCGTTGGGCCCTCGAGATGCAGCAGTGGGATTTCGAGATTGTGCATACAAAAGGCGCACTCAACAAGGTTCCTGATGCTCTCTCTAGAGGGATCGATAGAGAGATTGCGATTGTGGCGAATTTTGAGACGATCTCGGATCCTTGGTATCATGACAGAATAAACGAGATTCAGCGTTGGCCTCGAAAATTTCCTGGATGGAAAGTGATGGATGGCATGCTTTATCGTTATTCTACTGATGAGATCCTGGATCCGATCTCGTTTGAAGAGGAGGGGTGGAGACTCGTCGTACCAGACGAGTATAGAGTTGGAGTGATCGAGCAGGCACATCGCCACCCGTCGTCGGGTCATCTTGGAATCGAGAAGACTTACGACAGGGTAAGGAGGGAGTATTATTGGCCTGGTTTTTACTACCAAGTGCGTGAATACGTGCAGCAGTGTAGCGAATGCCAGCGCTATAAAGTCTCTCAGGCGGGTCCTAAAGGGCTGATGGGTAAGCGAATCGTGGAGAGGCCATGGGCAGTGGTGGCTGCAGACGTGATGGAGCTGCCTCGTAGTAAGAGCCAATTTAAATACATTCTAGTGTTTCAGGATCTTTTTACGAGGTGGATTGAGTTGAAACCATTGCGTGCGGCTAACGGGAAGGCAGTGGCGAAAGCTTTTGAAGAGTTGGTGTTATTTAGGTGGGAGACTCCCGAGTTCTTATTGACGGACAATGGTACAGAGTTCGTTAATAAGCATCTCCGGGAGATGTTGGAGGATTTTGGTGTGAAGCATGTAACCACGCCTCCCTATCACCCCCAAGCCAATCCGGTTGAGCGTACAAATAGAACGTTAAAAACGATGATTGCCACGTTCGTCGAGGCTGATCATCGACAGTGGGACGAGCACTTGCATGAGTTCCGACATGCAATTAATACGGCCGTGCAAGCTAGCACAAAGGTCTCGCCGGCGTTCTTGAATTACGGGCGCCACCCACAGCCAGTGAAGAGTTTGCGACGTGAAGTTGAGGGAGAGAAGGTAGTTGTTCGTGCGGACCCTGAGCATTGGCTTGACCGTCTGAAACGATTGGACGTTCTTTGGGATCTCGTGAGGAAGCATAACGATGCATCCCAGGAGCGCAACGCCCGCGCGTATAATCGCAATAAAAGAGGCGCGTCGTTTCAGGTGGGCGACCTCGTATGGAGGCGCGAGAGCACGCTTTCGGATGCTGCGAAGGGAGTCTCCGGTAAGCTGGCACCAAAATATTTTGGTCCCTTCGAGATTAAAGAAGTGCTTGGTGATACAGTCTTTCTTCTCGAAGATGCTGGCCGGAAGACTTCTAAGGTGCATATTCAGCACCTAAAGCGGTATATACCACCGAGGCGAGCTAACGTGCCGACCGACGAAGTGTCGGAAGTCAGTATCTGTTCTTGTGTCGTGGTAGAGGTTAAGTGTAAGCGTAGTGATTAGCGTGATATTGACTAATTTTTTTTCCATTTTGCAGGTGGCAGGAGGTGGAAGAATGGAGGAAGACATCCCCGTCGAGCCAGCTCCGGGGGTGGAGAAGGGTAAAGGCGATGAGGAGTGCCTCGAGAAGCTGCTCCGGCTGGAGCTGCAAGCTCGCCGGGACAGCGTTCCAACCGATGAGGAGGACGCGCTGCTCATCCACGCCTCGGACGAGGATATGGAGGAGCCAGAGGTGACGAGCGGCGGGGCCGCATCAGCCTCTGCGGATCCAGGGCTGCAGACGACGGCGCCCGGCAACAACGACATCACGGCGGTTACGCCGCTCGTGGGTGACGGGCAGGCGGCCGTCGTAGAAGTGGCGGTGGCAGCGGTTGAGCCGGCCAGCCCTGTCGTCGAGCCCATGGAGGTTCCGGCAGGGCGAGAAGAGGCCCCGCGCAACATCTTTCCCGCCGGATACTCCGAGGACTTGCGTCGGGAGGAGGCTATGCGGCAGAGGCTTATGGCGAGGCGCCGCCTCAAGTGGAATCCGCGACGTCAGCTCGAGATGGATGACTACTTCTCGAGCTCGACGCCTGCGGATGAAAATTTTGAGCGCCTCTACAAGGCACTGCCGCAGAAGCCGACTTCAGGCGTACTCCTGCCCCAGGCCACAACATCAGCAGAGGGGCCAATATCGGAGCGTCCCGCGGGAAGAAGAAAGCGGCGGAAGAGGACGAAGAAGGGAGGGCCCGCGTCCGCGTCCGCGATCGCGAGCGCGAGCGCGAGTCACCTCACGAAAGAGGAGGAGGTAGGCGCGGGGAGGGAAATTGTGGGTGGTGCTGGGGGGAGTAGCGACCCGAAGGGGCCGTTGGTCGAGAGCGCTCCGTATGTGGAGATAGCTCGCCAGCGGTCTCCGACTTCGGGAGGGCAGGCGCGCGGGGGGGAGACGGTAGTGTCCGGCCCTAAGGCCGTGAGTCGCGTGGAGAAGGCAGTCTCGTCCAAGTGCTCCACCGGTCGATCCGCGCAAGCAAGTGATCCCGGTGAGTTGGGCTGGGGCTGCATTTTCCGTGGGAGGATGGACGTGCCCGTTGATCCGGCCGTTGATCCGCCACCACGCTCATGCCACCGTTGCTGGCGGAGGGGGCACCATCGCGTAGATTGTCCCCGGCCCCTGCACTCGGTGTTTTGCCACAACTGTGGGCGTTTGGGAGAGACGCTTAATACTTGCCCCCGTTGTGGTGAAACGCATGCAGCGTGGTTGGCGAGCATGGGAGTCCGGCGGATCCGGGAGAGCCACCCCCAAGCGCATCCCCGCGTGGATGCTGGTGTTGCGCCGAGTGTGAGCGCGGACGTGGCGGGGGGATGGGAGGTTTCAGGTGGCGGTAAGGGCGGAAAGCGCCGGCGCCGATCTCCGCGATCGGAGACGGCACTGGCGCCAACGCCGGTAGCCCCGCGCCTGAAGGCCCCGAAGCCCCAGCCACCGCCACGGACGGACAGCACCTCGGTTAAAAGGCGATTGAGTGCGCCGCCTCGGGTGGTTTCGGGAGCTAAGGTAGGAGCCCCCGTAGCATCGCGCACTCTGGCACCCCACGTTCCGGTAGCAAGGGGAGTGCAAAAGCGAGTGGAAACGCAGGATCGCGAAAGCGTCGACCTGACGCCGTCAGCTTCATTCGCGGAGATCCAGACCGCACGGAGCTCCGCGGCTGATCTGACGGTGGTCGGAAAGGGCGCTGAAGCATCCGGTGTTTCCCCGCTGATGCCTCCTGCGGAGGCAGCAGGGTCCTTGGAGGCCAGCTCAGTACAGCCCATGGAAGTGTCCGGAGAGGCATTTGACGACTCGGTGGGAAGCGGAGATTCCGTTTCCCCGGGGCTTGCCCTTCGGTCAGAACCGATCGCCGTGCCTGCCGGACCAGGGATTGAATTTGAACGGATGGCTCGCGCTTTCCAAGAGGCCAGGCTGTTTCTCGACAAGCTCCAGAGCGCCGAGCCTGCGGATAGAGGGTGGATGCGAGCGGCATTGGCTCGGGTATTCCCGGACCATCCGAGGCTGCAGTAGAGCTTGTGGAGGAGAGGTAAGGTTGAGTTTGTGAAGGTGGCCTCAATAACACCAGAGGCCACCGCCCCTTCTGAATTCGGTTGCTTGCCCGACTTTGCACGCTTAGTTTTTGTGATATTAATGATAGGGATTCGATTAGAGTAATGGTGAAGAAGAGTAGCCAAATAAGCGTGCAAGGTTGGCGGCGACCAACCGGATGAATAAACTTGACATCTGGGAAGATGTGAAGTTTAGGGGGGGGGTATTGCGACGAGTATCTCGCCGTGGTCACCGCGGTACTGAGCACGTGCTCGCCGCCTTGACCATGCGCCGAGTGGGGGGCAATGGGCTGCGCGAAATTCGGCGCACCGCGGTAATTATCGCGCGGGAAAGCGCGCGGGCCGCGGCGGCTAATCAAGGAGAGAGGGCAATTAGGCGCGCGATCGGCCCTCGATCCTTGCTCGATCGCACGATTTAGATTAGTGTGTCTCGGGACACGGCCTCTCCCGAGACGTTTCGCAGCGGAGCGCTACGTTCTTTTTCGCGTGACGCGTTTTTAGTTTATTAGAGAGAGTGAGTGAGAGAGAGAGAGATAGAGTGATAGATTGAAGGAGAGAGAGAGAGAGAGAGGTGCATTATAGTGCAGGTGCACGGTAGCTGAAGGATCGAGGAAATAACCTTGCGACGCTTCGATCTCGCCCTTGCGGGTTAGAGATTGGTGAAGCAAGGTTCAACGACAACAAGCGAACCTTTGGGACGCTTCGATCTCGCCCTTGCGGGTTAGAGATTGGCGAAACAAGGGCAAGCATCTTCCCGCCAATTCGGAGATCGCCGCCGCCGTTAGAGTAAGTAGATTTAAAATAATACATTTTATAACGTGTGCGCGATCATCCGCGTCGGGAGAGTGAGAGAGAGAGAGAGAGAGAAAGTTATTAGATAGGGTCGTGGATTGTCGGGTTGATTCTTGTAAATTTTATTATAATAAATAATTTATTAATTTAACATATAAACATCCGCGTAATTATTTCGCGCACCTTTCCCTATTTTTTTCGCGTCCCTTATAGCGGCGAGCACCCAGGCTCGCCCCGCCGAGTCCGCGGATTTTCCGCGCGACTACACTGACCGGAGGGAGGAGAGAGCGGAGAATCCTACAGTCGCGTGGTGGCTGGGAGCCGGGCGAAATCAGCCACCCGGTAACCGCCACGTGACAATAGACATAATAGTTTCTCGTGTTAATTTTGTATTTTTAAACCAGGGTGTTTGATTTTGTTTATAGTATGTTGTAAAATACATAGTACCCTTATATAAACCTTGTTCTTCTATAATTATATTATTTTCTATGTTCGCTAATTTTTTATAATTCTGATAAAAATCTGTAAATGGTAGACAGTAATTATCTATTTCTATCTTGTTGGCTGCTTCTTTGGCTAAGCGGTCAGCTGCTTCATTGCCTATTATACCGATGTGAGAATGAACCCATACGAATTCTATAATTTGTTGCGAGTTAGCTTTTAAAATATCATTGTATTTTTCTTTTATCATTAGAATATATTTATTTTGAGAGACGCTTATTTTGTTGAATTTCAAGCTTTGCAGAACACTAAGCGAATCGAAAAAAATTTTGAAATTACTATCGGGATAATTGCGTATAATGTCCATTGCTTCGCTTAGGGCTATAGCTTCAGCAGTGAATACTGAAGCAGATTCGGAGATCTTTTTTTTAATTTCTATATCTAGTACTGGACAGATCGTTGCGAGACTGACATTTTGAGCAGTTTTGCTACCGTCGGTATAAATACCTATACTGTTAGTTCTTGTCAAGTAGTTTGTAATAGCGGCACTACTACTATTAGCTTTACTTAAGTTAGAACCAAATTCAGTGTTTACGTTTAAGGAGGAGCAAATTGAATCATATTGACAATTGTAAATACTAAAATTATTGTCCGGATTATGGTCTATATTCTTGATTTCATTGATACATTCAACTAACAGTCTAGGAATTTTTACACTTTTGTTATATTTAAATTTAGAGTTAAGTTTACTGTGAACAATTTGGAAGTGAGGTGAGTTTTGGAATGAGACTATTTTAGTAAGGAATTTTTTACATAGCAGTTTTTTCTAATTTGAAAAAGGTGGACTTTCGATTCGGCTATAACGACATTGTTCGGAGTACTCATTCTAAAACCCATGGCTTTTTTTAGTGCCATCAGTTGAATCTTTTCTAGTCTTTCTCGGTATATTTTTTGCTTAGGGTAGTAGATGAAGCTACCATATTCCATAACTGACCGAACATAGCTTTTATATAAGTTGAGCAGTGTTATAGGAAAGGAACCCCACCAGGTACCGCACAAAAATTTTACAATGTTTGTTGATTTAGCACATTTAGATTGGACGTAATTAACATGTGGTATAAATGATAGCTTATAATCTAGAGTTATGCCTAAAAATTTAACAGTATTACTGGATTTTATAATGTATTCGTCAATTTTTATTTGAGTGTCTCCTGGTTTTATGCCTTTTTTATTAAAGTGAATAAAAATGGTTTTTTGTGGAGCTAGTGTTAAGCCTAGTTTGAAAAGATTATCGCTTACAATTTTAATTACTTTTTCCAAAATACTTATACCTCTTTTGACCGGATTGAATTTCGTATACAACGCGATGTCATCTGCGAATTGAGATATCAAGATACTGACAGGAAGATTTATAGTGATATCTTTAACAAATATAAGATATAAAAGTGGGCTTAGGATTCCTCCTTCTGGAACGCCTTTGCCGACCTTTCTACTGTTACTTCCTAAAGAGTCAGTATATATTGATCTATCGTAAGTTAGAAAATGAATAAATAAAATAACATTTTTTGGGCATTGAATTTCCGCTAACTTCTGCAGTAATAAATCAATATTTACATTGTCGAACGCGCCGCAGACATCAAGAAAGGCTGTTAACATGTCTTTGCGGGATTCTATCGTTTCATCGGTCTGTAGCAATAAGTTCGCAAGGTTGTCCATGCACGACTTACCCTTTCTGAAACCCGATTGGCTAGGAGGTAGTATATTTTGGGTTTCGCACCACCATTGTAAGCGATTTTTTATAAGCGATTCAAAAATTTTAGAAAAACAGGATGTAAGTGCGATAGGTCTAACACTTTTTCCGTCAGTCTTACTTATGAAATGTATATAGGATTTTGTCCACTCAACTGGATATTTACTAGTTTTAAACATGTCGTTATATATATCTAGAAGTAGTAGTTTATAATTAATGGGAAGATTTGTAATTGTGTTGTAATCAATTCCATCCATATCGGGAGACGATTTGGTATTAAGTGAGCTTAGAACTAAATTAAATTCTACGAAGTCAAAAGGTTTACTAAGGAAGTCATTCTTTTTGCATTGGAGAATTTGGTCTGGATTTGAGCATGCCCATGGAGGACTAATTTTATCAAGGGCAACGTTTACTAAGTTATCTAATTGAAGATGACTAGAGTAATGAGATTTGTTAATTTTAACCCATTTGTTTTTGAAAATTTTGCATTTGTCCCAGACATGTTTAGGGTTTGTGCTTATATTAAGAGAGCTTGTGAATTTTTTAAAGCTTTCAATTTTTTTCGTTTTAAATGTCTTATATGCATGTTTAGCTGCTTCTTTGTAAGCTAGAAGGTCATTAAGATTTAGACTGTATTTCCATTTCATTAGTGCCGCATTTCTTAATCTTTTAACTTTGTTGCACTCTTCATCCCACCACGATACAGGGTTTCTGTATTTCTGTAATGGGACGGCTTTTTTAGCGGGGGTATTTGATATTATTGCGATTCGTATTATATTGACAAAGTATACGTATTTTTCATGTGGAGAAAGGTTTTTGAAATCTAGAGTAAAAAATTTTTCAAATTGACTTAATAAGGTATCGTTAACGCCTATCCAATTTGTTTTTAAGCTTTTAATTTTAAAACTTTTCTGTACATGAATATTTTTATCAACTTGAATATTAAATAAAATCGGATGGTGGTCAGAACCTAGTGTTTTTTCGAGAACTTTGAAATTGATTTTGTGAGCCATGTTTATTGAAGAGATTAAAAGATCTATATTAGAGTGAATTCTATCGTGACCATCTATACTCTTGGAAAATCTTTCTCCATTTAAGTCGGTATATTTACAGTTCCAAATAACATTATGTGAGTTAAAATCGCCTACTAATAAGCTATGGTTATCTATATTTACATTTTGTATTATTGTATCCCATTCGGTTTGCGAGAGAGTTTTACCTGGAGTCCTATAGCATACGTATAAGTCAATCGAAGGAGTCGTGTTTGTAAGTCTAATGCCGCATGATTCAACTGCTTCATTCGGAGATTTTATAGTTTGAATTTCATGAAATGCTATATTTTTACGAACCACTATAAGTATGCCTCCTCCAATAGCATAATTTCGGTTTCTTTTATATTGTATAAAATCGCTTGAGAAAATATAGTCTTTATTTTTGTCTTTGTCATTTAACCACGACTCTACGCATATAAACACATCTAGATTTTTTAAAATATCGGGTAATTCATTTCTCCGTTTATTTATACTGCGTGCGTTCCAAAAACAGAATTTTAATGATTTGCTTGTTATATTATTGTTCGAACCTAGCATGTTGATTTTATTTTTCTTTGTATTTATGCGCGGAGTTTATCTTCACTTGAGCAGCTGTCACTTGATGAAATTTCTTCGTGTTCTAATTTTCTGATTATCCTGTAAATACGGCTTCTTAGATTTGAAACAGTGACTTGGTCTTTAATATCTTTAAGCATTTCTATTAACGCAGATGTATTTTGAGTGAAAGTCGTAGCGGTTTCTGAGATTTTGGGATTATCGTATGTTTTAACTAGAAAATTTACAATATCATTAAGATCAAGAGGATATTTTTTCGCGTTTTGAGATATACATTCTTTAGCAGGTTCAAGTTCGCTTAGAACATCTTCATATGTTGGAGAAGTTCTAACAAGAATTTTTTGCTTCTTTGAACTTTTTTTTTACCTTACTGATGATAGTACTGCTGATTTTATTTGATTCGGCTGACGCTGTAGAGATAGAGTGCATCCTCTTGGGACCTTGAGGCATATTTGTTGTTACAGGTAATTTAAAGTCGCCGACTTCTATGGCGTCAAATACCTCGCTTTGTGGAAATGCTACCTGAGAATTTCTAAGTAATTCGCTTGTATACTCTGCTTGGCCTGATGTATTAGTAGATATTTCTTGAGGTGACGCTTGATTTTCTCGTGAATTTTCTGTTTCTGTGTCCATTATTACTTGAGATTGTTCTGCATTTTGGCAAAATTTAGCAACATGACCTTCTTCTTTACATACGTAACATGCAACTTTTTTCAGATAAATAAGTCCACCAAGCAGTATTATCATAATTTATTTTTAATGTTGGAGGTATTTTGTCGAGATCTTCAGGATTAATAAATACTTGCCGTCGAAAGCTAAGAATGTGTGAAAATCCTGGTTCATTTTTGCCTGCACCGATGTATGTAACTTGCGACATTGTTCTGATGTTTAATTTTTTTATTTCGTTTAGTACGACACTGTTCGAAATAATTGGCTGCACGTTAGAAATTATTATGCGTTGAGATTTGTTCATTAGTGGACGAATTTCAAGTTGGTGAGATCTGATAATTAATTTTTTATCATTGAGTAAGTCCGCTGTTTCTTTCGTGTCCATGTAAAAGCACACTCGCCGTTGTGAAATCTTAGAAACAAATCTAATATTTAGCGAACTGGTTAACTTGGCCAATGCAGTTATATATTCATGCACTGCAACATCTTCTAAAGAGTCTACCACTATGGCTTGATCCCTCGTTGGGCACTGTACTTGTTGAGTTATTTGAGAGTATGACACTTTTGGATTTTCATTACTTTTTTGGTCTGGCGTGAGGGTTGTCATTTTTTAAGATTTTTGCAAAAGCCCCTGCGTACAGAGACTCTTGAAAAATCTGAGAAAATTCAAGAGACTATAAATAATTTTAATATAATATAAACAACTTTTCGAATAATATAAAATCTATTTCGATTAGCATGACTCACACTGGGCACTATATACTCGTAATACGAAATCATACGTAATCACAAGTTTATAAACACATCTACACTCGTCGACGGTTCAAGTTGGAATGAAGTGTATGTGCTTAATTCTTCGAAAGTAAATAATTTTTCTCCGACTGTTCCATAAAAATGCGATTTGAAAGATTTTAATGCAGCCTCCCACAGTCCACCGAAATGTGGAGATCGCGAGGGGGCTAAGTGCCAATTGATTCCGTTGTTAATTATGAATGCAGTCACTGCATCATTACGCGCCTTTGATTGCAGTAAGTTTTCTATTTCCTTAATCTCATTTTTTGCGGCAACAAAATTCGTTGCGTTGTCCGAATAAAGATTCGCGAATACTCCTCGTCGCGCAAAAAACCGTTATAGGCCAGCGATAAATGCGTCAGTCGTAAGATCTGAAATTAACTGGATATGCATAGCTTTGGTCGTAGAACACACAAAAATGCAAGCATAAACCTTAACCTTTCCAGAGCCCTACTGTTCGGTATCAACCCAGTTATTGTACAGTAAGCTTCATATCGTTTACAGCCAGTGGCGTATTAAATTATAATCCCATATTAAACCGACGAGGTATACAACGAACTCAACATGGTTCAAAGCAAGAGGCCAAACGTCCCGTATCAAATCAGCTATTGCACAATCGACTTAATATCGTTTAAAGCCAGAGGCCTACTATCCAGTACCAACCAGCTATTGTATAATCAACTTAATCTGGTTGAAAGCCTGAGGCCTACTATCCAGTACCAACCAGCTATTGTATAATCAACTTAATCTGGTTGAAAGCCTGAGGCCTACTATCCATTATTAAGTCGACGAGGTGTACAACTAACTCGATTTGGTTTGAAGCCAGAGGCCTACTGTCCCTTATAAGGTCAACGAGGTGTACAACTAACGCGATTTGCTTTAAAGCCAGAGGCCGACTGTCCATTATTAAGTTAACGAGATGTACAACTAACTCGGTATGTTTTAAAGTGAGAGGCTTACTGTTCCGTACCACGGCAGTTATTGTACGGTGAACTTAATTGCAACTATCCTAATATGGTTTAAAGCCAGTGGCGCACTTTCCCTTATTAAGTCGACGAGGTGTACAACTAACTGAACATGAATCCAGAGGCGTACTGTCCCGTATCAAACCAGATATTGTATATCAACTTAATATTGTTGTTCATTACAAAAGGACGTATCGTACAGGCAATCAAGTGAAGACACACTTTATATTGTTGATGTAATATAACTATAGTGTAGTTTTTTTTATTATTTATTATTTATTTATTTAACGACAGAATACCACAAAGGGTTCGATTACAAACAAAGTACGCAAGCGCAAACGGAACGTCGAGCGCATTGTGTGAACAGTCGAAAGCATGTGCCGGCGCGCTCTCCTTCGCGCGCAATCGTACCTAGCGCGCCCCCACTCCAGGGGCCCTACGGGCTTACCGCTTTGATCGGAAAAGCGAGGAAGGGCAATGCGCGGGAAATACAGCACCTTTGGCGGGAAAAAACGTCCCAATATTTCGCGTGCGCCGGAAAACGCCCAGTGCGCATCCGTCAATTACCGCGACTCTCCGACTTGTACCGGACGTCCGCGAGACTTGCGCCTTGCCTTTGGGTTGTACACAGTGCTCCCCCTCGTACAAAATAGGCTTATTTTTGTACATTTTCACAGACAAATAGCCGAATTAGCTTATGCATAGGCCGCACATATTCGCCTGAAGACGCCTGAATCTTGGCCACTCTGTCGCTTGGTCTCTACCCGGGTAGACCTCGATAACGTTGCCGGTCTTCCACACATTCCGTGGAGCTTGGGAATCGACGATGAGCACCATATCGTCCACTTTAAGTGGCTCAGTCTCTTCTAGTGATTTTTGCCGAGCAATCAGTGTGGGGAGGTACTCTCGCAGCCAGCGACGCTAAAAATTGTCCGCAAATGCTTGAGCGATGCGCCATTGCTTGCGCAGGCAGACCTCATGGACCTCGTACTGATCTAACCCGAGTTCACCTGAAGATGCGCCGAGCAGGAAGTGGTTTGGGGTTAGCGCCTCCGCATCGCGCGGATCGGCCGACACGTGCGTAAGCGGCCTGGAGTTCACTGAGTGTTCGATCTCGCAAAGAATCATTGTCAAAACTTCTTCAGTCGGCGTTTGCTCGTGCAAAACCATGGCGAGCGAGGTCTTCACAGATCTGACTAGCCGCTCCCACTCGCCGCCCATGTGGGGGGCGCTCAGCGAGTGCGCAAGCTCCAGGTGAATTACCCGAGTTGTGAGGCATGTAAATAACACGCCCCACCTTTTCTCTCGGCATCGTCCTATTTTAACCAGTATGGGTCCGAAATAATCTATGCCGAAATAATCTCTGTCGGTAGCCTAGTCAACCCGAAGGCAGAGGCGCCATCACCGGATTTTGCGGCTTTCCGCGGCGCAGCTTGCATCCATGCGCTATCGTCTTTAGAACCGCGCGCAATCCGAGAATATAATACTTTTGCCTTATTTCGTTGACGACGGTCTCCGTACTCGCGTGTAAATGGAAGAAACAGTGCGCGAGGAACACCTGGCGCAAGCGCGGCTCAGACCTGATCACCGTTTGAGAATCGGACCATAAATACTGCCGCTGGATTTTTATTTCGAGTTCGCGAACAACCGCGGTGCTTAGTCGCGCGGCTAGAGTCGCGGCCTGTAGCTCCAGTCGAGGAACGGACAACGGCTTCACCGGAGATGCGCGTGACTTTGCCATGACCAAGGATACGTGCGCCTTGTCCTTGTCCGAAGACAGCACGCGCAGATACACGGCCGCGGAGTACGCCCGCAGGCTAGCGTCACAAAAGGTGCGAAGCTGCGCGTTTATGTACGGACCGGTAGCTTGTGTAAGGCAGTTAGATACACGGCAGTCTTAGATTGATTTTAAATTGTCTAGCCATGAAGTCCAGCCCTCAAACTGCTCGTATTATAGGAAGTCGTCCCAATCAATGCCGCTGCGGCAAATCGCCTGCATTAGGATTTTCGACATGATTGTGAAGCCGCTTAAAATCTCGAGAGGGTCAAAAACCGACATTGCGATACTTAAGAATTCGCGCTTGGTGGGTCTCCGTTCCGCTAACTAATATCACGCCGTATCTTTTGAAGTCCTATTTTAAACCTGAGGGTATCGGTGTCCGTGTCCCACGAGAGGCCGAGTACTCGCTCGCCGCCCCCTCGATCGCAAAATTGCGTTAACTTATTTTCGCATGCCCGTGCAACCTCCGCAGCTGTGCATTTGGAAATTGGCGCGAGCATTTATGTGTACATCAGCGATTAGTATTTTTGCTGCGCTTACCGAATCACGGCTGGCCATGTAATCGTCTAGGTACGAATTACGTACTACACTAGCGGACGCGTCGGGCTTTTCTGCGGCAAACTCGAGGGCGTTCGTGTCCTTGACGAAGAAGGCGCAGCACGGAGAACAGCGGGTGCCGAAGGGCAGTCGAGTTATTGCGTACGTTTCTGGTAGACTTCGCCGTTTGTTTCCATGCCAAAGAAATTTCAACGCGCCGCGATCTTCCTCGCGTACCTTCACCCTGAGGTACATATCTTTAATATCGGCTTTAAAAGCGACGCGAAACTGCCGAAATCTGATAAGCACGCCGGGAAGATTTTGCAAATAATCGGGGCCAGTCTACAACTGATCATTTAGGCTGATTCCCGACGATTTCGCGGCCGCGTCAAACACTAACCGTACCTTGCCGGGCTTATCTACATGCGTAACGCCAAAATGCGGCAAATACCAATTACGCGATTCTTCGCCCGTGTCATCTATTTTTACAGCGTACCCGTTACCGATGAATCGGTTCATCTCCGCATAATAAAGAGCTGCGTAGTACTCGTCCTTATCTAGACGTCTTTCTAGAGAATAGAGCCGCTTTACCGCAGTCGCGTAGCTGTCCGCAAGCGGGGGACTTGTCGGTGCCCCACAATAGCCCGATCTGCCATACGTGTCCTTCGCGCCGACTCGTCGTCTTCAAAGTGTTTACGGCGTGCTCATGGCTCATATGAGGTTTGTTGCTCTCGCGGATAGCGAAATTGTCCATCAAAAAATATTCCGATATTAGCCGCCCGACCTCTTCGCATGCGCACACGCTTTCGCGGGAACTTACGCACTCTGCCGAGCATACTTGTACGTGCGGCGCCTATCGCCGCGGCCGCTCCGCGCGCGACACCCTTTCAGGGCCGTGCACTACCGATCCCAATGGGGAACGCGACAACGCTAGCCCTGTTCCGTCTACACTGCCCGCGATGCCCTTTAAGTGTACGAGGTGTGTTCAAAAAGTAACGAGAATTTTTAAATTTCGCGAGTTTGGACAGTCCGCCTGTATAAAAAATTTTTTTATTATATTGGTACCTTCAGCAATATTCATTGCTTACTTTTTAAGTGGCAGCCGCTAACTTAGACGTGTTTTTTCGAGCTCGGCGATTTTCGTTTGTGAAAAAAAATGGATCAAAGAATATGTATTCAATTTTGCGTAAAAAATGAAATAAAGTGTAGTGAAGTTTGTAAAATGTTAACAAAGGCATATGGTGAGCCTGCTATGAGTAAAGCAAGAATTTACGAGTGGTATAAACGTTTCCAAGATAGCTGCGAAAATGTTGAAGATGACGAACGACCCGGACGCCCAAGCACATCAACAACCGATGAAAACGTGATAATTTAATGGCATGGTGCATCATGAATTCTTGCCACAAGGTCAAACAATCAATAAGGAGTACTACCTAGAAGTTCAACGCCGTTTGCGTGAAGCAATCCGAAAAAAACGCCCGGATTTGTGGCAAAACAATTCAAGGCTTTGCACCACGATAATGCACCTGCTCACACTTCATTGTTTGTTCGTGAATTTTTGGTCAAAAACAAAACTGTAACGATGCCTCAGCCTCCATATTCGCCAGATATGGCTCCATGTGACTTTTTTCTATTTCCAAAAATAAAGAGAACATTAAAAGGCCGTCGTTTTGCAAGCATAGAGGACATTAAAAGCGAATCGCTAAAAGAGCAAAAGCTATTACAAAGATCGAGTTTCAAAAGTGTTTCGAGGATTGGAAAAAGCGTTGGCAGAAGTGTATTATATCCGAGGGGGATTACGTTGAAGGAGACAAGATAGATATTCATGAATAAATAAATATTTTTTTCATAAAACAAAAATTCTCGTTATATCACACCTCGTATGTGCTCTGAACGACCTTGCACGCCTATCTCATGCGCGAGTTGCCGGTCGATCAACGTCGCGGTCGACCCGTCGTCGAGGAAAGCCAGTATTTTGACGGCGCGTCGAGGCCCGCAGATCTCTACTTGGAGGATCTTCAAAAAGGTGTGCTTCCCGCCTAGTTATAGCACCGACTGTGAGCTCGACGTGGGGGTTTGCTTTTGAGGGGTTTCTAGAGCGTGGCTCGCTGGCGCAACCAGGGGTGCGCGGCTCTTTTCGTTGTTCATCGCGCCGCTTTGGCCCCGTGCAACAATTCGTTATGAGCTTTCGAGCAACGCTCGCAGTTCTTATGCGCACATGAGCTGTTTGAATGGCCGGGTTCCAGACACTTATAGCACAACCTGTGCTTCCTAGCTAAAAACCATCTTCTTCGGATGGTCTCTCGCGCGAACGAAGTACACTCGGCCGTCGTGTGATTATTCCGATTGCAGATCGCGCATCGTGCTTCTCTTTCCCGATGCTCGGGGAACGGCGCGCCGAGCGCCTCTTCTCGCGACACCGCGTAAACATTCGCTACTGTTCGCTTTACAGTCGCCGGCTTGTACGGCCTCGCGAAACTGGATCTTGATTGCTCGTAACCGAAATCAAAAATTTCGCCAGCGGCCGCTCGCTCGGCTTCGCGATCCAGAAAATCAGCTAGTTTTTCTAGATTCGTCTTGTTCGACATTATTTCGGACGCATACTGGTTATAACTATAGGTGAGGGCCGCGGGAAGCTTGTTGCCCACGCTTCGCGTTAACACTGGGTCATGTAAATATTGCGCGAGGTCAAGCGAGCGCAATGTTGTGACGGCGTTCTTCAGCCTTGACGCAAACTTTGTAAGACCTACTTGCTGCCGTAATGACGCTCTAATGTTTTTATTATTTCGGCCGCGTTCTGACCCGATACTAATAACGCGCTTACGGATTCCCGCGCCTCCCCTTTTAGTGCCTTGAAAAGGCGACTAAAATTTTCCTGATCGGAATAGGCACCCGCGGAGGTAGATACCTCATATTCGCGCTTAAAATATATCCATTCTAATGGATCGCCCGAGAAGTCCGGGAGCTCTTTACCGGACGCCAAACAGCTCAAAATACAATCTCGCACCTCAGTGCGCGGTCTATCGCGTACAGCTCTCCGGATGGTCTCCAAAACCTAGGTAAGTCTCGCGATTGGGTCATCAGTCGCATGCATCGTGCCTGCGCTCTCGGAAAACGCTGGGAAACTCGCGGCTCTCTCGCTCGAGAGCCCGCTTGTCGCATTTGCGCACGCTGCCCTTAACACGATTCGGTTCTACGCCGGAAATAAATTCAGACGCAGTACTCATCTTATGCTGACTCCTGGGTGCTGAACCTTCCGCTTCAACGTCATCTTCCTTCCACGAGGTCGCGGGGCTCTCGTCGTCCGTGATGGTCCTCGTTGTGTCGGGTGGCCATCGCTGCTCGGCGACTCCAACCTCGAGGACGTGGACCTCTGGCGGGAGCGAGGCATCAAGTTGCTTGCGTGCGGTTTGAGCACACCGCGAATCCGATGTCGACGTAGAAGAAGTGTAGAATGGCCGCTCTTCCACTTTGTCGGTCTACTCAGGTCGCGCCTTCCTGATCGTCTCAGGCTTGCCTCGGCGATCTCCAGCGACAATGGGCGACGTTACGGTCTTTATCGAGACGATGCGTGGCTTCTTCGCTTTGGACTGCTCCGTGGCGTCAAGCGCGGTGGGCTTGGCCTTGGTCTTCCTTGGAGCCGTGTCCTGATGTTCTGCACTTCTTTTTCTTTGCACGTCCTTTCACTTTACCCGAAGATAGTCCCGGGTTCCGGCACCAATTTGTTAATTACAAAAGGACGTATCATACAGGCAAATAAGTAAACACACACTTTATATTGTTGATGTAATATAACTATAGTGAAGTTTTTTTTATTATTTATTATTTATTTATTTAACGACAGAATACCACAAAGGGCTCGATTACAAACAAAGTACGCAAGTGTCGGCGCGCTCGCCTTCGCGCGCAATCGCACCTGGCGCGCCCCCACTCCAGGGACCCTACGGGCTTACCGCTTTGGCCAAAAAAGCGAGGAAGGGCAATGCGCAGGAAATACAGCACCATTGGCGGGAAAAAACGTCCCAATATCTAGCGTGCACGGGAAAACGCCTAATGCGCATCCGCTAATTACCGTGACTCTCCGACTTGTACCGGACGTCCGCGAGACTTGCGCCTTGCCTTTGTGTCGTACCGCCCTAGAGGAGCCTTCCGGCCCCCCGCGCACGTGTGATCGTTACAGACCCGAGATGTGTCCCATAATGGATCTAGTATAGCCTAGAGGTTGCTCGAGGCTGACTTTAGCTAAACAAAAGCGGCCACGGCCCGCGAAGCGATACCGCGCCTAGGCTTAGCGCAAGCTCATCTTGTCCACGGAGGCATTTCGCGGTCACCTTTTAAATCCTCCACAGCCCTCCGTCCATAGCGTAGCCTGCGCCTTTTTAGTTATAGCAGTGCACGTACACTGCTCTGCTAGATACCAACATACGCAGATATATCTACATAGAGGTCGACCTTCCCGTATCAAACCAGTGATTGTATAATAAACTTAATATCGTTAAAAGCATGATGCCAACTGGTCTTTATTAAGTCGAACAAGTGTACAACTAACTTGATATGCTTTAAAGACAGAGACCGACTGTCCCTTATTAAGCCGACGAGGTGTACCACTAACTCGATATGGTTTAAAGCTGCAAGCCTACTGCCCGTATCAAACCAGGTATTGAATATTAAACTTAATCTATTATAAATCCAGAGGCCTACTGTCCGGTATCAACCCAGTTATTGTACGGTCAAGGTCATATCGTTTATAGCCAAAGGCCAACTGTACTTTATTAAGTCGATTATCTATAAACTAACTCGATGTGGTTTAAATCCAGAAGCCTACTATCCCTTATTAAGTCGGCAAGATGTACAACTGACTTCATATGCTTTAAAGCCAGAGGCCTACTGTTCCGTATCAAACCAGCTATTATACGGTCAACTTAATATGGTTTAAAGCCAGAGGACTACAGTCCCTTATTTAGCCGACGATGTGCACAACTAGTTCGATATGATGTAAAGCCAAAGGTCTACTGTCCCGTATCAAACAAGAAATTGTATATTCAACTTAATTTGGTTTAAAGCCAGAGGCCTACTGTCCCGTATCAAACCAGCTATTGTATAATCAACTTCATATGGTTTAAAACCAGAAGCCTACTGTCCCTTATTAAGTCGATGAGATGTACAACATACTCAATATAGTTTGAAGCCGGAGACCTACTATCCCCTATATAACCAGCTATTGTATAATCAACTGAATATTTTTTAAAGCCAGAGGCCTACTACTATCAAACCAGCTATTATATATGTTACGGTCGGATCGTGATAAGGAAGGGAAGCCGGTTAATAAGCAGTCACAGTGGACCGTATCTTTTTGATATTATTATTTATTTATTAACTGTAGTTGACAAGTAGCCCATGTAAGTTTGCTGCGGATTTTCGAAATGTAACAGTGTCAAGGTGTTTCTCGCTCGAGAGTTAAAGAGAGAGTTTTTGGGCGCCGCGCCTTGCCTGAGCTTGAGGCCCTGCTCCCCCAACTCTCATGGAACCCTTTGTTTTCCTGCCGTCGGTACGTCGTATCGCCCGCGAGCTCAGCCGCCGTTGCGCTTTCCGCGCCCCGGCCTGCGCTGTTCCGCGCTAAAGCGCTTTTCCGCGCCAACCATACCTCGCGCGTCCCGCGGCCTCGTCAAGGTTACCAAATGGTCCCAGGACAACTATGTATCTCCCTGTCCACACATGACACACACGTACACGAGAGCTCACTCGCTACCGGTGTCAAAGATGGTCACCAGGTTGGTCCGAAAAACCTCCCTAGCCCACAGGTTAATACACAGCCACGAGAAGCCAGACTTCTCGTGCCGGATAACGAGGCCGCGTCCACAACGGATCTCCCCTCTTCTCCCTTTATCTCACCTCACACCCACTCTCCTCTCCTCTCTCTTCGCGTGACGCTTTCTCTGTCTCTCGTACGCTCCCTCTCTCTCTCTCTCGCTGTCTCTCGCCGGGGCATCGCATAGCCCTTTTACTTTGCTAGGCCCGCTTCTCGCCGTCGATAACCGCGCTCGACTCTAACCTGTCGCTAACATCCTCCTCCCGTACAAATGAACTATAATTTGTACCGCGTACATAGCGTTGATTCCGTTGATGAATTTCTATATTTTTGTGGCATACATACAATATTATTTATCTCCCTCTTGAACTATTAACTAATAAGTTATACATAAATTTGTATAATTAAGTAGGAAGGAGTAAAAGGGTAAGGATACAAATGAATAATAATAACCTTTGGTGGAAAATAAACAAATACATATTGCGCTGACTTTCGCTTCCCTAGCGGGCCTCCTCAATTTCCTTCTAGTTTCGCCACTAACAAAATTAGCTTATGCGCCGGGCGCATAAGTTTCCCGCGAGACGTTCGAACCTTCGCTGTCCGAACGTGCCCATGGGGGCTCGGATAAGCATTTACAATTGTTCCCTTTTTCCACTCGTTACGCGGCGCTTGGAGATCGCAAATAAGCACTAGGTCGCTCACGCAAAGCGGTTTCTCCCGCTTTAGCCATTTGGCTCGGGTTATTTGGGTAGGCAGGTATTCCCGCAACCATCTGCACTAAAAAGAGTCCGCGAACGCTTGTTTGATTCGCCAACGCCGACGATAATCGCTTCCCGGATCATCATTAGATCGCAGAGTTATAGCACCGGAAGAAGCTCCTATCAAAAAATGATTAGGCGTTAACGCCTTGTTGTCGGACGGGTCGGCGGATACATTCGTTAGCGGGCGTGAATTCACGGAGTGCGCGATTTCGAGGAGGGCAGTCCTTAAGATCTCCTCACTGGGGGGCTTGGTCCGTCAAAACGACCTTCAAAGAGATTTTAACCGCGCGAATCATTCTCTCCCAGGCTCCCCCCATATGAGGCGCATCGGGAGGGTTAAACACCCATTTAATTCGATTTTCATCCGCGTCACGCAGCTTGCCGCTTAATGTCAATAATTGCCACTGCATCCCGTAGTTCCTTACTCGCGCGCTTGAAATTAGTAGCATTGTCGCTACTAGCATGTTACCGTCGGAGAGCCGTACAACGCCGCCAACCTTTGCAACGCCATAATAGCGGACCCAGCTGGGAGCTAAGTCTAAGTATATAGCGCGCGTTGTCATGCACGTAAAGAGCACCCCCCCTCCCCACGCTTCTCGCGTCTCCTACCTATTTTTATTTGCATTGGGCCAAAATAGTCGATGCCCTAGTGACTAAAGGGGCGGCGATGATGCGCGAGTCGCGCGGCGGGCAACTCCGCCATCAGCGGACTACTCGGTTTTCCACGACAAAGCTTACATATTGTGCGCGTATTATAGCACGGAGCGCTGTTCTAAGGCCCACTATGTAAAATCGCTGTCGCATCCCGTTGACCACCGTTTCGTGTCCCGCATGCTTGAAGCGTCCATGATCATCAAAGATTAACGCGCGAGTCGCTCAATGTCGATAATGCAGTATCACGGAACGATTCTCGAACTCTAGTCCTTCCAACCTCGTGACTCGATCGGAAGCTCGCAAAATACCGAACTCGTCCAAAAAGGGATTTAAACGAGCCAGGCAACTACTATTTCCGACGTGAGATTTAGCTTTGAGGGCTTCTACCTCATTTGCAAGATGCGCCGCCTGAATAATCCGAAACCAATATTCTTCGGCTCTCCTAATCGTGTCCGGTCCTCTATTTTGTCTGGGTCGTTTTAAAAATTTATCAAAGGGCCTTCGTAAACGTATCGCTGTCGCGAGTAGCCCGGGCCAACCTACCGGTGAGCCTGTTGCCGGGAAATAAGGCTCGATTGCCGCTACAGCGAGCACATGTCCTTTTCGCAACACTAATGCATCTATGCTACCTGCCTCCTCCGGATCTAAAGCCCTCTCTCGCGGCCAACTGTCCTCCCCTTCTCTCAAAAATGTTGGACCGATGAACCAACGATCTTGCGCGCCCAGCGCCCCTTTCGCGTCGCGCGTCGCGTCATCAGCGGGATTTTGAGCGGTTGGCACCCACCTCCATTCCGACGCTCGCGTAAGCTCTGCAATTTCTCCGAGCCGATGTGCAACGTAGATGTGGCGCGTTCGCGGTTCCGATCGAATCCAACGAATCACGGTTGCTGAGTCACTCCATAGATATCGTCGGTCTATTGTTATAGTTAATTCGCTCTCGACAAAACTCGTTAATCGCGACGGTACGGCCTGCAACTCCAATCGCGGTACAGAGAGACATTTAATAGGGGCTACCTTCGATTTTCCCATTATTAATACTACTTGGGCGGCTGAGTTTTTTATGTTAAATCGAAGGTAGGTAGCTGCTGCGTAAGCTTTGAGGCTCGCGTCACAAAAGGTGTGTAACTCCACTGCCGAGTAGTTTTTCTGGGGTGAAAGGCATCGCGGCACTCACAAATACTGTGCCTCGGTCAGCTGATCTAACCACGATGCCCACGCGGGGCACTCCTCCTCTCTAATCGGCGCGTCGCACGCGACCCCACTACGCTGCACGTTTTGCATCAATATTTTTGCCTTAACCGATAGAGGAGAGAGAAATCCCAACGGGTCAAACACCGACATCGTTATCCCGAGAAGCTCGCGTTTTGTTGGAAGCCTCTCGCACCGATGTAAACTATCGAGCATTTTCGCGAATCCGACATTAAATTTCAGTTCGTCGCTCGACGTATCCCAGAAAAGTCCGAGAACGCGCTCTTTTCCGCCATCGCCTAGGCCTAGGGATTTCCCGGTTTCCGCACGTATTTCTCGCGGTAATTCTGCTAGGATCGCTTCATCGTTGCACGCCCAGCTGTGCATATCGAAAGAATCGCTCGCGTTAATTCTAATTACGTCGCGTATAACCTTTTTCGCGACCTGCGCAGATTCCCGACTGGCTAAGTAGTCGTCCATGTAACAGCAATTGACCATGTATTTTTTATAAATATCGCGCTGCATTGTGACGATCGCGCGCCGAAAATTAAGCTAGACATTCTATAGATCTCTGGTTCGCGCTGCCTGTCTCGATCCCGCCACAAAAACTGCTGGGCTTATAAACATATCTGCAATATCCGCTTTAAAGGCGACTTTGAACTGGCGGAAGCGCACAAGGATCGTGGGAAGCGGCTGCAATAAACCGGGACCTGCTTCTAGTTGGTCATTTAGATTTACTCCGCGGGTAGTCGCGGCCGCGTCGAAAACGACTCGCACTCGACCGGATTTGCTCGCACTCCGGACGCCGAAGTGAGGTAAAAACCATGTACGCACGTTCTTGCAACTACTACAGGATTTCTCCACGTACCAATTGCGTATGAATCTATCCATCTCCGCGTAATAAAGTGCCGCGTATTCTGGCTCACGATCGAGGCGCCGCTCTAATGTAAACAGTCGCTTACGCGCCGTAATCTCGCTGTCAATGAAGGGGCTACTGTCGCTTTTCCACAGCAGTCCGGTTTCCCAAGTACGACCACGAAGCTTGCTTGTTTTCTCCAAAATCTCCTGCGCGCGAGAACTTGACCCCGTAGTATTTAATTTAATTCCTATGCTCTCGATATCGAAATAATCGCGAATGAGCTAGTCTAAGTCCTCTTTTATGGAGAACGGTTGATGCGCGCGCTTGAACTGGGGAAGCGCTGTTATGCATACTGCTGCCATCTCCGCGGTCTCGGTACCGTTCGAAGAGCTAGGCGCTACACCATGAAGTGCCCAACCTAACGCGGAGCACGATAGCGCTAGCCCAGTCTGTCCTATCTGGCGAATTTCCCTGGCTACAATGAGCTCTCAGTGTTCTTGCCCAATAAGCACCTTTGCTTTCGCTCGCGAGTAAGCGTTTAATTCGATACCCTCGGAGGTACCGATCGATTGCGTGAGTTCTTTCGATATCGACTGGCAAGGAAGATCTATCTCGCTTACCGCGAACACGTTGTCAAGGACGTACTGATCGCCAACTCCTTGTAGGCTAATCTCTACTACATTACATGGTACCGCGGACGCAATTTGCCCATATACCCCTGAGACCATTAATCGCGATCGTGGACCACCCACGCCTATTTTGTGCGCAATGCGCTTATCTATCATCGTTAGGGTGGAACCTTTGTCTTAAAGGGCATATGTATTTATTGAGCTCCCTTGGTTCATGATCGCGACGGGTAATGTTTTTAATAAAACCTGAGCCGGCTCTAGTCACAGGGGTGCATTTGCCCGCGGAACGATTTTCGAGATCTCCTCGACTGATACTACGCGCGGAGGTTCTCGCTGCCCGGCTTGGTTTGTATTAGGCGCATGCTCGCTCTCATCGGTGTGTAATAGCGTGTGGTGTAAGCGTCGGCATTTGACGCACCGCTCGCGCTTGCAGTCCGCGCGTCGATGCCCGGTTTGCAGACAAAGCCAGCATGCTCGCCAGCGTCTAACTAGGCCCCAACGACGTTGAGAGCTTTCCTTCTCGAAAGCTCGACACCTGTCGAGACCGTGCCCGCTGACGATGACAATATAAACAAGCGTCGCGGTCGCGAGTGCGTGACGACGATTCAGTCGGCTCGCGCGGCAAAGTTTCGATCGTCGTACACACCGCTGTTGATCGGTTTACGCGCCCTTGAGGCCTCGGAACCTCTGATCGCCCTTGCCTTATTAGCAGCTGGCGAGTATCGACAATGCTCCTTGCTGCCAAGAGTTTTCCTTTCTTGTATAAAAATTCCGCGAGTTTTTCAATTTCAAACGAATCCGAGTCGTCTTTCGCGGCGAATTCTCCGAATTCATATTTTAAATGCTACGAAATTTTATTCGCGATACACCTTACTAGCTCCGGATTATCTAAATAACGCCGCAATTTTAAAGAATTGAGCGCAACAACGGCATTTCGGAGCTGCGCGGCAAATTGCCTTAAATTAATATTTCCGGACACCACGCTCGGGAGCGATCTTAATTCTTGCACGATTGTTTCGTGCACCTTTGTTTTGTCTCCAAGCGTCTCCATCATTGTACTCGCGACCGGTCACCAACAACAATCTCACCGCTCCTCTTGCCTCTCCCTTGAGAGCCTCGTTCAATCGCGCTACGTTCTCGCGATCCGTGTATGCGCCGAGTACCGTCGACCGCGCATACGCTTCCTTAAAGCTCAAAAATTTGAGGGGATCCCCGCTAAATACTGGCAGTTTTTTTGCCGTAGCCATTCGGTTGGTGTACTGGACCGTCGCAGGCGCAGCCGCACACTCTCTCGCGAACTTCAATGATTCATTCATTGTTTCCCCCAAGCGCGAAATTGGCTCCAATAAACGCGAATCTTCGACACGGCGAGGTTCGCTTATATTCGCGTCTACCCATTCGCGCAATCTCTCACCTCTACCTTGTGAAACGAAGCGCGATGGAGACCCTCGGGCTGGGAATGAATCGCTGTTGTCGTTGCTGCTGCGGATGTCGTCTATGTTGAGCGCCGGCCGCGTAGACGCCGCTCGGCGATGCGACGCTGCGCTCCTCTCCGGCCTCGTGGGTTGAAACCTGGCGCCATGTACGTCGCGACCTTGACTTGATGAGCCGTGCTCGGATGAAGGTGTCGGGTCCGCCAAAGGCCTCGCAGATGAAGACGTTCGGGCGTTGTTTGTCCGTTCTCGTCGACCTTCCTGGTGCGACGATTGCCTTGATGTTGCTCGGCTTGGCGGTCTCGTGCTGTCTGCCTCGGCTGCCTCAGACTCCTTCCGGTCTGCGCCTCCTCGACTCAATCGGCGTGGCGATGGCGTACGAAGCCTAGCTTCGAAGTATCCGCGCCGTTCTTCAGGTGTAGCCCTTATCCTCAGGCGGACCTTGTAGGGTAACGCTCCGGTGGCAGCTCTAGCCTTCTTCGCAATCGGACCTTGAGCTCGACGCTTCTTCACCTCTGGAGCTCCCGATCCTGGAGCCGCTGGAGCTTGCGCCCTTTTTCGTGACATGTTGTTGTTTGCACTTCTAAACTTACACCGCACTTTCTTCCTCCTTTGCTGTATTGAGGATCCGGCTCGAAGGACCAATTGTTACGGTCGGATCGTGATAAGGAAGGGAAGCCGGTTAATAAGCACTCACAGTGGACCGTATCTTTTTGATATTATTATTTATTTATTAACTGTAGTTGACAAGTAGCCCGTGTAAGTTTGCTGCGGATTTTCTAAATGTAACAATGTCAAGGTGTTTCTCGCTCGAGAGCTAGAGAGACAGTTTTTAGGCGCCGCGCCGCGCCTGAGCTTAAGGTCCTGCTCCCGCCACTTTCATCGAACCCTTTGTTCTCCCGCCGCCGCGTCCACAAGGGATCTCCCCTCTTCTCCCTTTATCTCACTTCACACCCACTCTCATCTTCTCTCTCTTCGCGTCACGCTTTCTCTGTCTCTCGTACGCTCCCTCTCTCTCTCTCTAACCTGTCGCTAACAATATAATCAGCTTCATATCATTTAAAACCAGAGGCTTACTGTCCCTTATTAAGTCGACGAGGTCTACAACTTACTTTATATGGTTTACCGCAAGAGGCCTACTATCCCGTATCAAACAAGATATTGTATATTCAACTTAATATGGTTTAAAGCCAGAAACCTACAGTCCCTTATTTAGCCGACGATGTGTACAACTTCCTAAATATGGTTTAAAGCCAGAGGCCGACTCGCCCGTATCAAACCAGCTGTGTTGGACAAAGTCCTATATTTATAAATAGTGCGAATTTAATTTATAAAAGTAATAAGATTAAGTTACGATTATAATGCGTGCGATACAATGTACCGTTTGTTAATATTTATTGTTTATGCGATCGATTTGAATACAACCATTTATAATTTCATTATTATTTAGTTATTTATCTACATGTAAAATGTAAGGTACAAAATACCATTTACGTGCGTGCTAGCTGCGAATTCTAGTGACAACATATCGTAATTTCTTTCGTATTATTATTAATGTTAACTATCCGTATTAAGGGGGGAGTGACGCGCGTGGAGTTGAACTGCCCCAGCGCGAGTCCACAAGGGACTCGTTGCTTCAGCCGTCCGATCAGGTAGACACAAGGTCTACCTGAGGCGTCATAGGTCTCGCGGAGCTTGCTCCTTGTAGATGAAGACCGAACTCCGTGCACGCGGGAATGAAAATTCCTCGTAGCCGTTAGGCACCGCAGTTAAACGACAATCGCGGCCCTTCGGGAAAAACTCGGGAAAGCTCGGGAAAGCTCGGGAGCCCTACGGCTTGAAAGTGAGCGGGGCCATCGCGGCTCTCTCGCGGTAACTAGAAGGAGGGGATAGCGAGCGCGGAGCGATCTTCGTTTCACCTTCGATCGAAGAGATAAGCGCCGCAAATATAGTTAAACCTTTGAAATAACAGAATAAATTTGTTCACTTCATTTGCCTCGATTCTTTCAAAACCTTTTCCTTGTTCTATCCACCACAATTTGGTGGCGCGGGTGAGGACCTTTGGACAAATAAACAAGAAATTGGTTTATTGTGACAATTTATCATTTATTAATAGAAAATATCTGATTTCTACCACCAACACCACCATGCCGAGAACAAAGAAGACACCTTCTCAACTTCAAGCCTCGCCAGGGGCAGGGCCTTCTAATCCGAAGAGAGCTAGAGTTTAAACGAGAGGTCGACGCCAAGTAGTTTGAGCCGCAAGACCAGGCAGCGTTCGCTCCAGAAGCAACTCCGACAAGGCCGGAGCTGCTCCGAGAGAGGCCGCGCCGCCGAGAGCGCGAAGCTTGTCGTCGATCGTAGCGACCGTCGAGTCGATGGATTTGGAGCCAGCGTCGTCAACAATGGCAGGGGTCAACGACCTTCGAGCGGCGACACCTATTGAATGTGAGGTACCTGCGAACGTAGCGCGCGTAAACACCGCCGCAGCGAGTACGAGTGCTCCGAATGTTTCAACTTCGAATAATGACGCGTTGTTGCGCTTGGGAGAAACCTTTGTGGCGTTGTTAGTTGCGCGAGACAACTCGTCCGATAATGATTCACGGTTAAGCAATCGATGAAAGGCCGTTAGTAAGTTGCCGGAATTTTCGGGAGACGCCCTTGAGTGGCTAAATTTTAAAGAAATTTATCGGGAGTCAACTCGATTGAGTAGCTTTACCGAGCGCGAGAATATCGCGCGTCTCTTTCATTCGTTAAAAGACGAAGCACGCGAGACCATCCGCTCAATGCTAGCAACGACGGCCGATACCGAGACTGTGATCGAAACTCTCGAGCTCCGCTCTGGGAGCAAAAATAAATTGCGCGAAAAATTATAGACGAGGTGACAAGTTTACCGAAGTTAGAGGCACCGGACGGAAACATCGTGCAGTTTGCCATAAAAATTGAAAATGCGGTGAGCGCATTTAAAGCGCTTAAGCTCACGGGTCACCTATACAACCCGGAGTTGTTGAATGGCGCTGTAAATAGACTGCCGAGCGCGCTCAAATATGCCTACTATCGGCACGCGGCAAATGACAACTCGGATGATACCGACCTCGAAAAGTTCGCGCGCTTTGTTTATGAGGAAGCGATCTTTGTTATAAAAGCCGGTGTCACTGACCTACCGTCGACCCTCGCGACGAGCACTCGTGTTGACCGGCAGCGCCCGAAAAACCCAAGAACAGCGACAGTTTTCGCGACGATAGATATTGATACTGAGGATACTCGCCCGGCGAGTCAAGGTCGCGGTGATAGTTGCGTCTTTTGCCAACGGGAAAACCATACCTTGGCTAATTGTTTTAAATTCCCGAAGGAATCTGTGTTCCGGCTGGGGAGGGGGGCCGGTCGGTCGCGATGCCTTTCGGCAACGCTCTTTGCGCGGAGTGGTTGGGCGGCGCACCGGAACAGCGTCGGGCGAGATGGTCGGCGGAACAGGCCGGCCTCGCTTGGTGGTGGTGGTGGTCCTGCTGTTGGTATTGTGGCCGCTTCAGGGATGTAGTCTACGGCGGCCTTGGAGCCCTCCAGGGCGCGTACCGTCAGAGCCTCGCGAGGGTGCAGTACTCCGCCGTCCCAGCGGGGAACCGGCGGCAGAATTCTTCCAATTCAGAATTGGCTCCAAGGGGGAGGGCGTCCGAGGCAGATCCGACAAAAGTGCTCGGGACCGGGGAGGCGTCGTTGAGGCCCCGTCGGGCACTAGGGCAGCAGCTTGGGGCGCCGGTGGTGGAGATGCCGGGGGCCGCGCCGGGGAGACGGTCCGCAGTCGGGGCGGCGTCGGGGCACCCGCGGGTGGCGTGATGATGTTGGCCGGCGGTGGCGTCCGGGGTGTTGGTGGCTCTGCGGGCATCGGCTGCGGGTGTCGCTGAGCGTCTCGGTTCGCGGCTCGCCGAGCCTGTCGGCAGGTGTAACTACCGAGGCCACGGGGTCGGCACGTCCGGAGCTCTGACCCGGTCATCGCTCAGAAGAAGAATGAGGCTCGTGGTCGAGAGCCCCATCTTTATAGCCGCGAAGCCGGGGGGGGGGGGGTGAAGTGGGATTGGTGGAGGGAAGGGGCAAGTATGCGCCGCCATGCGGTAAGTTTGTCAACATTATACTGGGCCCTGAGAAGGGCCGGTTAATAGCTCTAAAAAGAGCTGATGGAGAGCGCTTTGCGCCTGAGCTCTTCTTTCTTCAGGCGCCCGGGACCTCAGGGATTCGCCGGTGATAAGTGGCCCAGTGAATGAAAGACGGCAGTTTGAGTAGAATACTATTTATTGATGAGGTCCTATCCTACTCCAGATGCCGGATCTAACTGACTATGTCGCGGAGGCGCGGCGCGGCGTCCACTGCGGACGAGGCGACCTGGGCGGTCGAGCGATGCGAGTTGCTTCGCCTACAGACCCATTGGCTCGGCGTTTGCACGCGGGAGCGTGGGTCCGCGCGGCTCGGCGCACGGGGCTCTACTGCCCGAGCAGGGCCCGTGTCGACCTGGCGGTCGTCTTGGGGCGCGGCGAGCGGAGGTCAAAAAGACGCGACCTCTCAGTCGGGTTCCCTCTGGTAGCGCGTTTGCACGCTGGCAGAGGTCCGCTCGGCTCGGCTGGCCGGAACGAAGTGCCGACTGAGCTTCCGAAAAATCATGTTTTCATTTACGTAGGGAGCGCGGACCTCGGAGGGAGATCGCGCGGACCTTGGAGGGAGGCTGCGCGGACCTCGGTGACAGCCCGCGCGGAATAAACGCCCGTGCGGAATTAACGCCCGTGCGCAAGGCTCGAGAATGAGCGGTATCATCTGTAGAGCACCGTTGGCTTTTAGCGAAGCGATTAAGATTATGCTTTAAATGCCTCAGGGAAGGGCACGCTGCGTCGCGTTGCGAACATAAAAGTTGCGATCTGTGCCAAAGGGCGCACCGTGCTTTACTTCATAGAGGGGGCGCGACTGCGCAAAGAAGTCTGCAATCAAGGCAAACAATTTGTCCGTACGCCGCGAACAAACTAATGCAGCGACATCGGGAAGGCAGACCGATTGACTATCGGTCCCGGGCGGTTTATTGAAGATTCTCCCGTTGCGCCTACTTGGTCCCAAACAATCGGTCGACATCTTCGCGCTTCTTGACGAAGGTTCCACTATCACGCTGCTCGATAAAAGGCTCGCGTCAAAAATTGGCATTTCCGGGAAACGTATAAGCCTAACACTTGGCAGCGTGTTTACGAACGGCGTGGTTTATTCAAACTGCGAGAAGGTGAAGTTGACCGCCCGAGGCGCGTTCGGAGATCATGTTATTCGACATGCCATAACAATCCCGGAGTTAAGCCTTCCCACACAAACGCTTTCACGAGAAATTACTAACTATATAAAAACGAATACACAAATATCAATTGAGCCGTATAGTCAAATCCGGCCAAGCTTGTTAATAGGGCAGAACAATTGGATCCTGATCGTCACTCGAGAAATTGTGGAGCCACTTTTTGTTTAGTTGCCCGACAGTCGACGAGGCCCGTGATTTGATAACTAACGTAATCAAAATTAATGAGAAGGCGAATTTTCTTATACACGCGTGGGCGTCGAACGATCCTCGCGTAGTCGAACACATTCCGACAAAATACAAGGCGACAGATTCAAATAAAGTGATTCTACATGAAGGTCAAGAACAGCGCGTGTTAGGCCTCGTTTGGGACCGAGCGTCCGATTGTTTTACTTTTGATATAAATCTATGGAAAATCCACAACGAGATTACGAACGGCTCGATTGTACCGATGAAGCGGCAATATTTAAGAACAATCATGTCGGTGTTCTATCCGTTTGGGTTTTTATCGCCGATAATGATAAGAGCAAAAATTCTCATGGTTAAGTCTGGAATTGTACATAAAATGGTTAAATTGGTTGCAGGCTCTCCGAGATGTCCGCGAGTATGCGATACTGCGTTGTTATTTCCCAATTACAAATGAAGCAGCGACCACGCAGCTGCACATTTTTTGCCACGCGAGCGAGAAGGCTTACGTGGTGGTCGCGTATTTAAGAACAACTCGACCTTCGAGGCCGGCACAGCTAGCGTTTGTAATCGCAAAAGCGCGAGTCGCCCCTGTCAAGCCTCTAACTATATCCCGTCTAGAACTACAAGCGGCACTGCTTGGTAGCAGAATAGTCAAACTGATCGAGAGCGAGCTTGAATTGTCGATTGAGCGCAGATTTCTTTGGTCCGACTCGACTACGGTCCAACAATGGTTTCGTACGGAACACCGCGTACGGCAGATGTATGTAGCGAATCGACTGGGAGAGATTCGCGAATTAACGAACGCGACAGATTGGCGCTGGGTGCCTACGAGTACAAATGCGGCGGACAAAACAACGCGATGGTCGACTCATGCGTTGCGCTCAAACGATCAATGGTTCCGAGGGCCCGAGTTCCTACAGCAAGAGGAGTCGGATTGGTCGACCGAAAGACGTTTGAGCGACCGTGAGCAAGCGGTAATTGGCAGCGTAGAACCGAAAAAAGCGTGTACTTGCGTAACCGTCGCGACGAATTTGTACATTCCACTCACGGCAAAACTACTCGGCTGGGAGGGCTTCTTAGTAATCAGGCGGTGCATAAAATCTGCTATTAATCGATGACGAGGCAGGCCCGGAGAAGTCGACTCGGTGGACTGCCGAGCGGCGGCTGAGGCCTATTGGATTCACGCAATTCAGGCAAGGTGCTTCCATCTAGAAATTGCAAAAATAAAAGCGGGTAATGAAATAAATCGTGGAAGCAAAATTATCTCGTTTCAGCCGTTTATCGATGAACATGGCTTTCTAAGGGTCGCGTAACGCAAATAATCGATGAACAGTTCGAAAACTGCCCGATTGTACTCGATGCGAGTCACTTTGCGACAAAAATGTTAATTGCGGATTACCACCGCCGTTATCTCCATGCGAGTCGAGAGAGAGTAGTAAATGAATTGCGGCAAAAGTACCTAATCATAGGCTTGCGTACGAAATTAAGATCACTAATCGCTCGGTGTGTAATATGTAAATTACGGCGAGGCAAGCCGCAGAATCCACCGATGGCCGCGCTACCGCGAGGGAGGCTCGCTTACCGTCAGAGACCGTTCTCACACTGCGGCGTAGACTACTTCGGCCCGATGTTGGTGAAAATCGGGAGGCGCAGGGAGAAACGGTGGAGAGCGTTATTCACCTGCCTCACTACTCGAGCAATCCACATCAAGGTAGTCAACAGCTTAACAGCGAGTTCGGCGATAATGGCCCTACGGCGATTGGCAGCACGCAGGGGTTGCCCGAGCACTGTCTATAGCGACAACGGCACATGATTAACTCGCGGCCTCTCAAGAATATCTCCGTGGACCCGCGAGACGAAGAAGCGCTCACACCCAACCACTTTCTGTTGGGGGAGTCTTCGCGCAATTTAGATCGCAAACGTTATGACGCTGAAATGGACAACCCGCGAAAACAATACAAGGTAGGGCAGGCTTTCGCAAACGTTTTTTGCAAGAGATGGATCAGAGAATACTTACCGACGCTCCTGCCCCGAAAAAAATGGAATGAAGCCTCGCGATCACTTCAAAGTGGCGATATTGTATTAATCGCCGATACAAAAGCGCCGCAAAAGATTAGCGTAAGGGCAAGGTTATAAGCGTGCAGCCCGAAGCCGACGCAATAGTGCGAGTAGTAAAGGTACGAAGATTTATAAATATTTATAGTCCTCATGAGGTCCACAATTAAATGAATTTGGACCGTGGGGAGGTTGTGTTGGACAAAGTCCTATATTTGTAAATAGTGCGAATTAAATTTATAAAAGTAATAAGAATAAGCTACGATTATAATCAACTTAATAAGGTTTAAAGCAAGAGACCTACTACTCCTTATTAAGTCCACGATTAGTACAACTATCACGATATGGTTCAATGCAAAGGCCTATTGTCCCGAATCAAACCAGCAATTGTATAATCAACTTGATGTGGTTTAAAGCCAGAGGCCTACTCACACGTATCAAACCAGTTATTGTACGGTCAATTTCATACGGTATAAAGCCAGGGGCCTACGGTCCCTTATTAAGTCAACAAGGCGACCAACTATCTCGATAAGCTTTAAAACCAGAAGCCTACTGTCTCGTACCAAGCCAGATATTGTACGGTCAACTTAATATGTTTTAAATCCAGCGGGCTACTGTCCCATATCACACCAGATATTGTATATCCAACTTAATATGGTTTAAAGCCAGAAGCCTACTGTCCCTTATCTAGCCGACAAAGTGCACAACTTATTCGATATGGTTCAAAGTCCGAGGGCTACTTCCCCGTATCAAACCATCTATTGTAAAATCAACTTAATTTGTTTGAAGCCAGAGGCCTACTGTCCCGTATCAAACCAGATATTGTATATTCAACTTAAAATGGTATAAAGCCAGAGGCATACTGTCCCGTATCAATCCAGTTATTATACGGTGAACATAATATGGTTTAAGGTCGGACGCTTGCTCTCCCGTATCAAACCAGCTATTGTAAATGAACTTAATATCGTTTAAAGCCACAGGCCTACTGTACCATATCAAACCAGCTATTGAATGATATGATTTAAAGCCAGAGGCCTACTCACGCGTATCGAACCAGTTATTGTATGGTCAACTTAATATAGTATAAAGCCGGCGGCCTACGGCTCCTTATTAAGTCGACAAGGCGTGAAACTAACTCGATATGCTTTAAATCCAGAGGTCTACTGTCCCGTATCAAACCAGCTGTGAGGGAACAAATTGAGGTGAGGTGAGGTGAGGTGTAAATAATTTTCTGTTCGTATTTGTTGGTGAAAAAATGACTTTATATATTTTGAAAGTTTATTTACAATGCTAGTTGTGCTCGTTCGAGAAATAAGAAGAGTAATGCCCTCGCGCGTCGCGTGGGCAGAGTTTTGGTCCGGTTCCCCTACTTGTCACAGCAGGGTATCGGGAGGATTAAAACGCCAACGAATTCTGCATAGGCCCGAAGTAGTCGACCCTGCAGTGGCTAAACGGATGCTGACGATACGCGAGACGAGCAGTCGGCAACGGCGCCATTCTTGGGTTTAAAGGCCGACCTCTGCGTACTTGAACGCGATGCAACGACTCACGATCGAGCGCAGTTTCCTACGCAGACCACAAATGTAGAATTTTTGTCGTACTTCATTAACAATGGTTTCCCTATTTGCGTGCTTGTAGGTCCGGTGAAAGCGCATCAATAAAAATTTCGTTGCATAGTGATTCGCGTCCAGTATAAGGGGACTATTTGTCGCGACTTCGCGGTGCTTCTCGGGTGCCGGCTCCAAGAATGGTAGGCGGCCGGCCGCTTTTAAAAATCCGCGGGCGTCGAGTTACGGACTTAAGTCGGCGATTTTGCTGCCGCGCGCTAACGCGTTTTCTTTCTTTACCGCTTCGATCTCGCGACCGAAGCAGTCGTTTTGAATCTTTCGAAACCAATATTCTTCTGAGGCTACTATCGCCTTCGGCGTCTCTGTCCCGACCGGGTTGTGTATACGTCGATTGTCAGTGCTCAAGTCTCGACGGCCGCGCTTGCGATCCGTTGTCCACGTCCTCCAATGCTCGAAAGCGGCGACTACCAAGATCCCATCCCATCCAATAAGCGGCAGAGCGCGTACAGCGGCATTTCGTCGGCCGCATCGGGCGCTGTGCAAATGTACACCCTATGAACCTCCGCGGCTTCTACACCCTCTCGCTCGCTATCCTGGAGTAGCACCTACTTCGGGTACGCGGACTCCCTCCCCCTTAAGAAATCGGGCCCGGCGACCCATCTCTCCCTTGATGACGCAAAATCGGTTGACCAGCGAGTGGCGTCGTCAGCGGGGTTCATCTTTGTTGGTACCCAGTGCCAATCGGCGGCGTCCGTGAGCTCCGCGATCTGTCGTATTCGGTTTACGACGGAAACCTCCCGCTTGCGTGGCTCCGAGCGAATCCATTGGAGTTCGGTCGTCGAGTCCGTCCAGAAGTACCGCCGGCTTACCTTTATTTCTAATTCATCGACTACTGTTTGCCCGACTCTAGAACCGAGGAGCGCGGCTTGGAGTTCGAGTCGAGGTACGGTGAGCGGCTTGACCGAAGCAACTCTGGCCTTTGCCAGTACTGGCGAGACGTGCGCGGGAGCTACCGAAGCTTCGAATTTCAAATACGCGACCGCGGCGTACGCGCTCAAACTCGCGTCGCAAAAGACGTGTAGTTCGACGTCTCCGAATAGTCTACCTCGCAGCGCGTAGCAACGCGGGACGCGTATTTCGCAGATTTGACCGAGACCGCTCACCCACGCACGCCATTTCGCATGTTGCTCGGGCTTCAAGGGCTTATCCCACCCGATCCCGCTGCGCCAAATTTCTTGCATGATAATTTTTGCCCCTATGGTAAAGGGGGCGAGGAAATCGAGCGGGTCGAACATGCTCATTATGACGCGGTGAATTCGCGCTTAGTCGGCGCGACATCACCCGTCAATATGGGTCGCGGCACCCTGGTCAACTTGACGTTGAATTTGAGCATATCCGTATGCCTGTCCCACGGAAGTCCTAAAACGCGTTCTTTGTCTTCGCCTCCCAATTCTAATGTCGATACAGCTTGCTCTTTGCGCTCGCCTTGCGATCTTGTTTTTTCGTCAAACGTTACGCGCGGATCGTTTGATGCCCACGTATGCATGTAGAAATTCGCGCTCGAATTTATAGTGATGACGTCGCGAATGGTCTCTTTGGCCTCTCTTAGTGTAGGCCGACTCGTTAGGAAATCGTCCATGTAAGTGTCATTGATTATGCTTTTGGCGGGCTGGGTTTGTCCGTTAAATACTCGGCCACGTTCTTATTTTTCACGTACAGCGCACTGCAAGGCGAGCTCTTCGAGCCGAAAATGAGACTGCGCATCTCGTAGACGTCCGGATCTCAGGTCCTATCCGCTCCGCGCCACAGGAATCGTTGAGCTCCGCGATCGCCCTCGCGGATGTATACGCGCAGGAACATGTCCTTGCTGTCGGCTTTGAGGCCTATTGCGTGCTGGTGGAATCGCATGAGAACCCCGGGCAGTGGGTGTAACAAGTCGGGCCCCGCGTCTAGCTGCTCATTCAGGCTCACTCCCGACGTGCGACCTTTCCGAGTTTGTTGGCGTTTAATACGCCGAAATGCGGTAGAAACCAGATCCGAGGACCGCTTTTATTTTTAATTATTTTTGTCGCTTATCTGTCGTTGATGATACGATTCACCTCCGTGTAATACGCTGCGGCGTAGTTGGGGTCGCGGTCAAGCTTCCTTTCGAGGGACGCTAGCCTGCTGCGTGCGGTGGACCGGCTGTCGACGGTTGGGACTTTATCGCTTCGCCACAATAACCCGGTCTCGCCTGATCTCCGTATAGTGGCGTCTAGGATTTTAAGGGCGCCGTCGCGCTCGTCGGGACCGACGACCCGACCTTCGGCTCCAAAATTCTCTATAAAGAAAAAACGCTCAATGAGCTCGTCCATCGCCTCGCCACGGCCGTGTGCACGCCCGTCCGATGTTTCGGTCTCGCTCGCCGTCGTAGTGTGCGTCACGATGCGCGTGTCAGCTTTGTCGCTTTCGCTGTCCGAGTGGCCGTGCGCGACCCAACCCAGCCGTGAACGCGACAACACGAAACCTGAGTCCTTCACTTCCCTGATTTCCCGCGACACGATTAAGGGTCAGTTGTCCTGGCCGAGGAGTATCGTTGGTTTCGCTCCCACATACGCTGCCAGCGTGACGTTTCCTTCACGCGCGATGTGCGCGGCTAGAGGTGCGGGGAAACTTTGTGTGGGGAGATCCAGGCCTTCTACCGCTATAGCGTTAGCTACTTTAAAAGTCCCACAGGCCATTCGCAGCTCCACCACGACCTTTTCGCTCTTGGTGCAGACCTCCTCGATCCTAGATATACCCTTCAGGCCAATATTTACCTGCGCACCGCGAAGCCATAACTCTCGCGCGGTCCTCAGCTCTAATAAGGTCACCGTAGACCCTTCGTCCAATAACGAGTATGATCTTACTGAGCGGTTGGGCCCGACGAGGTCGATCGGCATTTTTTTCAAAAGCGCCTTTGCCCCGCCTAGACAATCGCGTTGAGTGGTGAGCGCATGCTCGCGTCGCAATCCGAGGCGTAGTCGCATCGCTAGCATCATCCGCAGCGTAGTCGCTGTCCTGATGTAGTAGCGCGTGATGGCGGTTATCGCACACAGAGTAACGCGGAGTATTGCTTACACCTTTGGCTGACGTGACCTCGTTGCAAGCATTGGAAGCAAAGTCGATGCTTCTTAGCGGCCCACAATCTCCGCGTCAAGGGCTCCTTCGCAAATTTTAGGCATTGCGGTAGACTATGGTTTCGGCCGTCGCAATGTAAACAACCGCTCTCGCTCGCCGCGGACTTTTCCACGGGCTTCCTGGTAGCAGTACATACCGCGCCGGTCCGCATTGACCGACTTTGTTTGTTGTGACGGCCCGGCTTCTCGGGCGCCACATCCTTTGACACATCTGCGTCGAAAAGCCCGGACGATGCGGCGAATTCGGCGTCCTCTAATAAGAAGTTCGACAATCGTTTGAGCTCCGGCTCGTTGCTCGATGTTGAGCCCGCTATACGCGTACTTCACCGCGTAGAGAAGCTTCCTCGCGACGACTTTCACCAGGTCCGGGCTGTCTAAATAGTTACTTAAATGTAGCGCTTTCAAAGCGCTCACCGCATTGCTCAATTTTGTCGCAAAACGGGGTAAATGCGCCTCGTTGGCGTCCAATCTCGGTAGATCGCGAATTTGGTCCAAGATTTGCGACGCGGCGGACCTGGGGTTGCCGTAGTGCCGCTCGAGTGTCCGCATAATACAATCAGCATCCCGCGCCGTCGCTAAGAGCATTTCTACGGTTTCCCGCGCTTCGCCCTGCAAGGCGTCGAATAGGCGTGTAATATTTTCGCGCTGATTATACCCGCAAAGTAGCGTCGACAACTCGTAAGCCTCTTTGAAATGAAGCCACTCTAGCGGGTTATCCGAAAATAGCGGCAGTTTTTTCGCGACAGATAGGCGGTGATTCAGTTGTCCGCGCATTTACTGACATCGCTAGCTCTAACGCGTTTGCCAAGCGTAGCGCAATTTCGCTGTCGTTTCGCGCGCTGTCGATATCCCGACAATTGTCTGGCGACACCGTTGGGACGCTACCTGCGTTGCTCCGCGTGGCCTCAGGGTAGTCCTCGAAGGTGTCCTCGGAGATGTCCTCGGTATCAGTGGGTGGCTCCTCCCCCTGCTGCGGTGTTGGTTCTGCGGGCGGGGAAGCGTCCACTGCGCTGACCAGGCCGTCTTCTTCAGCGATGTCCATCGGGCGCTGTACTTCGGCTGACGTAACGGTCTCGCTGGTTTTGCGGCCCGTCCGTTCCGCCTTCTTCTCCACTGGCTCTCCTTTGTCGCGGGGTCGAAGCACCATTTGCCTGGCTGACATGGTTCTTCTCCAAGTGTAGATGGAGGCCTTGGTTGTCTCTTCTCACTCACTCACACAATTTGCTCTGGCGGATTTTATTCACGCTCCTCACCCGGGACACCATTTTGTGAGGGAACAAATTGAGATAAGGTGAGGTGAGGTGAGGTGAGGTGTAAATAATTTTCTGTTTGTATTTGTTGGTGAAAAAACGACTTTATAAATTTTGAAAGTTTATTTACAATGCTAGTTGTGCTCACTCGAGAAGTAATAAGAGTAATGCCCTCGCGCGTCACCTGGGCAGAGTTTTCGGCCCGGTTCCCCTACTTTTCACGGCAGGACGGCGGGAGAAGGAATTTTCCTACGACTGCCGCTCGGCAGCAGCAAGCCCTCGCGACTTCCCCTCGATCCCCGGTCTCATGGCCGAGCAGCCATAGACCTCCCAAATGTCTATGCTGCGGGCCGCCTACAACATATATGCGGGTCGCTATCATTGTTTTTAGTATCCGGTTCGTGCGCTCCACCGGGTTGGCCTGGGGATGATACGGCGGCGTCGTAACGTGCCGTATCCCGCTCTCTTCTAAGAACTTTGCGAGTGCGGTATTGGCGAACTCGCGCCCGTTGTCTGTCAGGAGGTAAGTCGGCGTCTCCCAGCGGCAAATTACGAGGTCGGTAAGGGACTCTATAACTGCTTTCGCATCGGCAGAAGCGACCGCCCGCAGCTCCACGTATCGGGTAAAGAAGTCTTGATATACTATCAAGTACTTCTTCCCACGCTTGCTCCGGGGGAACTCCATGAGGTCCGCCGCGACGACCACCCAAGGGCGTTCGACGATGCGAGACCCCATGAGTCCATGTGGTCCTGTCTGGACCAGTTTGTATTCCTGGCACTCGCGGCAAGCCCGAACGTAATGATATACGTCGTGCTGCACGCCAGGCTAGTAATACTCCCTGGCTGCACGCCCGTACGTCTTGTCGACTCCTAAGTGTCCGGCGGATGTCAGTCGGTGAGCGTCGTTTAGTACTCGCCCCCGGTGTTCCACTGGCACCACGAGGCGCCAACCTTCCTCCGGGCCCTGTATCGAGTCCAGGAGGTGGTCGGGCCTCTGGTGGTACAGTGTCTCGTCTATTACTCGTCACGCGGGGTATTTCTGGGGAGTCTCGACTACTTCTTTCCTCCTTTTTATATACCACTCGTCTCGGATGGCGGTAAAGGCCTCGACTTTTGCCTCGTCTTCATATAGGCGGGATAGGGCGTCGGGTACATGTGTGGTGTAGTACCCGTTTGCGGTGGACGACCTCGAAGTCCCACTGCTGGAGTTCGAGTGCCCATCTCGCTAGGCGCCCGGTCGGCTCCTTCAGGCTACACAACCACTTAAGGGCGCTGTGGTCGGTAATTACCTGGAAGGTGTATCCCTCAACGTAAGGGCGGAGCTTTTTTATTGCCCATAATATGGCCAGGCATTCACGCTCGGTTGTCGTGTAGTTCCTCTCCGCTCTTGTCAGCACATGGCTGAGGTACTTGATCGGGTGCTCGCCGTCATCGAAGACTTGCGTCAAGACCGCTCCGATGGCGTCGCTGCTTGCGTCGCATTGGATTGTAAACGGCCGAGTGAAGTCTGGCCGCGCAAGCACCGGGGCCTTTATCATCGCTGTCTTGAGCGCCACGAACGCCGACTGCTCCTCCTGTCCCCACCGCCACGCCTCGCCCGTTCGTAACAATTTGACGAGGGGCTGCTTGTGGCCGGAGTCGTTCGCGATGAATCGTGCGTACCATCCCACCATCCCGAGGAACCGGCGCAACTCTTTTATGTTCTGTGGGGGTGGATACTCCAGTACGGGTGCGACTTTATCGGGATTCGGTCGCAACCCTTCGCAATCCAGGAGGAATCCCAAGTAAGTCACTTGGGTCCGTCCGAATTCGCACTTCTGCCTGTTTATCGCTAGGCCGGCTGCCCTGAGGCGGGTGACTACATGCTCCAACCACTTGAGGTGCTCCTCAAAGTCGTTGGTCACTATCACGACGTCATCCAGGTACCCAAATATATTGGGCTCATATTCAGGTCCAAACAGTGCGACTTCGTCTAACGGCCGACTGGGTGTCGTGGCCGCGGGCGCGTCTTGCTCTCTACTCGGCTGGACGTAGTGGCCTTTTGCCTGTTGGCCGTTTTCTTTCGGCTCGGGCGACGGGCGCTTGACGCTGTTTTGTCTTGTCTGTCGGGTGGCTTTATGGATGGCGGGTGGCGATCGTGCGGTGCGCTCGTCGGCTCGGGCCTCTGCGCCCGACCGACTCTCCGCCTCGGACGTCAGCTATAATATTCTTTGCGCGGATGTCGGGGTGTGAACGAACGCTTTTGCTGGCTTCGGCAGTCACGCGGGACCCGATGGGCATCTCTATCGTTATCGTTCTCGTCGACTGGGCGCCGGGGCGACTCACGTCTCGCCCGCTCTCCGGGTGATGGCGCCCGGTCGCTTCTAAGGGGGTTCGCGGCGCATCTACCCCTACGGGCCGGTAGCCGCTGGTCGGTCGTGAGGGTCCCGGGGAGGTGGGGAGGGGACTGTTTGGTTGGCGTTCGGTACGCGGGCTCCACCGTGGAGCCGGGGCGGTCGGACTCCGACGCGGTCTCCCGGGTCGGCAGTCGCCGAGAGCCGGCCGGTAGTCGGGCGGCTTCCCCTTCTGAGGTGATCACACCCCTCCGCCCCCCTCGCCCTCCGTTTCCGCGCCTCTTACTGAGGTTGCCTCGCCCGTCGAGGTTTCTCCCTCTTCGACCGGAAGGATTAATGGCCCCGCACACAATTTTCCACAATCAGTGGAGGTGGCGGCCCCATCCCTGTCCCACTCCGAGAATCACGGTATATCGCTCGTCTGGCGGTGCTCTTTGCGACGCTATAGGCGCAAGTTATACCGCCAGAGCCTTTCCCTCAATACTTCGGCTTCACCCCGTACGCTTAGATTACGATACGACAATTCCTCCCGCAGTTTAGGTGTGTTCACCTCGATAAGTCATCGCATTAACGTTCTCCCTTTTCGCGTCCGTAATAATTTTTCGACCGCGGTTATGTAATCTCCCTTAAATGTTGCCTCTTTGCGTCCGCGCTTCCCCCCGTTATCGGCCATCATGTCGGGTTAGTTTATTTACGCAGGCAGTCACGTCGGTTGCCTCGGATGTCGCACCACGGTGATCGTTCACGCGCTTAGTAGCTGTAAATAGGCAAGTGTTTGGCGGGCGTCGGGGACAAAATTTCTGGGAACTTGGTCAGCGTTCTCGACTACGAGAGTACTTGAACCTCAGGACAATAGCGTATTACTCTATTACATAAGTGTATCAATATTTTAATTATCTCTATGAGTCCCGCTCGCACGAATCTCGCTTTGTTGTTCGGCCCCAAGGTTACCGGCAGTTTACGTGGTGAATGCCGCTTAGCTCTGGCTCTCTCCACAACAACGGATTAACGCTTGCTATAGTTTTCGAAAATCCGAAATTTTCCCCAACGTTTGAAGGCAGATTCAATGCGCCAACGGAGTGCTTGTTTTCGCACGTCGATTTATCGGCGATCTTTATTTTATTCGCGCGTGTCTTCCTCTCGCTCTCACGGCGATCGTCGCGTCACGTCTTTACTCGTGTGGCCGGCCTTGCTCCACGTTGGGTGCCACTATAACACGTCGCTTTCTCCTCGCGTAGGAGAGGGGCCCTTCCGCCTTGCGACTGTCCAATGGGTCGGCTCGCTGTATTTATTAAGGGCGCCAAGCGAGCCACGCTGGCTAGTTCGTAGAGACTCGGTCTCCTGAGGGGGGTCCCGCAGACTTCGGCGGGAAGGCGCCGACACGAGTACGCTCTCGTCTTCGTCGGCTGCAGCGAATAAACAGGGGCGGCGGGGGACGCAACAATTATTATAAAGAGAAGGGGGTTAGGGGGATCACAATGAGGACTCGCTTTTCTGTGGCCCTGAAAACCAAGTTTCGCGAGGGTCCAAAGTCGCGCCCGACCACCGCGTCGCGTAATCGGTAGGATTTTCGCGCGTCGGAACCCAAAACCAATCCGCACTCGATGTGAGTTCGCCTATTTCGCCCAAGCGATGCGCGACAAAAACATGACGCGTCCGCGGCTCGGTCACTATCCATCGGAGTACGGTTTGCGAGTCGGACCACAAAAAATGCCGTTTAATTTCGATTTCTAGCTCCTTTGCAATTGCGGTGATTAATCGCGCTCCTAACAGCGCGGCTTGTAGTTCGAGGCGTGGAATAGATAGGGGTTTACACGCAAAAAAACGGCGGCCGCGTACGCTTTCACGCTCGCGTCGCAAAACGCATGCAGCTGTGCGTTCCCGCGCGCTCCTGACCGGGGCATGAGACATCGCGGCACTCGACACTCAGTCACAGCCTTTATCCCTCTCAACCAAGCGAACCATCCCGCGAATTCCTCGTCTCGCAGCTCGTCATCCCAATTGACCCCGCTGCTACAAATTTCCTGCATTAGGATTTTTGATTTTATGGTAAAAGGGCTTAATAATCCAAGCGGATCGAAGACCAACATTATAACGCTTAAAAACTCGCGTTGAGTGGGCCTTCTCGCTCCCTCCATGATATCAGCAGAGTTTTTTTTAAACCCTATCTGAAATCCTAATGCGTCATCCCGCGTGTCCCATACGAGCCCCAATACGCGTTCTCCCCCTCGGTCGCAGATCTGCATGCGATCGTCACCTCGTATGCATCGCGCCCCGAAAATCAGGCGTGTCATCGAGCACACTTCCGGCGTGCCTCGTCTTTTGTCACCGCGCCATAGAAATCGCAGCGCTCCGTGGTCCTGCTCGCGCACCTGGACCCGGAGGTACATGTCCTAGATATAGGCCTTAAAAGCAAATTTGTATTGCCTGAATCTAATAAGTACGCCGTACAAGGACTGCAACAGATCCGGGCCAGTCTCGAGTTGGTCGTTAAGACTCAGTCCGGATGATCGGGCCGCCGCGTCGAAGACCAGTCTAATTTTATTGGGCTTATTCGCGTTGGTAACCCCGAAGTGAGGCAAATACCAGATCCGCGAGGGGTTCGCGTCGTCCTCGGCCTTTTTTGCGTAGCCGCAATGCATGAATCTTTGCATCTCATTGTAGTACAACGAGGGGGGGGGGGTATAGGCTCCAGTCGTTGTCGTTATTTCAAACGTTTGTTTAAAATGGATCCACTCGAGTGGATCCCCTGAAAAACTTGGCAAATCGTCTTTTCGGTTTAATCTATAAAGCAATTGCGCGTCCGCATCAACGCGTGGTGTTTCTGTAGCGGCTCGCAACGTACACTCTAGTATATTGGCTAGACGCGCGATCGGGTCATTAACAGCTGCCGTCTCTCTCGCGCTCGCATTTTCGCTATCATAATTAATAAAGGTACGCGCCGCGGTAATATTTCGCACGTTGTTGCTACTTATCAGATGGCTCGTTGGTTCTCTCTCGGGTGTTGCCCTGGTTGCGCTGTCCTCGCCGTCGTCGTCATCGTGCGAAAGGCGTGTTGCTGGTAGTAGTTGGTCCTCCCAAACTGCGCCCGTGGTGTCGGGCTGTCGTGGGCGCTCCGAGGTGTCTACGGCGGGCCTGGATTCGTCGGAGACAAAGAACGCCCTGGATGGTCGCGTGCGCCTTGCGATCGCTGCTGCCGCTCCGCGCCTTTATTGCTGTTGAGGTAGGCCGGCGGAGACAAAGAGCGCTCTGGATTGCGTCGCTCTCCGCGCGTACGCTTCAGCTTTTCGGCGCCTTTTTCGCGGCTGCTCGTCTGGCTTCCTGATGATAATTGAGATGATAGCCGATTGGTGTTGACTCGGGTGGGCCGTCGATTCGATGTAGATGGCTGAGCTTCGTGGCTCGACTGATCCGAAACAGCTTCCACTATTTTTTGAGATTGTTGTTTAAAGCTTCGGGTGTAGTGCGGCGACTTCCTGATTTTAGTTGAAGTCACTCGTGGCTTCTTCGCTTGCGGCTGCTCCTTCGAGCTTCCCAGCGGAACCGCCTTTGTCTTTCCAGGAGCCATACTCACTGATCTTCACCACTTCTTTCTTTTCTCTTATAGATACCGGCTAGTTGGTCCCGGGTTTCGGCACCAAATTATAGAGGAGGAAGTGGTGTGAAAGGTAGAGAGAATGATTCAGTGTTTTTTTATATATGTGTATATTTTAACTAGATTATGTATTTTACAATGTGGCGTAGTTATAGTGTGAGGTGTGTTAAGCGCTCAACTGAACAAAGGCAACTGTCGCCCTTTTTCGCCGCTGGCGACCGCTCGCAGCTTTTCTTCCACTCGTGGGCCCCTCGTGCCTCCCTTCTAGCGAAGAAACCCGAAAAGCGGAGCTTCGGGAGCTTCCGTCGCCTAGTGCCTCTCGCGCGCGGGGCCCGTCGCACCTCGCGTCTCTCGAGCGTGGGTCTCACCGCTCCTCGCGCCCGCCTCCCCGCGAGGCCCCATTCCCAAGGTGGATCACTTCGGCGGGAAGCTCGTCGCGCAAACACAGGGAAATCCCGCCAACCAGGCGTATCCCATCGTTGAGCTTCTCCGAATTCTCTTCGAACGGGCACCGCAGCTTGCATCTTCGCCCTTAAGCCACGAACGACCAGACGTGCCAAACGGCCCACCTCTTACACGCAGGGCTCACGCATCCCAGGACCAAGTCCCGTTAGGAGCCCGGTCAGCTACAAGGTCGCGGCGTCGCCTCCACGACGCCGCGCCAGGGCTCAACGCAAGCTCGCCCCGCCCACGGATGAAGCTCTACGTATGTTTGCATATTAGTCATTTCCATTCCCGCCGAATTGCTAATCACGCACATTTCTAGACCTGCCATCGTCAAAACTATCAATGTGCACGCGTCTATCGCTTACAAGTAGCTGTACAACTATCTCGATATGGTTGAAGGCCATAGGCCTACTCTCCCGTATCAAACCACCTATTGCATAATCAACTTAACATGCTTTAAAGTCAGATGCATACTGTCCCTTATTAAGTCGACGAGGTGTACAACTATCGCGATACGGTTTAATGCAAAGGCCTATTGTCTCGTATCGGACCAGCTATTGCATAATAAACTTAATATAGTTTCAAGCCAGAGGCTAACTGTTCTTTATTAAGTCGACGAGGTGTACAACTATCTTGATATGGTTTAAAGCAAGAGGCCGACTCCCCCGTATCAAACCAGCAGTGTTGAACAAAGTCTTATATTTGTAAATAGTGCGAATTTAATTTATAAAATGTTCAAAAAATTCAATTACAAATGAAGCAGCGACCACGCAGCTGCACATTTTTTGCCACGCGAGCGAGAAGGCTAGCTAGCGTTTGTAATCGCAAAAGCGCGAGTTGCCCCTGTGGAGCCTCTAACTATACCGCGTCTAGAACTACAAGCGGCACTGCTTGAGAGCAGAATAGTCAAACTGATCGAGAGCGAGCTTGAATTGTCGATTGAGCGCAGATTTTTTTGATCCGACTCGACTACGGTCCAACAATGGATTCGTACGGAACACCGCGTACGGCAGATGTATGTGGCGAATCGACTGGGAGAGATTCGCGAATTAACGAACGCGACAGATTGGCGCTGGGTACCTACGAGTACAAATGCGGCGGACAAAGCAACGCGATGGTCGACTCATGCGTTGCGCTCAAACGATCAATGGTTCCGAGGGCCCGAGTTCCTACAGCAAGAGGAGTCGGATTGGCCGACCGAAAGACGTTTGAGCGACCGTGAGCAAGCGGTAATTGGCAGCGTAGAACCGAAAAAAGCGTGTACTTGCGTAACCGTCGCGAGTCGGGAGACAGTAGTGAATGAATTGCGGCAAAAGTACATGATCATAGGCTTGCGTACGAAATTAAGATCATTAATCGCTCGGTGTGTAATATGTAAATTACGGCGAGGCAAGCCGCAGAATCCACCGATGGCCGCGCTACCGCGAGGGAGGCTCGCTTACCGTCAGAGACCGTTCTCACACTGCGGCGTAGACTACTTCGGCCCGATGTTGGTGAAAATCGGGAGGCGCAGGGAGAAACGGTGGAGAGCGTTATTCACCTGCCTCACTACTCGAGCAATCCACATCAAGGTAGTCAACAGCTTAACAGCGAGTTCAGCGATAATGACCCTACGGTGATTGGCAGCACGCAGGGGTTGCTCGAGCACTGTCTATAGCGACAACGGCACTAACATTACCCGAGCAAACAAGGAGCTCAATGAAGAGTTGTCACGTATGGACCAACAAGCTCCAAAAGACTACGCACAATCCAAAGGCATTCGCTGGATATTTAACCCGCCCGACGCGCCTCATATGGGCGGAGTTTGGGAAAGACTTGTTGGCTCGGTAAAAACTGCTCTCAAATCCATTTTACTCGATCAAGCACCGAACGAAGAGTTGCTTAATACGCTCATGGTTGAAGTGGAAAACATGATTAACTCGCGCCCTCTCACGAATGTCTCCGTGGACCCGCGAGACGAAGAAGCGCTCACACCCAACCACTTTCTGTTGGGGGAGTCTTCGGGCAATTTAGATCGCAAACGTTATGACGCTGAAATGGACAACCCGTGAAAACAATGCAAGGTGGCGCAGGCTTTCGGAAACGCCTTTTGGAAGAGATGGATCAGAGAATACTTACCGACGCTCCTGCCCGAAAAGAAATGGAATGAAGCCTCGCGATCACTTCAAAGTGGCGATATTGTATTAATCGCCGATACACAAGCGCCGCGAAATATTGGCGTAAGGGCAAGGTTATAAGCGTGCAGCCCGGAACCGACAGGATAGTGCGAGTAGTAAAGGTACGAACTACGCACGGGGAGCTTGTAAGACCAGCGCACAAATTAATAAAGATTTATAGTCCTCATGAGGTCCACAATTAAATGAATTTGGACCGTGGGGAGGTTGTGTTGGACAAAGTCCTATATTTGTTAATAGTGCGAATTTAATTTATAAAAGTAATAAGAATAAGCTACGATTATAATGCGTGCGATAAAATGTACAGTTTGTTAATATTTATTGTTTATGCGATCGATTTGAATACAACCATTTATAATTTCATTATTATTTAGTTATTTATCTACATGTAAAATGTAAGGTACAAAATGCCATTTACGTGCATGCTATCTGCAAGCTCTAGTGACAACATATCGTAATTTCTTTCGTATTATTATTAATAATGTTGACTATCCGTATTAAGGGGGGAGTGACGCGCGTGGAGTTGAACTGCCCCAGCGCGAGTCCACAAGGGACTCGTTGCTTCAGCCGTCCGATCAGGTAGACACAAGGTCTACCTGAGGCGTCATAGATCTCGCGGAGCTTACTCCTTGTAGATGAAGACCGAACTCCATGCTCGCGGGAATGGAAATTCTCCGTGGCTGTCAGGCACCGCAGTTTAACGACACTCGCGGCCCTTCGGGAAAAACTCGAGAAAGCTCGGAAAAGCTCGGGAGCCCTACGGCTTGAAAGTTAGCAGGGCCATCGCGGCTCTGTCGCGGTCACTAGAAGGAGGGGATAGCGAGCGCGGAGCGATCTTCGTTTCACCTTCGATCGAAGCGATAAGCGCCGCAAATATAGTTAAACCTTTGAAATAACAGAATAAATTTGTTCACTTCATTTGCCTCGATTCTTTCAAAACCGTTTCCTTGTTCTATCCACCACACCAGCTATTGTATAATCAACTTAATATGGTTTAAAGCCAGAGGCCTACTCTCCCGTATCAAACCAACTATTGTATAATCAACTTACTGTGGATTAAAGCCTGAAACCTAGTGTCCGTTATTTAACCGATGATGTGTACAAATAACTCAATATAGATTAAAGCCAGAGGACTACTGTCCCGTATCAAACGTGCTATTCTATAATGAACCTAATACCAAAGGCCAACTGTTCTTTATTAATTCGACTATGTGTGCAACTCGATATCCTTTAAACTAACTCGATATCGTGTAAAGTCAGAGGCCTACTCTCCTGTATCAAACCAGCTATTGCACGGTCAACTTAATATCCTTTAAAGCCAGAGGCGGACTTTCCCGTATCAAACCAGCTATTGTGTAATGAACTTATATTTAGAGCCAGAGGCCTACAGTCCCTTATTAAGTCGACAGGGTGTACAACCATCTCCATATACTTTAAAGCCGGAGGCCTACGGTCCCGTCACAACCCGTTATTCTATAATCAACTTAATATCGTTTTAGCCAGAGGCCTACTACCCCGTATCAAACCAGCTACTGTATAATCAACTTCATAAGGTTTAGAGCCGGAGGCATACTGTCCCTTATTAGGTCGACGAAGTGTACAACAAACTCGATATGGTTTGAAGCCAGAGGCCTACTGTCTCGTATCAAACCAGCTATTGTTCGGTTAACTTAATACCGTTTAAAGCCACAGGACTACTGTCCTGCATTAAACCAGCTATTATATAATGAAGTTAATATGGTTTAAAGCCAAAGGCCTACTGTCCCGTATCCAACCAGTTATTATACGGTCAAGTTAATCTGGTTTATAGCCAGAGGCCTACTGTCCGGTACCAAGTCAGTTATTGTACGGTCAACTACACCTCGTCCACTTAATAAGGGATAGTAGGCCTCTGGTTTTAAACAGTATTAACTTGACTGTACAATAGCTGGTTAGATACGCGGCAGTAGGCTACGGGCTTTAAACCGTATTGAATTTGTTGTACACCTTGGCGGCATAATATGGGACAGTAGACCTCTGGCTTTAAACAATTGTTTGAGATTGCGATAAGCGCGAAATTTATTATCTGAAAGCGCAAAAGAATGTAATGTAATAACAAATTAAATATTGTATATTAAATATGATGATAGCGAGCGATTGCAATATGAGTTACGCGCGGCGATCGCAGCCGTCGCAAGCTTAGCGGATACTTTCGGGTTCACGGTATTGTCATTTCGCGACTCCATGGTGGCGCACGGTAGACAGTTTGCGCAAGACTTAGGCATACGCGTCGAACGCGTATCCATACGTCTAAAGGGGATACTGAAACGCAACGAGATAAGCGCACCCTACGAAAAAGTGAGCTTTTCAGTAACGGGTGATGTCGCGGACGATGCCGAACGACATCTGATAAGCAGCGCGATAGCCGCCGCGAACTTAGGCTACCCGACACAGACACTCTCCGAGAGGCTCGCCCGCGAGGTATCGGAGCATACTAGAATCGCGGTTCGGTCTTACACCAACGCGCGAGTTACGGTGCTATTCGGTCAAGACAATTGGCGAATAATTTCATCGATGGTTACGCACGAAATAGCGAGCACCGATTGCGCGATCTCGCGAACCGCGTTGGGATTGGTGGTCTATAGCTGCATACGGACGTTCGAGTCGACGCAACGCAACACGGCGGCTTACACTACGGTAAAAACTACAGACAATCACGACGATCTCGATCGGCTTATTAATGACTATTTTGAGCTCGATAGTATAGGTGTCCGTATACAAACAACTGCGGATACGCGCAAAGAACATACAACAGAAATACTAAGCAAGACGAGTGGCAAGGTCGGGCAGGAATGGGAAGTAGGGTTGCTCTGGAAAGAGACAATCTTCCCGAAAATAGATAGCTGGTTGACAGCCTTGAGAAGGTTACACTCATTCGAAAGGTGTCTAGACAGGGACAAGAGATACGCGTCTCTCTATTGCGCTGAAATGACTAGATTTATCGCTAATGGATACGCAGTTGTATCTAGCAACGAGGATGTGAGGGCACGAATTTGGTATCTTCCTCATTTCGGAGTCTTCAATTCGAACAAACCCGATAAGGTTCGGCTTGTGTTCGACGCGGAGACGAAAACGAATAATAAATGTCTAAACGACCAATTAGAAATGGGCCCGGATTTACTCGAATCATTGTTAGGCGTTCTAATTAGATTTCGGCAATATGCATATGCTTTCAAGGCTGACATACGCGATATGTTTCTGCGTGTGAAGGTCAGAGAAGCCGATCGCGGAGCCCTGAAATTTCTATGGCGCGGAGACAGGCGGCGTTATTTTTGAGAGTCATGATGTCGGTGTTTGATCCGCTAGGGTTGCTAAGCCCATATACGACGCGTTCGCGAATAATAATGCAGGAAGTCTGTCACAGCCGCGTAGGTTGGGGTGATGAGCTCCGGGACGAAGAACACGCCGGATGGCTCGCGTGGCTCAAAAATTTGCTCTTGGGAGCGCGCCTGATAAATACGCCCGCGAGTGAGCTCGAATTAAAAGTAAAGAAAAGATTTTTGTGATCCGATTCGCAAACGGTAGTGCGCTGGATCAAAACCGAGCCGCGGACTCGACAAGTATACGTCGCGCATCGCCTCGGCGAAATCGGGGAGATAACGGACCTGGCGGAGTGGCACTGGGTGCCAACGAGGTTAAATTCCGCAGATTCCGGGGCGCGATGGGACAGTAAAATAGCGAACGCGCAAGATACCTGGTTCTCGGGGCCGACATTTTTAAAACTACCAGAAGCCGAATGGTAAAAACAAAAGCTTTTAACTAATTGCGAGAAGCAAGCTATAGACGGCATGGAAATGCGCAAAGGGCAAGTGTATGCTATCTCCGCGCGTCCGTTACCGTTTACGGGGAGAATATGGGGATGGCGCGGATTGATCGAAGTTGGGCATCGCGTTCGTAAACATTTCCAGAGATGGTGTGTACGCACTAACGGCGATCCAGCAGAAGCAAAAAACGAGGACGCTGAAAGCTTCTGGTATCGCGAAATCCAAACCGACTGCTTTAGTGAGGAACTGCGCTTGCTAAAACAAAACGGGCTGATAAAGAAAAGCAGTAAATTAATAAGCGTTTGTCGATGTCTAGACGCCGAGGGAGTTCTCCGCGCGCGAGGCCGAATTACGGTGACCGAGGGCAAGTTGTTTAATAACAAGCCTATAATACTGGACGGAAAACACCTGGCGACAAAGACATTGTTAAAAGAGTACCACAAATGATTAGGGCACGCAAACCACCAGACAGTTCTAAACGAGGTCAGGCAAACGTATTATATAGTAGGAGTTCAAAACGCGTTGCGCGTCTTATTGCAGCAGTGCTTGATTTGCAAGCTACGGCGAGCTAAACCAGCAAGTCCAATCATGGCGCCTCTGCCTGCGGGCTGTCTAGCAGTGCGACAGCGTCCGTTTAACCACTGCGGGGTGGACTATTTCGGGCCGATACATGTAAAAATCGAGTGGCGTCAAGAAAAGCGATGGGGTATGCTTTTCACATGCCTAACCACGCGAGCGGTGCATTTGGAACTCGCGTACTCATTGACCTCCAGCTCCGCGATCATGGCGTTGCAGCGACAAGCGGCTAGGCGAGGTGCACCGAGCATGTTATATAGTGACAATGATATAAATTTTCGCGGCGCGGTTAAAGAGCTGACGGAAGGGATTCTAAATATAGACAAGAACGATCAAATTGAATACGCGGCTACGCGTAACATTCAATGGAAGGTAGGTATCTGGCTTTAAACCGTGTTGAATTTGTTGTACGCCTCGTCGGATTAACAAGTGACAGTGGGATCCTGGCTTTAAACAATATAAAGTTGATTATATAATATCTGGTTTGATACGGGACAGTAGGCCTGTGGCTTTAAACCATATCGACGTGGATGTATACCTCGCCCACTTAATAAGGGACAGTAGGCCTCTGGGTTTAAATAATACTAACTTGACTGCACTTTAACTGGTTTGATACGAGGCAGTAGTCCTTTGTCTTTAAAACATATTAAGTTGACCGTACAGTAACTGGTTTGGTACGGGATAGTTGTCCTCTGGCTTTAAACGATATTAAATTGATTATGCAATAGCTGGTTATATACGGGACAGTAGGCCTCTGGCTTCAAACCATATTCAGTTGACCATTCGATATCTGGTTTGATACAGGGCAGTAGGCTTTTACCTTTAAAACATATTAAGTTGACCGTACAGTAACTGGTTTGGTACGGGACAGTTGTCCTCTGACTTTAAACGATATTAAGTTGATTATACAACAGCTGGTTTGATACGGGACAATAGGCCTCTGTGTTAAAACCACATCGAGTTACTTGTACACATCGTCGACTTAATAAGGGACAGTAGGCTTCTGGCTTTAAACGATATTAAGTTGATTATACAATAGCTGGCTTGATACACGACAGTAGGCCTCTCGCTTTAAACGATATTAACTTGACCGTACAAAAACTGGCTTCGTACGGGAGAGTAGACCTCTGGCTTTAAACCATATAGAGTTAGTTTTACATGTCGTCGGCTAAATAAGGGACAGTAGGCCTCTGGCTTCAAAGCATATTATCTAGACTCCACAATAACTGGTTTGATACGGGACAGCATGCCTTTGCCGTTAAACCAGCTAGTTTTCAGTAAGATTATTAATATATATTATAAATATATAGTCTTATACGTACCCTATTTCCACTCCCAATTCCTTTTTTTACTATTTTCTACTGTTTCCTGCTACTCTGTGTAGAAACCGTGAAGAGTCTTAGGGTTCTACAGTAAACAAGAGAGCAGACAATCCATTTCCATACAAATTTCATTTCGTTACTATTTCCTGCTACTGTAGTTAGAATCCGTGAGGAGTCTTATGGTTCTACAATAAACGAGAGGGCTAAAACAATATTCTCTTGCAATACATATAAGACATTGTTTCAAGCATACTAAAGCCCGAGGACTATTTACGGTCCGAGACTCCACTCCCGGCTAGTGCTCTCGCGAGTAGGCCGAAAAGGGAGAGACATCGCGGCAGGCTCCATAGTGGAGAAGCTGCAACAGACTAGGTCAAACCGCCACATGGATGTGACACAGTTATTGTACGGTTAACTTAATATGGTTTGAAGCCAGAGGCCTACTGCCCCTTGTTTATCCGACGAGGTGTACAACTAACTCGATATGGTTTAAAGAGGAAGGCCCACTGTCCCGTATCAAACCAGTTATTGTACAGTCTACTTAATATGGTTTAATGCCAGAGGTTTACTGTCCCGTATTAAGTCGACGATTAGGTCCTTCCACTTACTAGCAACTTCTTATTGAGAAGCAGTACCGGTCAAGGGAACGGAGTCTTCTGATTTTCGGTTGGCTAGTCAATGGGTTTTATAGGGCTAGTTGCCACTGAAAACTAGCAGGTCCGCAAGTTTCTCGGAAAAATCGCGAGCGGGACTGAGTCAGAGCGTGACTTTCACTCCGCTAGGTCCTAACCGCCGATTTGCCGTCGCAGTCGACTCTACGCAAGACGCCTTTTACATTTGAAGTCGCTGGTAGAGGGAGAGAGCATATGAAAAATAGTAAATCTTAGGCGTGGGCGTGAGGGAAATAAGAGTGAGACAGCGGCGAGGGCGGAGAGTCGGCGCACAGCGTTGCATATCCGACGGAGAAAAGGACGGTTTGGAGGTGGGGGAAGCGTGGGTACCGTCTACTGCACGTACAGGTCGGTCGTTTTGGGGGTAAATCTCGTTTGGGCTCTTTACTCTTACAGTTTGTGACGGGGCGACCAACATCGGCGCGCGCGCGCAGCCGATCTCGCGAAGCGCCGTAGCCGCGGCGAAATGCGCGCGGGCCCATAGCGCCGAAAAGGGCGGAGCTACTGGCCCGCGGCGCGATCGACGGGCGAGAATCGGTAAGCGGGAGTCTCGCGCGGGCCACGACCGCGCATAAAACGCCGCACGTGTTCCCCTTTCTCGCGCCACGCGAGTCCTAGCGAGAGAGAGAGAGAGAGCGAGAGAGCCAGCAGCGCCACGCGCCGTAGAGAGAGAGAGAGAGAGAAGAGAGCCACCGCCGAAAGCCGTAACGCCCCGTGACTCGGGGAGGCGTCGGTGCTAGCGTCCCGGCCGGTCTGTGGTCGGGAGATCCGTGAACCCCGCGTCGGCCAAGGTAGCCCTTTTGTTATGATCGCGCGCGAGAGAGAGAGAGAGAGAGCGCGGCGCGGCGTTGACGCGGGACGGGCGCGGGCACGGTGCGACTAAGCTTGGACGTGGGCGCCCGCCCCAGGTGCAGGCGCTCGGAGGTCCTGCTGCCGGGACCCGGGGAGGGCGACGCGTAGGGCTCTTCGTGAGCCCGGGCGGATGTCCTTGGCGAGCGAGCACATGTTACTATGCGGCGCGCCGCATATGCATATTTGTATTTGTTTGTTGAGGAAGGCGTGCGGCGGGGAGGTGCCGTCCTCCCCGACCGCGAATAAAATTGTTATTATGATGAGAAAGTGCAGTTTCTCATTTATTCCGCACCCTGACATGCCCCCCTCCCTCCCCCAATTACGTACCGCCGCGACCGTCGTCGGCCAGCCGCCCGGGCTGGCCCGGCCAGGTCCCCTCCTGGGCGATCGCGACATCCTGCGCGTAGGCAGAACGGCGCGACCGGGGACAATAATGGCGCGGTGCTCCGGGTCCGCGGGAGGCCTTCTGCTTCCCGGTGGAAGCACCACGTCACAAGTTATAAATTATTATGATCGGAGCTACTTTTCGTTGCATGATTTGCGTATTGATTTGTTTTTTTTCAATAGAGTATAATCTCGTTTTTGAATGTCTGGGATTCGACCATTATTAGTGTTTCTTTAGTTTTTACACATAAATTATATTACCTTTTTCTATCGCCTGTGAGGTCTTTTCGGAAAGGAAAAATTATTCTTTGTTAAACTGCATATATGCTTTTATATGAATGAACATATGTAAGAAAGAGAAAAGTTTTTAGAAACAATGTACTTATAAAAGGCCATTGCGTCCGCTTAAGAGTGTGAAAAAGGGACTCGACGGTGCACGTGCACTGGTCCGATCGTATACGCAGCGGGCGGTATCGTGGCTTGGTTCCTCTGTAGGTTTCTCTTATAATATATACTATGACGGGCTGCCCGACTAGAGCCCGCCGCCTGATTCGGAAGCGCGAAGGTAGAGAATGTTTACACCGCGCAGTAAACATAGCGCGGGCCAGTTCGGACGTCGAGCTGACCGCGGCATTCCGACAAAGTCTCAGCCGGGCCAGTACGATGGGGTACGGTGCGAGCTCCCCGCGAAGACGCCTTTTCGGTATTTTTCCCTCCTGACCTATTCGTGGAGACGTTGCCGCGCCACGCAGCCAGGGCTGAGGAGGCCTCGCCCGTCCCGTCCGGGGAAACTCAGCTGCATCCGCCAGCCTGAGCTGAGGAAGCCCTGTGCCATCCCCCGCCCGTCGCTGAGGGGGACGACCACTGGTGGACATCAGCAGCAGAAGGCCGAGGGATCAGGGAGCGGGACTCGCTAACGGTACCCCCTGAAGAAGAGCTCGAAGTATGCCCGCCGTCCTCCGCTAGTCCCGCGTACCTACCTATTGTGCCGAAGTGCGGGAGTCGGCTCGCGCGTACACGCACCTAACGGCGACTCGCATGCCTAGCTGTTGTGCCGAAGTGCAGTCCGCGGCCTGACAGCCGGTGCGCGTGAGTTGCATGTATTCAGGCATTTCACAGAAGACAGGTACCTTTGGCCTGTTGTTGAAGCAGCAAGGATTTTATTAATAAATGTTAAGGAGGAAAGTATTATTATATTAGGTACTTACAACACGGATAAGGATCTGAAGAAAGTTGTTGCAAGTTTTAAAAGATTTTATAAAGTACACTGAGTTAATTTCCTTCCAAAATATAGGGAAATGCAATTAGAAAATCAAGTGTTTTTATGATGAATTTACAGCATTATCTTTAGAGTCAAATAACAGCTTGACAGAGTGCATGACCATGCATCATATGGATGGTTGTTCATCGAGTGCAGCTTAGAGACGCTATCCAGACTCTTCTTCCTAAAACGCACGTAAATTATAAAACCTGGTGAAAAAGCAAGCTTAGCAACGGATAACTCATATCAATTGAGCGCAGAAAGAGACTCGAGACTAAAAGACTTCATAGTGTATGCAGTGGAAAATATAAATATATTCGTAGCAAGAGCTTATACGTAGACGAAACGAGCCCTCGATTAAGCCAGAGAGAATGACGTGAGGGGCGAGAGCCATCCCCCTACATTCAGTAGTGCACAGAGGGTAGCAAGTATCGCCAAGCTTAAACTGGTTTAAACAGCGTATCTTTAGTCTCGCCATAGATGTATTCGATACGGACTTCTACTTAATTCTCGCTTTGGACCCTTTATCAGTAGAGAGTATGGCACCAGAGAAATCGAATGAATTTCTTGCAAGTTTTTCCTGAGCTAGTAGTAGCGACCCAGAATTTCCAAACTAAATAAAAACCATACTGTCGACGTTCTGTCATGAACTGAAAATATTATTTACTGCAAGGAGTATCTTTTTAAGAGTAAAGATAAAGTTACCTATACTTCGTTAACACTGACAGGGAGCCAATCTCATGTAATCAACGGAAATAAAAGGCTTCATTTTATTAAAATTCTTAAAGGTCCCCCGATGAAAGAGTATGTCAAATACTGTTAAGAACATAAAAAAAAATTTTTTTCTAATTTAACTAAAGTATTAACAAATAAAGATATAAGGTTTCAAAGTACAAATATTAAATATATTGATTTCTCATTAATAGTCAATTTACTTTGACACTTTTGCACCTACACTGTAAATATGTAAACAGTAATGTAAAAAAAATTTGACAATCCAGCAAGGTTGATAATTCTAAGACGGTTGTTTGATGTAATCTTACAATACATACAAATAGTATTTCTAATGTAAACTATTAGAGATGATTATCATAGTTCTGCAAGCGGCTCAGTCTCATTATTTCTGTTTCATTTTGCGATATATCTTCTTAATTGTGTAATGTATCATTAATAAGCATAAACCGTGCACATATATTGTAAGAGTGACTGTTATACTGTAAATTTTGAATTAAAAATTTTCTGGGATAAGAAAAATTAATTAATTTATTTTGAAAGACTAGTATTTATTAAAATTTATAATATTTAAACAGAAATGTATATATAATTTTTCATTTCTATAAAATTATTTAACATAATAACAATAGACAATATAAACATTATATCCTATATAATATACTAAACAATACAATTTATGTATAATTTAATGGACAGTGAGATAACAAATTTTATAGTATGGCTTTATGTTTGATTTTTTTAAATATATAAAAAATCTCCCAAAGTTCCAAACTGTTCAAATAGTTTCACTTACTCTTGATTTGATGTAACTTAAATTTGTACATAAATAATTTTAAATAGATATCGTTTGCAACTCTAATATAATATTATTATCGTATATATTATTAGCGTATATATTTCATTATTTGATTTATGAAATACGTTCTTAATAAATAATAATTATACATTTAAGCAAAAAATGTTAAACTAAATATGTATATTTATATATATATATATATATATATATATATATATATATATATTCGAGCAATTTTTAAATGATTTCAGAGTAAAATTTAATTGTATTTAAACACAATGTTGAACGTACAAAATGTTAAAATTATAATTTAAATAATGCAAATTAGAGCTCTTAAAGAAACCAAAAAGCTAGTATCTATTGCAATTAAATATTACTATATATTGTAATGATTTGAATATAAAAGACTTTTTGAACATAAAAAAATTTGTGCAACAATTGAACTTGTTTGTTTGTAAAAAGAATAGATAAAGAATTTTGTGCACCTTAATATATAATATAATTATGTCATTATTTTTTATATATTTGTAGTAAATGTGTTTCTAAATTAAAAATTGCTGAATATTTTAATTATAACGAATTGAGTGTTGATAATAACTGTCGACCTGTTTCCATCAATAATGATTTTACATGTTCTGCATGAACAATCTGTGAACACACTTCTGTATAGCGTTGAAATATTTCATCATTATCTTTAGGTAAAACATAATGCAATGACATCAAAGTTAATAATTCAGCAGCATATTTTAAAGTTTCTGAAAATAAATATACATCATTAATACATTGTATTACAAATATGTTATTATGAAAATAGCTGCAAATATTTTTAGAATATTCTGGTAGAAATTTTCTGATAGAAAATTGGTCTCAGTTTCAGATAAAACATCAGATTTATTCTAATTTATATAGTTCTGAAAAAAATAAGCTAAGAAGTTTGTTAGAGGAACAAATCAAATTTTAAACATTTTAGTTTAGCATAGAATAAACCTTTAGAATTCACAGAGGTTACAATCCATCAAAAATAATTATTACAAAATTACATAAAACACTTTTCAGATCGAATATTATATTAAGATAACAAAGTAATTTCAATTGTACACAATGGAAAAATCATTATATTTTCATATTTATATATTAAATTTTAATATTTAATTTTTATCACCTATCATAATCTGTTCAAAGAAGACACGTGTTTCTTGATTAGAATTCTTATTTGTAATTTTATGTTGTATTAACTCAACAAGTAACTTCCACTCAGTTTCTTTGGTATACATATCCTAAAACCAAAGAATTAAAAAATATATGTTATATTTAAAAAAAATTTGTGATAGTTTTTATAATATATTTAAATTATTTTAATCTATACCTTTGCATATTGCAGTATAGCTTGAGGGCATTTTTCTAATAACATTTTAGTAACAATTTCAGTATTACGAATACACAAAGTTCGAATAGCTAAACTTCCATCTACTTCTTCAGTATCCAAGAATTGCTCTACTTCCCTAAGACATTCGCTTGGTAGAAAATCACTAGCCATTAAGGCTTGTAATTTAAGTACTTCAATACGAATTGTTTTATCATTTTCAGGATAGTTTAACTTTGCAAAATCACTTAAATCAATGGCATTCATTATTTTTTGGTAATCTTTTGTGCATGGAGGCATCTTGTTTAAATATTCTGGTCTTTGATTTTCAAAAAGATAAGCATTTTCATCTTGCCATTTTCCCTTTATTAAAGATTCCTCACTTTGATAAACTTTTGACTGCATTAATTTACCTAAATAAGATCTTACAAGAATTTTAAAAGCTTCAATCAAAGCAGAATCGTATATAATTTTATTTTGCTCTTGTATTTGAGAAAAATAACTATTAAGATATGTTTCAAGAAATAGTTGTAAAGCAGCTGCTGCGTCATGTCCATCTCTCCCTACTCTTGAAGGTAAATAGTCTAAAAAAACCTAAAATATTTAAACAAAATATTAAATATTGAATTAAATGCTTTGATTTTGATTTAATATATTAAAAACACGCGAATTCCTTAATTTACAAACAAAACTTGGAAGTTTATGCTTCCAGTTATGGTACAATATTTTTTATTTCTATAATTACATTTTTACTTATATATTTTGGTTTTGTATAAAATTTAGAGATACCATATAGAAAATGCAATTAATGATACATTTAATTATTCATATTTACCTGAATAATTTGATGTAGAGTAAGAATATCTTCTTCAACCAATTGTGTAAGAATTTGTGTGAAAATTAATCTTTTACGACAAATCAAAATAGCCGAAAAATCCGAAAAAGACAAAATTATGTGATTACGTGAGTCAAATGTATCTTCATCAAATAGAAGATGTGAATAATTAAGTATAGTACGCAGTAAAAATTTGTCTGATATTGGATCCAATACTGCTTCAGCAAGAGGTTGTTTTTCTGCTTGAATGTACAAAAGTGTAAGGGCAAGTTTACTACAATCATCTTGACTCTGTGATATCAGAAGTTTAATTAATTTTTCTGTTGCATATTCTCGAAGAACAACACTTCCTAGAATAATGTTCAACAGATCTTCTCTGCACTCGCTTTGAATAATTTCCACAATATCATGACTTTGAAATACTGCATCGGCTTCAGGTCCACTTTTTATTGTTAGTAAAACATCTGTAATATAAGTAACTAAACCAGGAGCATCATGCGTTGATTTTCTGGAAAGAATTTCATTTGCTTTTAATCCAGACATTTTATAATATGGTATGCAAAGACGTCTTTCAAATTCTGAATCTGATTTGATAAAATAATCTCCTAAAAGAGCACACGATTGATTGTAAAGATTTTGTATATTCACATCACTTTGTATTTGATCATTATCAGTACATAAATTCGGTATTTCTTTTGTTAATCTTAACATTGAATGTGCTTCTTCCAATAAATGTCGATAAGTTGATGGACTTGTAATTCTGAAATACAAGAAAATAAACTTTACAGATAATAAAATAAATTATAATTATAAATTACATATAGAAAAATTACATTAATTTTAAACTATTAAAACACAATTATTAAGTTTTATCAATGCCTAAAAATAATTACCTATGATTTTTAGCAGCATTCACAATATCATAATAAATATTTTCTGGACTAGGCAGTTTTAACGAATATAAATTCCAAGAATTTTCAATTTTTGATAGCAAGGTAATAGATTGATTTGAATTGAGCAATTTATGTACACCTAAAAATGGTCTTAATCCAATAAGACAAACTGGCTCAGAAATATCAGGACATGTATTTTTAAAATCCTGTAACTGTGGTGTCATTTTTGCAATATAATGCGGTAAACGTAAAGTGTAAGATTCTAATCCAGCTTCTGTTAGAGCATGTAAAACTGTATATTCTAATGCTACGTGAATAACTGGGGCTGTAAATGGATAAGTTGTTAAACATGTAGGATGAGTATTTTCATTACTTTCTGTATTGAAATGGTAAATGTATCCTTCTTGAGTTGTACAGATCAAACAAGTAACTCCATTTAAATATTTATATCTTTCAGATCTGAGTATCGATTTCTTTATACCATTATTATTGTTGTTCATTGTCATATACAATGGCTTTAAAACAAAACTTGTAAAAGATTCAATACTACCATTGGGTTGAGGAAAATTATTAGCTCTAGAAATTTCTATTCTTAAAATATTTTTTATTGAGTAATTTTCAGACCATCCACTCACTGGAGAAGATGTTTTAATAAACACTTCTGTATCAGCAGAGTTCAATATAAAAGGATTAAGAGTATGACCCGGTCCTGCTCTTTCTAAGCATATAGATGGTAAGTTGATTGAGAATGGTTGACAATTATTAATGACTCCTTTATTTACTAATGATTCAAATTCTAATTTTTCATTACTTACTAAATAATCCCAATTTATGCAATTATTTTTTTGTTCTTTTTTTTTATTTAAATTAAGAAAGTTATGTGGATTTGAATTATTATCTATATTCTTTTTATTACAATGATTCTTTTGGTTTGCATTTAATTTCATACTGTAATTTTCAGAAATATTGTTATCAATGGTATTCATACTATAAAAATCTGTTGATGCTGTTGTTTTGTCATTAGATGATGATGTAGATGTTAGGGAACTTAAATGATCAATGTCATCATAAAGTGGATTTATTAAACGGAATACAACAAATCGAGAAGAATCCATCACAGATAAGAAATCTTCTACAATATCCAAATGCGTAGGGGAAAAATGTAATCCTAAAGACCATGGTCTTGCTTCAAAATCAATAAACTTCAGTTTTGTTGGATTCTGTATTTCTACTTTAAACTCATGTAGTACCAAAGTACTTCCTGATGCCACTAACAGATTACCAGTAGTTTGACAGCAGGCAATAGCTGTGGGTTTAGTGTTTAATGGTAGTTCAATCATCTCTAAGCTATTTTGAGAACGATTTAAACTAGGTGTAACACGTCCAGCTATTCGAGCCCTCATAGCCTGACGCTCTACTGCAGCCCAATTCACATAAACCCGTACATAGCTACTATTTTGATTACTATCTCTTGTCAGCTTAGATTCTAGTGTAGCAACATAATTGCCTTTGGAGCAATGTATAATTTGGTTAACTAAATCAACTGTAGGGAAGACAGTAATTAAAGCAATTTCTGGAACCATAAGATCTCTGACTTCCACGCAATGACTTGGTTGAGCAAGTAAAACATAATCTTTCTTTGGCCTACTTGTACTAGCAATACAGGTCGCAGTAGGCTCTTCAATTTGCACAACATGTTCTTCTAGAAAATTGTGTACTGGTATTACGCGCACCATTTTTGAAATCCTTTTAAAAAATAACTAAATCAAATTCCTTTGCCTAATTTTCATAACATTTATTTAAGATTACATGGCATTTAATGTTAAATCGTGGCATTGAACTTTTAATTAGTGTAAATCAAATTTCTTCATTTTCTATTTCCTCTACTATAAATTTAAAACAATATTTTTTATTAGATCGTTACTTTTATACATATGAATTAAAAAACTAATTAAAGTATCTTAAGTTAATAAAGATATATAAATCAATATTATTAACTAATTATTACAACAACTGCCTTCTATTATTTTAATATTTTAGAGATCAATGAAAATAATCTTTTTGTTAGGAGTGAATTTAAATACACTGTATACACAATACTAATTATCCTATATAATTTAAACTGTATGTAACAACGCCAACAACCTAAACTAGAGTTATTACTTTACGTGGAATGCGTATTTTATATATATACATATATGTATACTTTATTCTTGCGCATTCTTGCGTACAATAAATATATACACATAATAAACAGTGTTGTAGGCTGCTTGATGCAGGCCACTTAGTGGCACTGGCACTAATATTGGAAGAGTTTCATTGTGGAAAGTCTGTTTTCAACTGTACGATTAACCTATCAGAAACAAAGCATAGCGGGATATTTGAATGAATTTACAAAGGCTTGCTCTGAACACAGAAAAAGAATCCGAGGGAGATTTAATTTTCGTCGTTTTTTAAAAATAGCTAGTTAAAAAGCAAAAATGACTTTCTCTTTTCTAATTTTACAGAGAAGTTTCTGGTTTGCATGTGAGAAATTGAAAAAGTTTTATTATTTTCAGTAATTAAAATATGTATAGAACTCAAGGAATTTTTTTTACTTCTTGAGACACGAATCTTCCCCAAAATAACAAAAATAAAGTATTTCGATTTTTGATTTATGTATATAATGAGATTTGAATGACAACAATATCATGTATCTTGTAAATAGTTGCGTAAAAGATAAGAGATAACTTTGAATTTTTTTTTATTTGCATTACGTGAAATATCTTAATATTTTAGAAAAGAATCAATTTATATACAATTAGTTTATAAATTTTATTTATTTAGTTTGTAGTTTTTTAGATATTATATGTTACTGTATGTGCGCGCGCATGCGCGTGTGCGTTGTGTATGCGATATTATGTTATGTTGTGTATTTTATACGCTGTTAGTTCCGATGAATATCCGAAAAGGCAGGTTTTGTTAATATAATACTGTAAAAAGTGTAAGAATAACTTAAACCTATAAAATATTACGAATAATTACCCATTTTTTAAAGGGTTACACCAATATTTCTCTTAATTAAGCTATTAATGATGAAAATGATGAAATTTCTTGCTTAATGTTAAATTTCATTAGTTAATCTAAAAATTACAAACTCTCTAAATTGTGTTTTGGATCATCAGAAAATAAATATGGTGGATTTCATTTGAAAATGTATCGAAAAATTGGAAATATTTTATGACAATTTTTTGCAACTTTATGCATTATCGTCGAGAGTATAATTAGCGTGAACTGAAGGCTCATTTTTACAACTCTTGCATTACAGCGATAGTTAAATTACCTTAGTCGATTTTAGAGTTTTGGAAGGTACGAGTAAAAAATTGACTGTCTCTGTATGGAATTTTTTCTTGATTATACGGTAATCGGAGTGATAATTCGGGAGTGATCAACCCTGTACAGAATATTTCTCTGATCGAGGTGATTGGATATTTTCTTTATATGAGCGAGGAGGGAGATCGACTCATTGTGTATGCGAGGTGTAATCCTCTTGACTGACAATAACCCTGGGAAAATTTTACAAAAATGCCTATAGATCTCATTCATTAGGATTGGATATTCTCAATGCAATTCGTCTCACTTAACTAATGGGGAAAGTTTATTGAATGGAGTAAATTATATATAAAGTAAATATAAAAGAAAGTTGAAAGAATTTGGAAATAGAAGTCAACTTACTTTTAACTGGGTTCTTTGTATTTTTGATACAACATCTAGTACGGCTCCCTGAATCTTGGGTCGATTGGAACCAATATAATTTCTTAAATCTTATACATGACATCACGGGGTTGAGAATGGCTTACAGCTAGAGAGCTGATGGTTAAGGACTCGGAATAGGAGTTGGGAGAATGTAATAAAATAACTCAGAAAATAACTTACAGCTTTTGAATAAGCTGATCTCCGAAAGTGAATTCGAAAATAATCATATACAAAGTTTACAGTATTACTTAAGTCTTCGAAACAGCTTACAGCTTCTTATTATAATATTGTATTTCTTCTTTGCTAGTTTTCATGTTAATTAAATTTATATTAAATATTTCTACGCATACATATATGCGTAGAAAAAACGATCGTGGGAGAGCCAGTTGGTTTATTTCCCAGCCCCTTATTAGTGCTGTTAAATTTCGGCGCACAAGTTCAAACCCATAGGTAGACTCTTGTTGGCTTCGTTTGAGCGGTCTATAAGCATAATTAAGGTGACTTCATTTTAGTGACTGGGCCTTACTTAGGATATACGTGGCGGATCCCGAAGCGGATTCTTCATTACTGATCACGAGAAGAATAGGGTGCGAAGGTGAAAATAAGACGTTTTTTGAAATGGTGGTAACAATAGTAGAAATTTAAAAAATAATTTGTCTGAATAATTACAATATGACATTTTAAAAATTTTTTACTAGATTTTGATTCAATGAATTCAATTATGAGCATAAATGACATAAACTAATATGTTTTAAAACATTTAGTCCTGACAATAGCAAAAATATTCGCATTCAATTAATACTTAATCCGACAATATATTGCATAATTGTAATCTTTAATGAATGAAAATAGACGTTACTTAAACTATATTTCTCCGTCTATTTTGTAATTTGATTAATGGTACCGCAGATTACAAATCAATAGCATCCGTATGTATACGCAAGATGGTAATTGTTAAGATTTAACAAATAATACCGTTCACTTACAAAAAATTAAATTATCTTTACTAAAAATCTTTTAATCTAAATATTTTTCAGATTTTTTAGTATTAGCATATTCTACTACAAACTTCTTTCTGAGAAATTTCAAGGCTATATAAGCGACACTTGTAAAGTACAATATTTGATGCCTTTATTTGATTTTCAATTATTGACAACTCAAAAATGCAATCTATAGTATTATAATATTAGCTTTGTTATCTACAACTACTACAATAATTATTTATCAAGAACTCTATAAAAATATTATAAATTTTTTCCAATGAAATAAGTCTTTTTTCTAAATATTGTAGATAAAACTTATTTTTAGACAAATCTTAACGAGAGGATTATTCATAAAAACATAAATAAAAATATTAATTGGTACCTATCTCAATAACAAATCAATAATGTACTTGCACAGACAACCTATAAATAACTATTTTATAATACAGTTACCTATATATATACTTTCAGATATAGGGATAGAGGCGTATATCTATAAAACAATGAGGCAGTCATATGACCTTATATAGAACCTCGCCTGCAGTCAACAATTATCAAGACAATTATATTACAGTGCGGTGGATAATATTGTAAAAACAAAAATATAATAGTACACTTAATGACAAACTTAAATAATTTTATTAACAAATGTTACTCTCACATGTTTTATTAGCTAATATTATTACATTATTGCTCAATCGAAGATGTAATAAAAGAAGACCGTGTAACTATCTTCATATTAGACATTTATTTATATCAGGTTAATTATTGATGAAGAATCATAAAAAAACCTTGAAAAACTCAGATGTAATTAATAGTACTGATGGCAGCCAGACAGTGGTTTAAGCGAATTCGTGAGCGTTCAAAAATTCATGAAAGTATTCATTATCAGAATGAAGTGAATGAAGCCTAGTGACTTTCGAGCCCGAAACTCCAAATTCGGAAGGGGCAGAATTCTATCGTGTCCTACAGACGACATATGGTGGTATGCAATACATGTGAGTGCATATAAGTATATACCATATCGGCCAGCCGTCATAGATACGGGTGGATTATATGTACGGGGGGCGCTGCAGCTAGTCGGGGGCGGCTCCGACTGCAGCAGGCACCCGTCTCGCACGCTCTGCCTGCGGCCCGCGTATATAGATGCACACGAGCCTGAAGTGTGCTACCGGCGCATACAAGCTTGCGCGATGAGTCAATGAACGAGCACGCGCGGGCGACTGTGTCCTGCAAGCTAATTAGCCAAGAGACTTTAAGTTATAGTCTCGACTCTCTAGTCTCGGCGGACGGCGACCAGTCAAGCCTCGAGTCACTCGAGCGTGTCGATCGCGTCGAAAGGTCCGGGCGTTAGGGACCGGGAGGGGCAGCGAGTCGTGGAGAAGGCGCTGCAGCAAGAGGCACAGAGTGCAACAGAACTGTGTTGCTGAGCATATTACCTGTATATACAGTGCTTAGTAGCAGACCATCAGAAAGTACAATAACCCAGGGAGCAATTCTGCGCTTGTGCCGAGTTGCCGACAGCCTAGTAGGTATCATAAAGTACCTATACCGAACAGAACGATAGCGTACATGTGCTGCGTCGTTGTGCGGCCGCGTGCGAGTTCTCTTCCCCTGCAGGAGGCCCCGCCGCTGTCGTTGCTCCAGACTCGCTGGACTCACCGGGAGCAGGCCCTACCCCGTTCCCCGCACAAGCCTCGCACCACAGCACCGGTATAGTCGCCTCCAGCACAAAACCGGACCTAACATGGACCTAGTGCGCAACGTTTCCAAGGCTTTCTGGTCGCCGGATATCTGGCTGCCACCTAACATCACCTGGAGTGATATTGCGCCTACCCCGGAGAACAGATACACAGACTACCGGCACTTATTGTATCCTATGCCGATGGCCTTGGTGCTTCTTGTTTTACGATACGCCTTAGAGAGGTATACAACGATGTTTCGATTCCTTTCCCTGTCCACAACATGTTCCTCTCAAAAGTCAACTAGTCTACTTCTCTTAGGCGTTTCACCCTTGAAGGTTATGTCGGCTGCATGGTATTTTTTTCCCGTACAAGATTTCGGTCTCCTTTTAGCTACCGCTTGAGTAGAAACGTATGCAAAAATGATTACTACTCGTTATAGGAATCGCCTTATTTGTAACCTAATTCATTTTATTGTGAAATACTGTCTCCTCATATCAACGTCAAGCGCTACGATTGAAAGTTTTTTAGCTTTGATTCGGTTCGTAAAAGTATATAAGCTCGAGGCAAGCAAAAAATTTTTCGACCAGTTGAATTGCCGTTTGATAGTTATTGCTCCTTGATCGACTGCATAGGTCTTTAATTGGTCATGCATGTCTCTGAATCGATTGTGTTGATTAGAATTTACGCGACAGGTGATAAGATAGACTTAGTGAGACTTTTTACCTCCATAATGTACACAACTAGCTTTAGATTGATTCTTTTAATATCATTACATGTTTCTCAGTAATAATATATGTATAGAAGTTTTGTCAGTAGTAAACTCAATAAATGTTAGTTGTATTAGTAACTTTCTTCAATGTTTTTTCTCTTTTTTACTCAAGGTGAGTTGAAATTATCTTGAGGTCAAATTTGTTTGTTTGATTCCAGCCATATATATTACTAATCATGTACATGAACGATTGTGTTTGTTATTTTTTCTACAGAATTGTAATTTCATTTTTATGATTTTTTCATATAATCTGCTACATAAGTTCTTTTTTTCACTCTAATATCACTTTTAAAACTTTTAATAGAAAATTTTATCGTTTTTAAAACCGACAATCCGAATAAAAAAATTATTTAACTTGTTAAAATTTTTTTGATATTTTATTTGTGCATTAATACTTATGTCTTGTTGTGAAAAATTTTATTTTCTTTAGTTAAATTGCAATGTACATCATTAATTATTTGAACATAGACATCAATATAAAAAATATTGTCGTTGTGTAAAACATCAGCTTTTTATATAATTATTAAGGATTTATTATATTTATCATATTTTATTTAATTGATTTCAAAATAATTAAAAAATATTAATTTATTGTTTCAGTTTCTGCTTTGCTCCACTTGGAAAAAATTTAGGTATTAAAATATCTCGAACAAAAAAAGCACTACCAAATCGTATCTTAGAGAAAGCCTACACTGGCAAAAAAATAAAGCAAAAACAGGTATATTAAATAATCAATCTGAACAATTAACATTAAAATATTGTAAAATTTAATTATATAAACTAGTTCATATAAAATATTTTTAATTATTACAGAAGTTTAACTGTATCAATAGCAATATAGAAAACTGTATAGCATTAATTAGTATTGTAATTATGTTTTATTCTTCATTTATTAATTAAATTACAGATTACTGCTCTTGCTAAGCAATTGCATTGTAGTGAAAGACATTTAGAAAGATGGTTCAGACTACGTCGAGCTCAAGACAGGCCATCTACATTAACTAAATTTTGTGAAAATAGTTGGAGATGTTTATATTATACATATTCTTTTTTGTTTGGCTTATATATTTTATGGGATAAGCCATGGTTGTGGGATATTAATCACTGTTATTATAAATATCCTTACCATCCAGTTACTTCAGATATATGGTGGTATTACATGGTATCAATGGCATTCTACTGGTCATTGAGTTTTTCTCAGTTTTTTGATGTTAAGCGAAAAGATTTTTGGCAAATGTTTGTACATCACATTGCTACTATTGTCCTCATGTGCTTTTCTTGGGTTAGCAACCTTACAAGGATAGGTTCCCTAGTACTTTTAGTTCATGACTGTGCCGATATTTTTCTAGAGGTATGTAAATCAAGTAAAGTTTATTTTGTTACTACTCTAGATATATTTTAGTTAATATAATAAATAATATAATCTATTTTAATGTAACTAGTATCTTCCACCATTGTATCATACAACTTAAAATTCATTTAATTAAGTAATATCTCTTTAACTATTCATACTTTTTATTCAGAAAAAATGATGTTCAATGTGAATTTTCAAAGAATATTTACCAAAAAATATATTAAGCTATATTAATCCTTTATGTTATCTTCTAAACCATATTTAGATTGCAAAATAATTTTTATTTCATTATAAAAGACAATTTTATCATTACAGAATATTACAGAATCAAAATTGATTTTAATATAGATTTTAAATTGTTAGATTGACAGCAGATTTCACTGTAATTCATTAGAAATTCATTTAATTTAATTGTGAAAAAATTTGGTAAAAGTTTTAGCAAAAATAATATTATTTAAGTAAAAAATTGTAGATATTTGTCTATATTTTATTTTATCATATTTACATTTACTTTGTAAAATTTATTTGTAATGCAGTCTACACAACAATATTTAGATTACATTCATTCTAATTGTATTTTAGGCAGCAAAAATGGCTAAATATGCAAATTATCAGAAAGTTTGTGATATCATTTTTGCAATTTTCACTATATTATGGATTGTTACACGAATGGGTGTTTTTCCATTTTGGATTATCTATAGGTATGATAAATTTTACAATTATTATAGTCTATTATAAATAGAATTTAATATGTTTATATTTCATATTTGAAGCACCTCTATAGAAGCACCAAAGATTGTGCCAATGTTTCCAGCATATTATATCTTCAATTCCTTACTAAGTCTGTTGTTGATATTGCATGCATTCTGGACTTGGCTAATATTGAAAATAGCTTATAATGCATTTAATGCAGGCCAGGTAATCATTTTTTATGTTAAATTATTTATTGCTTTTTTTACATATTATAAACAACTATTCACAGATGGAAGGTGATATTCGTAGTGATAGTAGTGAACAAATTTCGGAAGAAATAAATGGAACTACTATAAACAATCTTAATCACAATGCAAGGCAAAAACAAAATTAGTGCCAGTAGTTCATTGCATTCATGAACAAAAAAAGTATTACATCGAGAGTGGATAGTTGTTGCCTTTACTTACTGCACTAAGGTGACGATAATGGAAATGACAAAAATCTAAATAATGTTTTGTAATTAAAGTAATTAGAAATTATTTAGCTCGAATGAATTGTGGACCTGATTTGAGGTTGAATGAAGCATGAATCTTCAATCGATTCTAAACTTTTTGAAATCGATAAGCACTTTTTTATAAAAGTAGCAAGGAAGATATATTGTGCAGCTATTGTCTGTTCATAAGATTATCATTACTGAGTAGTGATTGTTACAAAATGTATGTGTCGTTTTCACAATACTTTTATGTATTTTTTGCTGAGTAATTTTCTCACCGGTTTGTAAAAAACTAGATATTCCATAGCGTTGCATTTTATAAAATTGCACTGTTACTAAAATATTATAAGTTTAAATTAAGCTTACTTTTTTCTTTGTGAAATAAGATTTTTTCTACATGATGAAAGTCGTGTAAGAGTGTCTTACAAGAACCATTAAGTACAGATAATAAAAGGAAATAACCTTTTGAATAAAAATTAATTTCCAAAGAACATCCAAATGAACATGCACTAATTTTTAGAAGTGACTTTAATAAATAATTTTGTTCAAGTTTCATGTTTATTTTTTTACCTTCAAAAAACATAATTATAAATGTATTTCTACATGTAAGGGGCATTTTAAATAACTAAAAATTAAATATTACGGAACGAAATTTGTATTACCAAAGCAATTGTATTTTACATAGTTTTACAAATCGTGTACCACATTTTAAAATATAAATAAAAACAAATGCTTATGGATTGGGGTTAGCATTTGGACCTCGTCGACGACCGTATGTTTGTACAACATTAACAAATCTACGGTTGTACTGAATTCGTCTTTTAGCTCGTCCTGTCTTTTTTTTGCTCTTCTCTTGTTTTTCAACCTACAAAAAGTTATTTAATCAAAAAACATGCTTTTTTTAAGTGTAAAATAATATTTAAGAATTTTATTGAATTTGCAAATAATTGATACAACATTTATCCATGGTAAATATATAAGAGGTCAGATTTGTATTGTATATTTCTAAAACTTCATCAGTAACACCAAAGATTTGATTGATATCATTAAATTGAAATAATGAAGACAATGTCATCAAACTTATTTATATACTTTAAATCCTAATCTTAGACTCCCTATATATTCAAAATTTAACAAATTTCCTACTATTGAACATTCTTAATAGATAAGTGTTTTTTACACCTAACCATACAAAAAATAATGAAATTTTAATAATTACTGTTGTCACAAATGAATGAAAAGTGGAGATTATTAAACAGCTCTACTTCACTTTAATTTGTTCTAATTCTATTGCACTGATATTAATTACATTCTTTATTAAATGTAGTTCAAATATATCAGTGCAACCATCATATATGAAAGTTTTTAGTCAGTTTAAAAATACCTATTAATAAAGAATACTTTATTCTAATTTATAAAAATTTTGTTTAAAATATTTACCTTTGGTGTTTGTCCCTTGACTTTACCTGCTCGAGCAAGAGAACCATGAACCTTACCTATATACAAATTAAAAATCATAAAATAAAGAAAATAAGTTAATTGATTTTTGTTTTTGAATTCTAACTCACCTCCAAGAAGTGGGACTGTCAAATCAAGAGTATTTGAAGTAAGTTCACTAACTAGAACTTCATCGTTCAGAGGTACACCAGCACAGTACAGATTAAATTGAATGTTTTGATATCCTCCAAGTTTGGCCTATGGAACAAAAATGAAATATTTAATAATACATAATCATTACAGAACAATTTAATGTGATTTGATTTAATATTGTTCATGTAACTTTGTTACAAGCCTATGAAAAGATACAAACTTAATTGTTTGCATCACCCTGAGACTTTATAATTACTTTAGCATTGTTGCTCTTTCTGACACTGCAGTTATAAACAATTGTCAGATTATCATTTAATGCTATTAAATTATTAATCAATATCAACAATTTTGCCAACTTATTCTACTTTTACAAAGCAAATCTAACCTTAATCTCTGCCACAGACTCGTCCTCCCGACACTCGACGACATGTGTCGCTTGACCTCGAATGTGAAGTTGCATGATTATAAACTTATCTGAAAAAATTAATATAAAAACAAAATAAAAAAATTTATTTTCTGTTGATTAAACTGAACAACTTCATAATTACAAAAATCATTATTGGGTAGTCACGTGTAGATCACCATTTTTTGAATTAATACCGAATGTTCTTGAGTTTTAATAATTTAAAATAATTAGTAATTAAAATGTTGAACTTATACGTTACAGTTTTTATCACTTTAAATATAATACGAATATATCCAAAACCAAATATAATTTTTGACACGCACTTACCTGCCCTTCGAGGCTCCAGGCATGAAAGATAGAAAACGGAAGTTTTACTTATGTTGTATCACGATTCACGTAGTACTACTGGAGTCTTGTTGGTGTAGAAACTCGAAAAAGTCGGGTACTCCAGTACAGTGACCACTGACTAGTCTGGTGATTGGTCTGGTCTGGTCTGGTCCAGTCTGGTCTAGTCAAATTGGTCAAGTCCAGGATGTTAAGACAGCTCTTGTAAAAAAATGTTGCTCTTGTAGGACTTTTGTACCATTTACTAAACAAATAAATAAAAAGATTTATAGTGTACTTGAATACAATTATTTACAAAAATAGTATTGAAAATCAGAACCATAATGACTGGTAAATTATAGGATTAGGAAGTCTCCGTATGTACAAGTTGGATGCCGAATTAAAAATCTTATATATATAAAAATGTTCGAGTAAATTGTGTCGATATAACAGATAACAATAAGTCAGATGTTTAATATAAAATTATATTTTCTTGGAATGAAAGGGTATTTTAGTCTACGCTATTTAACTTTTCTTATGTGTCCATACATACCATTTGTTACAAACGGATTAGAATTAGTATCACCATTCAAAAATAAAAATTAAAATACATTATCTGAAAAGTTAAATAAAATATTAGATATGCTGTCAATTAATTATTCAACAGGCTCTTTAATAGTCGCGTCAAGTTCCTAAAACACATCTAATTTGTTATCAGAAATATCTAATTAATATATAATTTTATTTTAATTATGTAGGTTGTCGAACAGAAATCTTGATCTTTCATTTCTTTGTAATTATGAAAAGAATACGTTCCTCGCATACCTAATGACTAATCTGGAATTTAGTAATTATGTATCTGTAATTGTATCCCGCTTTCCTGCCGATGGTGATATCCATTCCGATATTCCATTAGCTGCTATACGTACTTTACTCACATGTATTTTTCTACATATTTATACTTCACAAAATACCGATTGTTGACATTTTCGTGAACATTTTTAAAAACTAAATTTCGAATGTTAGATTGTCAATATTTTATTTAATTAATTAATTAATTTTGACAACAAGTTATAAAGCATACTTGTACAGATTTGGTTAATCGATAGTGACATAAATTACCGCCGAACATATAAGTTCCGATTTATTTAATTTATGATTCCATTTTCATATCGAAACCGGGAAAACAGACAAAAATGAGATAAATAGGAAAATTGAGGTCTATCAAGTAACAAAAGAAAGATAGTATTTAAAATATTAATTTTATAAAAAATATGAAGTTTTTTTGCAAATCTTAAAGTAAACCCAACTACATGTGCACAGTATAAACTGTCCAAAAAACATACACACTTCGGTAAGCATCCAGAAGTTAAAACATCTCGGAGTCTGAATTCGCAGTTGATTCAGATGAATCAAATCAAGTCAAATTGTATACACGAATATATGAGAGGATTCACTCGTAATGTTTATTAAGGATTTTTACTGAATTTGGTGATTTAGAGTGGAGATTATAAATGGATAATTGAATATAAGGATTGCATGTCGTACAGGGATCTTTTTGTCTTGTCAATTTTATAACTGTCTTCCCCGTCCCTTCTTTTATTCCTGTCGTTTTAACCTAGAAATGAAATTTAAAAATCGAATTATTTAAAAGTGGTAAGTAACACAAGTATAATGAATTCGCCAACTAAATTAATTCTTTAAATTAACACAATTAATAATTTAATTAACCTTTATTTTGTTAATAGATAGTTCAGAATAAAATGGATAATTTAATCTCAGAGACCTCAGATTTTGTAAATTTGATTGTTACTAGTTCAGCTAATGAAGGTTTGACAGTGGAACGAAGGTTTAAGAAAAAAATTTCAGTACAAGAGTTCAAAAATAAATTAGAACTTTTAGTAGGATGTCAATCAAATAGAATGACCTTAGAAGTTTATAATAAAAATGGTGATATTATTTGTAAACCAAACAAGAATGATCAGACTTTAGATTCTTACCCCATTGAAGATGGAATGAGGGTAAATGTTATTGGTGATAATGAAAATTTAGCTGAAGATTGTTTAGTTGAAAAATTTACACTATCTGAAGAAGAGTATGGGAGAAGGTCTGATACAGTGAAAGCATTTTTAAAAGAAAATAAACTAGGAAAATATAATGAAGAAGAAACAAAAAAAAAAGAAGAAGAAAAAAAACTTGAATTAAAAAATGAAGAACTTCTTGTAAACTCTATGAAGGTAAATGATAGGTGTGAAGTGGTTGTTGCTAATAATCCAAGACGACGAGCAACCATAATGTATATTGGTAAAACTGAGTTTAAAAATGGATGGTGGGTTGGAGTCAAATTTGATGAACCATTTGGTAAAAATAATGGTTCAGTAGCTGGGAAAAAATATTTTGAATGTCTTGATAAATATGGTGGATTTGTTAAACCATCATGTGTAGTGGTTGGTGATTTTCCAGAAGAGTGTCTTGAGTTAGATGAAGAACTTTAATATATTTTGACAAATAAATGTTTTGTGTGTTAAATTATTTTGCTTCACTCTAATTGATTTTTAATATTAAATCAACAAGTATACTATAATAAAGATATTTATCTATTAAATTTAAAATACTTACTGTATAATAATGATAGAATACTATATAATATTAACTGTCAATATTTTATTTTGGCTTATTTAATGTGTTGAAGTAATGAAAGTAATGTATTATAAAAACTTATGATAGAAACATTCATAGAAACCTTGAATGTAATTTATAATAAATTTTGTTAAAATGTCTATAGTTTAAACAATTTTATAAATGTAAATATATTTATCATATAAAAATATCGAAAGTTTGACAGTTATATTAATCTGTTATATTAATGTTTGACTCAATTTATTAAAAGCTGTCAATATTTTTTAAATCACTTAATTCATTACACCATTTATTAACTAGGTTTTTTAAGATTCTCATAGTATATTTGTGTTTTTTTAATGTTTTAAATATTAGATTTTGATAAGACTGATTATTTATATTTTTAAATTTCTTATCAATTTTGACCTAATTTGTTTACATTGATGTAATAACTTTTAAAAATACTTAAGTCTTCACTATTGAGCTATTAAAACATTATATTACAGTGAAACAAATGTCTGATCTTTGATATTTCAATATCTTTTTCTTCTCAACAGGTGGTTTACGTTATTGTGGTAACAGGATCTTTGTTTCTTAACATTAACATAATTATATTATAAAAAACTGGTTATGGGATGTTAAGCACAATTATATATAACTAGAACACTTTAATGTTTTACCAAGTCAATCTGGTAATTAAATTATACATTTCATAAGTTTTTTGAATTAATTTAGCTTTCTTCTATATAAGAGTCATAACGTTTTTTAATGAAGCTTAAAACCGAAATTTTTATTTCTGATTAAATATGTATTTTCAATTATTATTTAAAATTACATTATGGATCTAAATCGGTATTCTTTATAGAATAAAGATGAAAAAAATGTATAAATATAATTTTTGAAATCTTCTTAACGAGGTGATCCTCAGTTAATAAAAAAGAACCATCCCTGTTTCTCAGTTCTTTGGCGCATTTATATATGGATGATTCTATCGGCCGACTGCCGAAGTCCGAACTCCAAGCTAGTCCGAATTTCTGAAGTCAAACGTTCGTGTTATGTGGATAGGTGGGTACGCTTGTGTGTTACAATTATAATGAAATTCATAATCTATTCTTATATAGTTTGAGTTCAAATTTAACATCAAATATTATTGTTGATTATTGTAACATAGGCATGTTTTGATTATTTCGGTAAATGCACATTTTCTTGTAGGATGAATAAAAATAAAAATAGTTTTGCTTATACACTTCATTTAAAGGTATACACACGAATAAATTTTTGAATACTAACAATTTGAAGAAGCACAATTCACATATTTTCTATAGTGTACATATGTCGTATTGCTGTGATTGAATTACATACGTAGAATAAAATTTGTTCACTGATACAATAACAAAGTGTTCAGTTTCTTATATGTATTAAATTTTACGCAATTAGAAAAAAAGAATAAATTTTATAATGAATAATATAAATCAATCTTCATATAAAGATAATACATTAAAGCAAGTAAGTATAATAATTTATAAACTAAATATGTTGTCATATTACTCATTTGTTTATTTCGTAATGAAGCAAGAAGAAGTAGAAACTCTTATTTCTATTTACGGCAATGAATTTCAAATAGAAGATCAAGAAAATAAAGCATACAGTATTAATGTAGTTAACTGTGATTCTGCTTTATATGTTAAGCTTTATATAAAATTTCCTGAAAGCTATCCATCAATGGCACCACCAATATTTGAAATATCAGCTCCACATTTAAAACAAGATAAAAAAATTGATCTTAACAAACTTCTTGAAAATATTTGTTTGTAAGAAAATTTATAGGTTATTAATTAACTAATTATAATTCTTGCTTTTTATTTATTAAACAAAATTAAATAGATCAAATATAGGACAGAATGTCATTTTTGAATTAGTAGAAAAAATAAGAGACGAAATTTCATTTGTACCTTCATTATTATCCAATAAATTACATAGTCATGATCTGGAAGGAAATGATACAGAAGAGAATGTAAATACAATAGAGAATAAAACTGTCATTTATCCAGAAATTGTTCATGGTGAAGTAATCGTGGATCGAAAAAGTTCATTCCAAGGCCATGCAGCCATTGTTCATTCTGTTTATCAAGTTAGGTCAGTAAATAAATATAATGAAAATGTATGCATTTAAGATTAATATATAAAATGTAAAATATATATATTTTTTTAAATTATTAATTTAATAGACAAGTCATAGATAAGCTTAAAGAAAACAGAAAGATTCAACAAGCAAAACATAATATGTATGCCTACAGAATTTACAATGAAAAAAATAAAAGTTTTATTCATGATTGTGATGATGACGGAGAACATCAAGCTGGAAGTAGATTGTTGCATTTATTAGAGGTAGTATCAAATTAGTTAATTGTAGTGCTCTTATACAACTTAGATTCTAATTCTAGGAATTTCAACTTACCATGCCTGTCATAAATATATAATCCTGGTGAAAATTCAATTTCATTTCCTAATCATCCCAAGTATATTAATTGTATGTCTTTCTTTATCTTCATTTCTCTCTCACATTACACAAGCATGTGTACGCACATCTATTTGTATTGACATAAATTTAATAACTACGATTGAATTAAAAATATTCCCAGTAATTATTATTTGGAATATTTAAAAATTAAATTTTATATTCAGTCCCATATTAGTAAAAAATATCCATGGAGTTAATTACTTAACTTGATTTAAAAGTATGAAATTGACTTTAAAATTTAATAATTTTTAATTTTTATACAATCTTTTTTTATTTTACTTTTTTGATTATTATAATTAATACTTTAATTTAAGAACCAAGTTTTGTCAATGTTTTTGTAGTTGTATCTAAATAATCTTCATTATTATTATCAAATTATAATTAGCTGAAAAGTTTTGAATTAAGGATTAAATTATAAAAATTTTGATTTCTTAATCATATTTTCATTAGATATTAGGATATCTATTTTGTTATCCCAAATGAAAATGTATAATAAGGTATATTGTTCTACAGTTAAACTTTTATCAAGTGCAAGCACACACTTAAAATATCTGGTTAATGTAAAACTTTTATATTGTTCTATCTGACATTATATAAATCTGATGTTTATTAATATAGAAATTAGTTTCAATAAAATTACTAATACATTTTATAATACATTATCTGAATTGAAATTATACAATATTAAGAACAAAATTTGCAAATCCAGTAATGCAAAATATTTATTTAAGTAACTTTTATTTAATTATTTATTATATTTATTTGTTATATGGACATTCAAAAAATTTCGGTTGTATATTAATTACAAAGATTACATTCTTGTAGTGAACGCAGGTCGACCCTCGTGCGCCATCACTACTTGAAGTACAATATTTTGTATAGGGTCTTAAATACAAAAAAATTAATTCATTACTTAAAAAAAGTTTTTTAATGTATTTTAATGTTTTAAGATTATTGACGTGAAAAATGTCATAGTGGTGGTTTCTCGATGGTATGGTGGAATACACTTAGGACCAGATCGTTTTAGGCATATTAACAATGCTGCAAGACAAGTTTTGGCTACAGCAAACATTATATGAACTCATCATATTTATTATAAGTCTTCAAATGTATTTCTTTAATTTATCTTTTAATAAGTAATATTACTTTTTATTGTATTATTATAATAATATTTATGTACATAAGAAATTACTCGTCATCTGAAGTAAAAATCGATTGTATAAATAAGCATAATAACATTATATAGTTATAAATAGATATGAAATACACACAGATATATGTATTTTTGTGTATAAGTAATGTACAAATAATTATAAGCAATTGTTAAATTTTTTTTAAATATGTTAATAAATAAATAATTTGATAATGTAATTAATGTCTTATATCTATAACTTTACAGTTAAAAATTATGTGAATTATAATTTACATTCTATGTTTATGTATATACATTTTTAAATATTAAGTTTACAATACAAAATTATTTATTGAAAGACAAATTTTTCTATACTCATTGCCTTTAACAAAAAGTGATTTTCTACTATAGTAGAAAATGATCAATAGTACTAGTATACTAGTACTATTGATCATCCAAGTAATATCCAATCATCAGTATCTTGAAATAGAGTAGACTTTATGAGATCCTTAGACAATCCTAAAAATAAAATAAGAAGTTAGTATAGCTTCATTAATTTTGATTCAAGCAAGTCTTATCACAGAAAAACATAAACTATTGCTTAATGTAACACTAATTCTTTTGAAAAATAATATAATATATTTGTAGTATATAATTCTAAAAATGCTAAGGCATATGAGATTATTTTATGTAATTTCTTCTTAACGAAAACTGATTAGCGCAATTTAAGTTATATCAATAATAGTATGTGTAATGCTATTTTTAATAACTTGTAATTATCAAAATATAATTGAAACCAAAAAATAACGTATGAATATAAATAGCGTATGAAATATTAATAAATCTTACACAGTGATTTGAGAAAATTGCAGTAACTTTAACATTCAAATAAAAATTTATATGGTAGTTAGTATAAATTAAAAAAAAGATTTTTTCGTTTTTTTGTTTAATTATGAGACTTGGGGGATCGGTGGGTTGCCGCTCTAGAGCAGGATCGGCAAGGATTTCCCAAGGAAATTAAAGGGAGCCAGGAGAAATGATCATTCCGAAGTCCGGTGAAATTAGGCTTTACTGCTCGTACAGGAATGGTGCTAAAGCAGCGTACCGTCGCGTCTCGAGAATCGAGCAGATGTCTCGCTGAGCCTCCACAAGTACTCCCCCTCCAGTGACGACGGCTGGAGCCAAGAGAAATGCACTCTGCAATCTCAAGAGAGATTACAAAAGATTTCAAGAGATTACACGGGACTACACAAATGACACCTCCCGCCCTCAAAGCCGAGGGTCGGCGTTTGGGTGCGACGTGGTAATGAAGAAATCGCCCTGAATCCTTAGAGTGATACCGAACAGCATCTCTGCTGGCGAGGCCTTGAGGTCCTCTTTGATGGCGGTGCGAGACCCAGCAGGACTGTCGACAAGGCGTCTGGCCAAGGAGTTGTCGGTCTGCACATTAATGCTGCTTTTAGGGTACGGTGGCAGCGCTCGACCATCCCGTTGCATTGCGGGTGATATGGCGTGGTGCGAATGCGTTCAGCACCGATGACCTGTGAGAAGGCTGAAAATAACTTAGCCTCGAATTGAGTCCCCTAATCCGAGGTGAGAGTGAGGGGGGTGCGGAAGAGGAAAGCTTTAGCGATGAAGCTTTAGCGACGGTTGGCGCTTGCTGGTCTGGAAGCGAAATCGCCGTTAGAAAACTGATGGCCAATAATGATGGTCAAGCAGTATTGCATCCCCTTGCAGACTGGCAGTTTTATGATGTCCAAATGGATGTGGTCGAAACGCGCATCCGGAGTGTCGAAGTTACCAAGGGCCGTGCGGTTGTGGCGGTAGACCTTGGCACGTTGGCACAGTTGGCAGTTGCGGGCCCAGCGGGCGGAGTCCTTCCTTATGTCAGGTCAGCAGTATTTCTCTGCGATGAGGTGCGCGGATGTTCGCATGGGAGAGGTCGTGGATCACGCTGAAGGCCGTTTGCCGTAGACTTGGGAGGATGTATGGCCGAATGTGGCTGCCTGAAACAGAACAAAATAGCTTCGTGCCGTTGAATTCGAGCGGCTGTAGAGCAAGCGTCGTCGACTCGAGGAGATGAGGCAGTTCGTCGTCGTTAAGCTGATGATGCGCCAGGGTCTCCAGATTCAGTTTGGATGGTATGGCGATGGTGTCCACTCTAGAAAAGGCATCTGCGACTATGTTGTCATCACCTTTAGTGTAGGCAATCGTGACGTGCAGTTGAAGCAGGTAGTCAAGGTGCCTAGCTTGCCGCTGCGAAGCTCGATTCGGAGATTGCTGCGTTGCAAAGATTAGGGGCTTATAATCCTGAGAGAGAAAAATCCTAGGGATTTCCAAAGGCCGTTCGACTCCTGTTATTCCAGGGCTGCTCCTATTGCAAAGTCGGAGGTGTTCGAATGAAATCGCAGAGGGGCGTTCGGCCGCAGTAACGTTGAACAGACTGCAGTGGCGAGAGCGTCTTTGGCACCAGTGAAGGCTTTCTCGGCGGCTGAGTTCCATGTAATTGGCACTGTAGCCGACATGGGGGGAGGTGAGCGCGTAGTCGCTAGGATAGTTGCGCGAGTGAGTCATTTGTTTTTCCCGGCGGGAGAGATTGCCTTATCGGGGGAAAAAGGCAGCAAAATGCACGAAGGGATGCGAGACACTCTTTGAGGAGCCAGTTGGAAATTAGCCCTCGGAGCGGACGAATTGAGCCGAAGAGACTCGCGCGCCAAATCGCCATAGCGCCACTCAGACCGGCTAACGCAAGTTAGCTCGAGGCTGCCCAGACCTCGGTAATAGTAATGCAGGTCACTTACGTACATAGGGAAGCTCACGCTGACCCGGGGCCGACAGGCCGAGGCGATTTCGGTGACGCGGGCCGGCGCGGTTCGCGGGGAGGGGGGGGGTGGTTAGGTGGGCCGGAGGAAGTGTGCGCGAACGTGTGTCGCGCCTCTTACGCGCACAAGTGCGTCGAAGGTGGTGCGAGGGTCCGCGAAGGTGGTGCGAGGGTCCGCGAAGGAGCCCGAGGCCTCCCGAGCGCGGAGCGATAACTAGGCTCGCGAGAAGTGCGCGCATTCAAGCCCAATCCAACTGGAAGGAAGCGTCGGCCGTTTGCACCAGCTAAGCCGCAGGTATGTGCGAATGAACCGTGAGGTTATAATAGCGAGCGGATAGTGGAGCGTAATGCGTAGTAATTCGCGTAAAGCAAATAGAAAACTCTTCCCATTGTAACGCCAGAAACTATGTATTATAGACAACTATTGTAATTAGACAATAATGTAGACTATGATTGATATTAAAATATTGTTTAAAATTCGAATTCACCCACAGTCACTGCCTTCGTTTTCGGAGGCAGAGATTTTAGCAATTCGTTGATCAAGCCGAGGAATCGGCGAAGTTGTCCGGAGTCTTTAGGCGTTGAGTAGTGTGGTTGGCGGTTTGGAGCCGTACGCCGAGACAGCGTAACCTAAGTACAAAACGGATGTCTTACCAATTCTGCACTTGTTCAGGTTGATGCGAATTCTAGCGGCTCGTAGAGCGTCGAAAAGTGCTCTGAGGTGGATCTTGTAAGAGATGATCCATTGCCCGCTAAAGTGACTGGGCGGCGTTGCGGAGTCCCAGGGATGACTTAGTGAACTCTTAAAGTCCGAATGGCGTGCATATTGCTGTCTTGTGCTGGTCCTCCGGTGCGATGGAGAGCTGGTAAAAAACCGTCTTCATGATGATAACAGAGAAAATTGTCCCATTGAGGCCAGGCAGGATGTCCTCAATGATTGGGATTGGCCTATCCGTCACCGTCCGGCTGTTCAGATGCCTATAGTTGCCTGTAATTCTGTACGAACCATCAGGCTTCTGAACGAGAAGGAGCAGGCTGGACCATGGGTTGTCGGAAGGGCGTACAATGCCGAGCTGCAGGAGATGACGGAATTCTGCACGGGCCGCTTCCAGCCGAGGACCGAGCAAGCGGCGGGCTCTCGCAGCTGCAGGCGGCTCGACCGTAACGATGTGGTGGTGCAGCGCCAAATCAGGGAGCGAGATAGTTGTGCTTCCTGGTGCGTCGAGATCAACGTAGCTGCCCAGCAGCTCAGCGAATGCACTCTCTACTACTATGGCGGAAGCAAGTATAGCCATTTTATTTCCATGGCGTCATCGGACATTGCTGACCCGACTAGGCGCTTCATGTGTCGAAGGAGCTGTGAAGGGGCGCGGTCGCTCAGCTGTACTTCATTGAGGAGATGATGCAGCTTGTGATCCGAGGACTGGGCAAGACGCTTGAGCACCGCCTCGTTCAGCGCTTCATAGCGGTTGCTTAAGGGTGGAGACAGGATGACGTCTCCAACTTCCTGTGCGACTTCAGGTTGCCGGTGCGCTACCAACAAATCTTAGCGCGAAACGTCCGAACGAATTCGGTGCGTGCCAAAGGCACGGGTTGAAAGCCCAATACGAGGGTAACTTGCAGCGGTTAGCTGATTCGACCGGGAGAGGTACATTAAGGGTACGTCGACGAGCAAGGTCGACGTATTGTCGCCAGGTGCTCTGCTTAGCGAAGATAGGAGCGTGGACGACGGTAGCGACCCGACAGGTGTGGGAACACTGTCTCTTGGATCTGAAAAGGAGGGCTGATCACCGTCGCCGCGCTGGCTCGACTCATTGCCCGATATGCCCGGGGTATGCCTGGGACTGTGTAGCATGATGGCTACTTATATTAACTTCTTTTCGCTCGAGGCAAAAAATTGCGCGCACGCGATGCGCTTCGGAATTAAAAAAAGGGGTGCGCGGAAGAGGCCGCGGCACACTAGACGGCTTCTGCTTAACCGCGGGGCTGTAGCGCTGCGCGTGGGAGTTGCGCGGGCCGGCGGCGGAAACGCGGCGCGTGACGATTGCGCGGGAGCGCAATGATGAAAAAGATGCTACGCGGCAGGGAAGAAAAAAAAATTTGCTTTGGCGCCGAACGCGTGTGTCGCAAGCGCCTGCGAAGCTGGCGCAATATGCTACCGGCTGCTGAGGCCAGACCGGCCGAAAGAAAACGGATGCCAAAAAGGCCGACTCTGGCGCGGGAAGTTGTCCCGGGAATGCCGGGTATTTTGCCCGACGAAGGCTTGGCGCGGTTTCTTAATGAATCGAATTTATATGCGCGACCTGAGTGAGACTCGTCAGTAGCGCTGAAGCGGAGACTCCGTCCTCAGAGGCACCCGATGAGACAAAAGGCTCAAGGTTGAAGTCTCGGGGGAACTGCGGCTGGCGCGCCGTCGTCTGGGCAGGCGATGTTGTGGCAACGTTGCTGGGCCGGGGTTGATACAACGTGGTGGCTGCTAAGAAATTCCGAGTGGGAGCGATGATGAGAATCGCAGTAACCTTAACGAAACCGTGTGGACGGAATGGTCGAATGGCGGCATCCAGCGAAACTCCTGTGCTCTCTTGAAGTTCGGGGTCACCACTTTGGGAGATCGGTGGGTTGCCGCTCTAGAGCAGGATCGGCAAGGATTTCCCAAGGAAATTAAAGGGAGCCAGGAGAAATGATCACTCCGAAGTCCGATGAAATTAGGCTTTACTGCTCGTACAGGAATGGTGCTAAAGCAGCGTGCCATCGCGTCTCGAGAATCTAGCGAGGACTGACTGTCCCGTGCGCGGCAGCGGTGAGTAGCGTGTTTGAAGGCTCTCTTTCTGCCAACTAGGTAGGGCGGGGCGCAAAGGGCGGTCGCGTAAGAGCAGCGGTCGACTACTTGTCTGGGTCGGCTCGCGGGCGCAGCAGCTGCTTGCGCCGGTTCAAGCGGACGCCTCGCTGAGCCTCCACAGGCTTATGAATTAGAATTAAAACAATTTTGATATGGAAAAATTAATTATTGGTATACTGCTATATGATCTTTAATAATAAAAAAATAACATAAAATTAGAACTTTAAAAATATTGTTACACATACTAATATCATACTTGTATAATAAATACTAATGAATAAAAATATTATTAATCAATATAGATGTACCGTTAAATTGATTCTCTAATGTATTTCTTTTTTCCGTAGAAATAACTGTACGCCACATTGCATCATTCGTATTAGTTTCAATAATGTTTGTACTACATTCTTGTTGTACATCTTTTTCCTTTAACCTACGGCCATTAGATTCATGTTTAAATGTGTATTGTGTTTTATCAGTAATCGTAAAAGGTCTACAGTCATCAGCATACTCTTTAAAATCGATTGATTTGTAACTAGGTGAATCGGGAGTAATAATTTTATTCTTGTTCGTACATTTCGACAAATCTAAATTTAAATAATTTGATAGAAGCTTCTCTTTTTCTTGCACTGCTTTCGTAATAGTTTCAGACTCTAAAGTATGCACATAATCAATCTTTTGAAGTGATGATTGTAGCGAATATGAATCACTTTGAACTTCATTTTTAATAACATTGATATCCATATCACTTTGAAATTTTACTTTTTTATTTTTTTTTTTTTTATTAAAAACTACTTCTTCAAAATCTTGCTCGGCAATTTTTTGAAAAACAGCTCTTCGGTTAATAAATTTAGTATTCATTTCTGCAACATTCGTAGCTTGATTTTGTGATATAGGAACTTCTATTGCTTCTTCAGCCTTTATTATTGATGTTGTATCGATCCCAATGATGACTGGTGGGAGAATACTACAAGATTTTTTACAAGATTTTGGTATTTAATTTTGTACAAAGTAATATTTGATTTTTTCAAAGATGCTGTACAATTTTGAAAGAACAAAAATATTTTATGTTTTTCATTACTCAAAAACAATAGTATTCAATATTTTTACAGTTTTACAGTTTTTCAATAGTTTACAAAACAATAGTTTTACTTATAATGAAGTATAAAACATAATATATATAAAAAAGTTGTATGTACATATATCGAATATGTAATTTTTAAATTGCAAGCAGTACACTCATGTTTTATAATTCTTGCTTAATTAACCGAATGGTACCGAATATAGGTCGGCAAGGTGTAAATCCTGTACCGAGTCCTAAACATAGTCTAGCACCTTGATAAGGAAAAGTTTTAATAGAAAATATTTTAAATAAAAGTTGTACGAATTCAAACGGGTATAATTTACACTTCATGCACTATAACATGAATTTTTTAAAGTTTTTTAAAGTTTTTTCTGGAGTACTATTCCAGTTGTGAGGTTCAAAAAAAGATCATCCTAGCTTTAGCGCTACCGAGAAATAATGTCATAAATGTATAATTTTTGTTTCCTTCGGCTTGCTAAATTATCCCCTTGTTTCTCACGCATTCAACACTTAAAATATAAATTATACAAATATTTTATTATTTCGTTTATGTAATGTTTTGTAAACTTATCGAGACAAGCTTCAAAAATATTTAATGAGAAAGAATAGATTTAATTAAAGAAATTGTAAGTGACCTTTAAATATCTCTGTAAGATTAAACTAACAATTTCACTAATGATACAAGCTTAAGTCTCCCTCGAAGTTATAAAATTTTGGTTAAAAAAATTTTCTTGCAAAACTTTTTTTTATTTACATATTCGATTATGTTAAACTTTTTTAACGCCCTGTATATAGTGTATATAGTGTATATAGTGTATATAGTGTATTGTCATTGCTATAAAGAATTCATAAATTATGAATTAAAATTGTCAGAAGGTAATTGATGTTAGACATACTTACTTTGTTGATTGAATAAGGTTTGATGGACTCAATTTATAAAAAGGAATAGCAGTAATAAATGAACTAGATTTCAGCTTCGACGTTAATTCCGAAAGCCCCCAAGATACTGCCTTATTTAATTCAACAATTGGTTTTAAGTCGTTAGTCAATTCATTTTTAACTAAAATAATAAATACCTAAATTAATTAAGGTATTAACATAAGATATGTATATATAAATAATTTTGGAGAATTTTGGTCTCTGAATTAAGAATTGCTTTAGAATTAAATGTATAAAAGCACTCAACCTCTTTACATTTCAAAAGTTATTTAGTAATTAGATAATAGTAATTAAAATAGAAATCCACGTTCAAACTATAAAATATTCTAAACCTTTTTTCTTCACGTAGAAACAACCATATATATACACACATGTATATACATACGAAGCAGCCTTCAGCTTTGGCGCGACGCGGGCATATCGCCTCCGTCCACAGAAGCTCCGATCCGGTTACAGGCAACGGAGACACATCGGCCACGAGACGAGCAGTTCACCCGCTCTTTCTCGGTAAGCCCTCGCTTCCGCATCGTGCATAACTCATTATTTTGGGTGAGTCGAATCGCAAAGCATAGCTTTAGCGACAATTACGCCTCTCGCCAAATCGTCCCGCTCGCAGGCGGCTATTTGCAATTTTTATTCTGCCTCACTGTTTTTTTATCGTATCTCGTGACGTCTTCTGCTCAGCAACCGAGCAAACGACCATTTTAATCACGCGCCATCTTACTTTAACATATTGACGCGAGTGGCCATCTTTAATGAGATAACGCTCTAACTTCATCTACGGTAGAGCAATCCAACAGGGTGGAAGCCATGGCGAAATGCGCCCTTCCATCGTACTGGACATTCAGTCCGCAGTTATGGTTCGCCTAGGTAGAGGCAGTTTTTAATTTACATAAGATACGAAGCGACTTGAGCCGCTTTGATCTGCTTGTCGCCAACCTGCCGCCCAAAAACGCACAGGACGTCATCCTCACACCACCCGAATCCAATAGGTATGAAGCTTTAAAAACGGCAATTTTACAGCGTTTGCAGTCTTGAAGGATCAGCAGGCTCTGGCAACCAACACCGGTGCGCAGAAGTCTCGAGGTCGTTCCACCAGCCGTTCTCGCCAATCGCAGCAGAGGCGTTTTTCAACACCTGCGCCCACTTCCATCAACGTGGCTTGGTGTTGGTACCATCGCCGCTTCGCCCATGATGCCACCCACTACAAGTCTCCCTGTTCATTCCTGGCTCAAAACTAGCACTGCCACCGCCTTGGCAGGCTCACGCGGTCGGCACACCTGTCGAACATCGCCTGCACGTCGCAGATCGTACGTCACGGCTTCATTTTCTGGTAGACACGGGTTCTTCAGTCTCGCTGCTACCTAGATCGACATTTCAACAAGAGCTTCGCCGCAGCCCGCTCACTCAGCGCGGCCAACGCCTCCACCATTGCCACCTATGTCTAACATCCTATGGTCCTGGACCTTAAGATGCCACGCACGTACTGCTGGAAATTCATCATCGCTGACGTCAGCAGTCCCATCATCAGTGCTGACTTCCTGGTATTTTTCGGACTCGCAGTTGACATTTAACGCAGATGGCTCATGGACATTGATGCCATTTGTTTTGCCAGCGGGTGCATGTTGCCTACGCAGGTGCATTCGATTACGGTAAAAATAGTTCCAGACGTCGCAGACGATTCATTCGCTAACCTGCTGCAGGAATTTGAAGATCTCGCCACACCAGAGAGCACATCCATCTCGCTCCCCGATCTCGAGCCGCTGCATCACATCCAAAATACGTGCCCGCCAGCAGCAGCTAGGTTTCGGCAGCTTCTTGGCCCGCGGGTCGACGCCGCCCGTGTAGAATTCCGCGCACTGCTGGACTTCAGCATAGTATGACCTTCCAACAACGCCTGGGCGACTCCGTTACGCCTCGTCCGGGTGACTACCGCCAACTCAACAGCCGGACCGTTCCAGACTGTTACCCGCTGCCAGTTATTGAAGATCTTCAGAGAAGGCAACACCTTCTTGGTTATAGACTTGAAGAAGGCCTTTTATCAACTGCCCATCGCTGCGGAGGATATCCACAAAACTGCTATTACTATACCATTTGGTTTGTATGAATTTACCAGGTCTTATCTCGGCCTAGGGAAAGCAGCCCAATCCCTGCAACGAGCTATGATTCATCTGCTGCGTAATGTGCCGTTCGCATGTGCCTACTTAGACGACATCATCGTCGCGTTTGCCAGTCACGAAGAACATCTGGACGACCTTCTACAGCTGTTCAGCATCCTTCGAGCGGCCAAGATGCGCATTAACCTGGACAAATGTGCACTTGGCAAACGTAGGGTCATTTACCTCGGATGTGAAGCCTCACAGAGCGGCTCCAAACCGCCGGTTGATCGGATTGAAGCCATACGTGACTTTCCACGACCAAAAAACTCAGCCCAACTTCACCGCTATCTTTGTCTGACGAAATTTTACCGACGTTGCATTCCTGGCGCAGCCCACCTTTTAGCACCTCTAAATGGCTTGCTTCGCAACATGCCCTCCAGAAAGAAGCCTGTATCGATCTGTTGCACACCGACAGCAGAAGAATCTTTCCAAGCACAGCAAACAGGCCCTCGCACATGCGGCCATCACTACCTTTATTCGCAATGACGCATCTCTACGATTGCTCACCGACGCCTCCGACATGGAAGGAGCAGCGGAACACTGCAAACGAGTGGCCTCTTGGCTTCTTTTCGAGGAAACTCTCGGACACCGATCGCAAATACAGCACGTACGATCGTGAGTTGCTTGAAGCGTTCGCGGCAGTCAAGCACTTTCGCAGCATCCTTGAAGGCAGACCCTTTATGCTGCTGACCGATCATAAACTTCTGACGTTTGCGGCTAAACAACTACCCGAGAAGGCCTCACCAAGCAAGACAGCTCGACTTTCCCTTGCAATTCAATGATTGCAAGATTATTGAGATACATGAAGGGCCCGCACAATATCGTAGCCGACGCTCTGTCCCGTGTCGACTTCGCGACGCTTGCACACGATCAGGGAGAAAACCGGGATTTGCCACACCTCCTGGAAGCCCCAACGCCTAATCTACAGCCTCTCATCATCGATGGTTCTCTATTATACTGATCCGTGGATAATAATATTATCCGCCCAGGCCGGCTGAGGGAGGCAGCCTTCAACATCATCCATGGACTCTCCTACCCTAGTGTTTGAGCTTCTACCAGACTTGCGGCGCAAAAGTATTTTTGGCCGAGTCTGCGTAAGGACGTTGCTCGTTGGTCCCGTAACTGTGTACCATATTAGCAGTCTAAAATTCATCGTCATAACCGTACCGCGCTTGGACAGTTCGCTGAACCGGACGCTCGCTTCGGCCATCTGCACCTGGACCTTATAAAGCTACCAGTGCACTCCGGACTTCAATATTGTCTAACTATTATAGATCGATTTATTAGGTGGACAACAGCTGTCCCGCTCCCAGATCAACAAGCCGGTACCGTAGCCAAGGCCTTTTTCGAACAATGGGTGTGCGGATTTGGGATACCTCTCGCCATCACGACCGACCAGGGTCCTCAATTCGAGGCAAGGCTTTGCACCGCTCTCGAAAATCTCATCGGCACTGACAGGATTCGCACAACGCCATACTACCCGCAGGCGAACGGCATGGTGGAGCGATTCCACCGTAAGCTGAAGGTCGCCCTCATGTGCAGCGTGTCCACACCATGGCCCCTCGCCTTGCCTACAGTTTTACTTGATCTGCGAACCTCGTTCAAGTAGGATCTGTAAGCTTCACCGGCGGAGATGCTTTTCGGGACAACTCGGAGGATTCCAGGCGACAGACAAGCACCCACTCCGTTTTTCCATCTCTCCTTGCGATCCTACCCATACGTTTTCAGACGAGTCGATACGGTGAGGAGAACATTGCAGCCACCTTACACAGGTCCTCACAAAGTACTTGAGCGTATCAGTGAGCAACCTACAAAATAGAGGTGGACGGTGTACCCAGAACAATCTCAACGTCAGCGCTGAAGTTGGCTTTTCTCAAGGCCGCCGACGACATACAGGTCCAGCAAGCAGCCCCGCAGTTCATTGGGCCATCGCCGACGATTTCTATGTTCGAACAGGCTCAACCAGCTCCAGTGACCTCGACACCACCTGCTGTTGAGCAGCCCTCGGTAGCCACGCAGCTCAGAACCCTATCCTCTCAGCTCAAACTGGTGCAGTCAACCTTCAGCCATGTAGTACTTCAGGAGGCAACCGTCAACAAGCAAAGAGAGCACCATTCTGTCTCATTCCTCCTGCAGCCTGCACTTGTCACTGGTAGGGGAGTAGCTGTGGGGGTTCCGCCGCCGTCGGTACTTTACAGCCGAAGGAAGCAACGGCTAGTTCCGTATGTGGTTGAGCCATGACGCTGATCATCGTCCCGACGTTCTAGGCGCTCCGCGCTCCCCTCTAGCCGCCATCTTGAGTAGCGGCAGAAGAGGTGGGGGCCAGGCAGAACTGGGCAGAACCAGGCAGAACACTGCAGAACACAAGAGACGAGCGAGACTGCTGGACGTGCTACTGGTGCTACTCGCGAAGACCCGCGAAGTTAACTGCTTGTATTCTATAAATGTGCTTCTTCGAGATCGAGCGTTTTTATGACGGAGCCTTCTTGTAATGTAGAGTTGTGTTTATTAGCTACGGTTGGGAGTGAGGCGCGGTATGATCAGCCCCCTTACATTTCCCTCCAACATAAGAGCTAAATATATAAATAAAAACTATGGAAATCTAAGTTAGAATTAATATTAATTTTAATTTGATTGAATTATTGTAGCATTTATTCTTTGATTTACCTGCATCAAAAGAGCATATTTCAGGATAAGAAGCTATTCGAACAATATTTCTTTCGCCTTCAACAACAAATATTTCATCCTCAGTACAAGCTAAATCTGTTATTTTTCTAAAGTCTAATGCAATTGAAGTTATCGTAATTATTGCAGGGTTAATGATGTAGATAACATCTTCGTTATATGTTAGCAATAAATCATTTTTAAAAGGAACGATAGTTCCAAACGCTAACTCTCGACTCTTTCTAATAAAACTATCAGATGCTGGATTCAATAACTGAACACGATTTTCTTCAACATTCGCTGAATCCTATAAGAATATAAATCGTTTATAATTACTAAATTACATAGCAATAGAACAAGTATTAATCAGCTTAATATGAAAATAATATCCGTTTAGACGGATAAATATTTCGATTGACGCTTAAGATTCTATCAATTCGTACATAAAATACTATTTAAAAATTCCAAAAATCAAAAGATCACCTAGAAAAGGTACAGCATAGGATATTAATATAAATTTACTCCATTATTCCTATGAATATTGGGGCTCAAATATTACTAAAAATACAGATTCTATAATATATTAATAATGAGTATTAATCGAAGTATTAATTTGATGATATATCAACCTTTAATATTAACGTTTTTGTCACTATGCCTTTTTGATCTGCTTGCCAAATTCGTAAACCAGGTCTACTAGCATATATTGTATGTTCTTGTCTATTATTCTTATTTTGGAAGAAAACTGCTCCTAGTTTACCAAACCTATACAATATATAAATGAAACTGTATATTTAAAGATATTATCAAAAAATCATTTAATGCAATTCAATTATAGATCGTTACATTTTTCTTTCCTTTTGTCCAATTTGAGTAACTTGATTTTTATTGTTTCTGTCGACTACAATAGTTCTAAACAATGTCGATATTAAAAGTAATCCATTTTGATAGCTTAATTGAACAACACTGTATTTCTCATTTAATAGTTCAGATGATTTCGAAAGATGCTAAAAAATTAATATTTTATAAAAAATTATTTAGTAATAAATGAGTAAAATAAATAAAATAATTAAGATATAATTTGTTTGTTGTCAAAATGTTATCATAATATAACTAAAAGAATTCTGTAAAAGAGTAGTCATCTATTATAATCAAATATTAACGACAATTAAAATTTATCCTATATTGTACACGTTCCACTTATACGAGGTATGTTCAAAAAGTAACGAGAATTTTTAAATTTCGCGGGTTTGGAGAGTCCGCCTGTATAAAAATTTTTTTATTATATTAGTACACATGCCCCTGAAGTACGATAAAATTTTCAGCAATATTCATTGCTTGCTTTTTAAGTGGCAGCCGCTAACGTAGACGTGTTTTTTCGAGCTCGGCGATTTTCGTTTGTGAAAAAAATGGATCAAAGAATATGTATTCAATTTTGCGTAAAAAATGAAATAAAGTGTAGTGAAGTTTGTAAAATGTTAACAAAGGTATATGGTGAGTCTGCTATGAATAAAGCAAGGATTCACGAGTGGTATAAGCGTTTCCAAGATAGCCGCGAAAATGTTGAAGATGACGAACGACCCGGATGCCCAAGCACGTCAACAACTGATGAAAACGTGATAATTTTATGGCATAGTGCATCATGAATTCTTGCCACAAGGTCAAACAATCAATAAGGAGTACTACCTACAAGTTCAACGCCGTTTGCGTGAAGCAATCCGAAAAAAACGCCCGGATTTGTGGCAAAACAATTCATCGCTTTTACACCACGATAATGCACCTGCTCACACTTAATTGCTTGTTCATGAATTTTTAGTCAAAAATAAAACTGTAACGATGCCTCAGCCTCCATATTCGCCAGATATGGCTCCATGTGACTTTTTTCTATTTCCAAAAATAAAGAGAACATTAAAAGGCCGTCGTTTTGCAAGCATAGATGACATTAAAAGCGAATCGCTAAAAGAGCTAAAAGCTATTTCAAAGATCGAGTTTCAAAAGTGTTTCGAGGATTGGAAAAAGCGTTGGCAAAAGTGTATTATATCCGAGGGGGATTACTTTGAAGGGGACAAAATAGATATTCATGAATAAATAAATATTTTTTTCATAAAACAAAAATTCTCGTTATTTTTTGAACACACCTCGTACATGCACGATATATTTGAATTAGCAATCCTGACTGTGTAAAGTGACCATTTTATTAAATTTTAAGTAATAAAATGTTTATATTGAGCTCTACGATGGTTCATTTGGTAACGTCTCGAGTTTGATAGAAACAAGCATAACACAGAATTTTTTTATGTGCTTTTTTTCCCACGCAAAATATAAAGCTCCATAAGTATCGAAATAGAAGTACTAACGGAACGTTCTTAAATACATAAGAAAAAAATATAAATATTTTTTCGTCTTTAGAACTCTGTGTGAAAAATGAGTTATTTTTCATATTATTTATCAATAAACAATATAAATCAGTGACAAAAAAGAACATCATAATAAAAAGAATGAATTATTCTTTGACATTAAAATGCTATTTTAGATTAGAACTATAATTTAAATGGCACATTTTTACAAATGAAATTAATGATTTATAATTTATGTATACAAACCAAGTAAAAATCCATTTCAGTCAAAACGACTAAACCATTTTGATCACCACTGAATAGTTTCATTCCATTTTTGGACCACTCTAATGAAGTAACAGACACTTTATGCAGATCACTTATTACGAATCTTTCAACCTTTAAATTATGGAAGTAAAATATACAGTATTTTCTAAAAAGTTTGAATCGTTGATTTCGAGTTATTACCTGCTTTTTTTTCTTAGGTTTTAAAGATTCAGGTAATGAGTCAGGAACTGCTTTTGGTATTTGAAATATTGTAACAATTCCTAGACTATTTCCAGCAGCAACCATATAGTCCACGGTCGATACAATTCGAACACATGTAATACTGCTATTATTATCCTAATATATACAATATGCATGATAATGTATGTGTATATAACGTAAATAGAATATGAAATTATTCTCTTTTAAGTTATATCATTTAAAGTGAATATAAATAGTAATATGTATATAAAAAAAGAAATTATTTTTATAACAAAATTAATGATATTCAGAATAATTTTGAAATTCTTGTTAACTTTTTAATTTTGAATGAATGCAGATTCAGACATATTCAGAAATTTCTTAGACGTTTGGAGCAAATACATCGAGAGGTGAATCATTAAAAAAAATGACCCTACACATCTACTGATTTTTCTTTTATTATTTTTCGATTATTTTTTCCTTATTTTTTATTGGTGGCAAATTTAGAAGGATCATATACTAGGTGATATATATATGTGTAAAAAATAGAATGAACTTTAATTAAACCATTGCTCATTTTTAACAACTTACTTTACGTGTTTTTAGAATTTCAAAATATTAGTTACTTAATGCTTCGTACAATATCAACTATCGGACAATACTTCATTTTATATAAATTGAATTTTTTCGTCATGTTTTAACACTTTATTTTATTATTTGGTAAGTTTACTGCTTTGTGCCAAAGTATGTACTTTGTTTGTTATTGAGAATATTTCGTACCTAATTAACTTTTTTCGTCTCTATCCTGCAACTCGCATTTCTAATTAATTGTAGTTGGACTGAGTTGAAGATCAAAAAGATTTTTTATTCAATAAATCTTTATGAATTTTTGTATTTAAAATGTAAATAGATCAATTTTATATCATGTGTTTAATATTTAAAAGCTTATATTTTTATAGCGCAGAAATGTGCAATTGCATATTTATTTGTAGTAGGTCAGTATTCAGCAAATGCACAAAATATTGATGTTAAATATTGCATATGCATTAGTAAACGAAACTGGCTTTATTGAAAGTAATATTATAATAAGCAATGCAAGCTCTTAGCTTTATACAGTTTGTTTTTCTAACATATCTTCAACATCATTAGACATTTATTTATGAATAAATAGAAAATATTTCATTTGTTATGTTTGCGAATACTAGCAGCTCATTTTAGACGACTTCACTTATTATACAGTTGTTTTAATTATGCTTTCGGTATAAGAGTTTTCTGGGAAAGAATTCGGGATAAAAAAATATTATAATTTTAACATACGAACGTGCGTAAAATATACAAAAACGGAAAATTCTATTCGTGAAATGAATATTTCAATTAATTGACATACGGCAAAGCGATCTTAAAGTTAAATTGTTCTATAAATTTCTTCATGCTTAAATATAAAGTTATACTTAATATTTTATTATTTATGTGTTACTGTTATGACTGATCGAAGTTAATATTAAACAAAAATGTTGCTTGTAGGTTTACCTCACATCCAAATGCTTGTAGTTCTTTAAGATTCCTGTCATACCAATAAAGTAGACCATGATTAGTTCCAATTATAATAAATTCCGTAACAACATCAATACACGTAAAGTTAATATCTTGAGAAAATATGCCTGTTTGTATTTTGGCTGGAATTTTTTGCAATAGTGTTGAAAGAGGAGCCCATTCTCGAAGTAATCCACTGTCTTCATGTATGGAAGTTAGCATAATTTATAATTTTCCTTTTAGTTTAAACTATATTTTCGTAATAAAATAGTTTGATCAAAACTAAGTATATGCTTTGAGTAAGATTATAATTTACAAGCCGCTACATGTAAAGCTCTACGGGTCGGTACGATTACGTACCCACATACACAATGTTACGCTAAAGCACTAATAAATGTGTAAATATCGATTTTCTGTTTTTGTAGTTATGCACAAAAATATTTTATATTCTTGTTTGTATTTCATTATTTAGGTTAAACAACAATTTAATTGTATATGTATGAATATCATTTCGTTAGCGTTATTTTCGTAATTGTGAAAATCTTAAGTACAAAGTTTATATCCCTCACCAGTGAATGAAAAAAGCGTTCTATTGTACTAGAATACTTTTATGTACTTGTACTTGCGTTTAATACTGTACTTAGATGGTGTACAATTAATTAAACTACACTGTTAGATTATTCGTTGGATATTCTAACTTTGACCTCGGTATTTGACTAACAAAATCATTAGATATGTCATCCGTCCTCTTGGAGCGCCACTGGCGATAAGATTGAGTATGTGTACGTGTAAGGCTCACCGGGTAAAGAATTTTTAATATACAAACATGTACAAGTGCGACAATTGATATTGTATTTTATAAGCTTTGCCGCTTGGTTTTCTTATGATCTTCTGTGTCTTCTTTCTACGGTGTCTTTTACAAATAGTGATTTTTATATATTAATGCACTGGCACTGTCTTGACACTGAGAGATACTCTATGTAGTGCTTTATACTGTGGGATAACGTGGAATGGCGCAGGTCCTCACCCCCACCCAGAGTTATTCGCTTATCGACAAGCTTTGTTCAAGTCACTGCAGGTGTTCCTGAATGCATGTGCATAATATTAGAAATGTTTGGTTGCATATGTATATAGGCATATACAGATACTTCTCGTAGATTTCTTTTACAATGTTAATTATTTTACTGCTTTGAAAATAAAAAAAAATCCTATAATCAAATAACTTATAAAGTCTATTATACTTTTGTACAAGATGAACTATTCGTAAATTTAAAACACTGAGTTTAGAGTAATGTACGGCTAAATACATACAAACATAAATTCATAACTTAAAGAAGCGAGAGTTCAATTGTCAAATTATTAATTTGCATTAGTTATTACTAACTTTCAGTATTAATAGTCATGTGCTAAGGTAACTTATAATTAAGTCCGTTTGAATTTGCCTACTACTAGGCCAAATAATTACAACACTAATTTTTATAAGCATTTTTAAACATGCAATAATGGACTTGCGCATTAAAGAAAAAACAGAATATTATGAGTTTTCAAATACATATATGCAAAACATTTTTGGAAATAACTGTACAAATTAAAGTGTGCTTTCCAAAATTTTCAAAATCATATTTACAAAAATTTTATGAATAATTGAATCTTATAAACATTATATTCACAAAAATTATTATAATTAAACATTTTGTACTACAATTTAATCATGTGTAAATGCATGGTGTAGTTTTTGAACTGTAAATTAAAATTTAATATATAATATACAGATCTTTTTATTCACTAACTTCTTTATTGGTGATTATTAATACAATTAAATGAAATTATTTATTGTATTTTTTATGGTTGCTTTCCTTAAACTGAAGTACTTCAACTTATTTGGTAAATAGTTCAATTTTAACAGTTTGTTCTACTTTTGTCAAGATTATATTCTTATTTTTATAGTTTTAATGAAGTTCCATAATTATTTTTCTTTCATAATGATAAGTAACCGATTATTTTAGAGTAAATTGTATAAATTAATATTATACGTATTTACAATTGAGTCTATTATTTTACAATTAAAATCAAGAATTTTTTTAAAAATAGTATAGGGATTCGAACAGATCAGTTTCTAAATATATCTAGTGTTGCGCGATCTGTTGTACTCTCGCGGGAAATAGCGCGATAATTCCAACTCAGTAAAAGAAAATTAAAGTAAGATATTGTTAGATATAAGTAGAAATAAAATTTAGCTTATATAAGTACTGTAAAGAAACTAGATAAGTAAAGTATAAAAATGTCACCCAAGATAAAATAGGAAAACTATAGATTAGTCACGCAGCCCTGCGTTTCGTCAAGATTCGAATTCTAGCCCTAGTCGCGTCTCCTCACGCGGTAATATACTTACAACATTGGTGACAGCGGTGGGATTCCTCGATTTGAAAAGTCATGAAGACACGAAAATTTTTTTTTGCTTCACTAAACCTCTTTTTCCACACGAAGGGCGGAGAGATCTAGTAAGCTTCTTTTACAGATTAATCAACTCCGAGGCCGTATAGGACAACATTGCAAAATAAGATTTTGAAGCGAAATAAAGGAATCTTATTAACTTATGCAGTGAAAGTGACAGTTTCATAAACAATAAATTTATTAAGCAGAATTGAAGTGCAGCACTATCAACGTTTCTTCAAGAGCATGAAGGGTAAATGCCAGTGTTGAGGTGATTCAGAAGTCGTGCATAAATTATCCTGAAATTACATATAACGTTCGCTGCTGAAGAAATGTAGACTCTTTCACGATTCTTCACGGAGGAGCCAGACTAATCTTCACTAAAGACAAGCAAAAAGTGTGGAGAAATCTTGCTAGAATAAGAACATTCATCGAAAACCTTTTAAACATCTAATGAACTGCGTTAAAAGACATTAATTTGTGCAATATAACAATTAGTTCGAATGCCTCTATAACTTGGAAGTAACTATATCTATATCTTGTGGTGACATTTCTATACTTTACTTATCTTAGTTTCTTTCAGTACTTATATAAGCTAAATTTTATTTCTACTTATATCTAACAATATCTTACTTTAACTATCTTTCACTGAGTTTGAATTATCGCGCTATTTCTCGCGAAAGTACAACGGATCGTGCAACATTACAAAACATTATTAGTTCTATTGTAATCTATTCTACCACGTTTATAGATTTGAAAAATTTTATAATAATAAATACTCATGAGTTTTTCAGAAATTTTTATGTAAACAAAATATATATATATTTGTACAACTTAAAGCCATATATATATATATAAACCAACAATGACGGGATGAACAATAAGAACAACTATTAGACTTATTTCCCGTTGTCATTTGGATTTGGCGCTTTTAAGTTATGTAGTGTAATATAAAATAACCAAAACTAACTAATATTGTAAAATGCACTACATTATAGTTACAAAGATGGGATAGAGAGATCGCCGATACAATACAACCGACCCGCGCCAGTTTCGAGGCGCCGTAGTAATACGCACCCTCGCGGATGAAATCGTAAGCCGGTTCATTTGAGGGGAAATGAGGGGAGACAAGGGAAAGGGAAGAGTGCCCGCAATAAAACGCGCTCATGTAGCCGGCGCTGGTTGCTGCAATTGTGTATGAGGCATCGCCTGCATTGGTGAGTCGATTGTTGGAGCCGATCAGCCGACTGCCGACATGTGGGTTTGCGACTCTTCGCGAGCTTTTGTAGGCTTCAGCCGCGACCTGCCCGTGACTGCTTTACTGCGGCGCAGAGGCCTAACTGTACAGCCTGAAACGCGCTCGGTTATCGAGCGCCCGTTTTTAGGGCGATTATTTCTAATATTCTATTAAAATCAGGTCGCAGTGTCGATCCTCAAGTCGAGTACTGCCGGAGGAATGTTAAATTGTTTAAATAAAGACGCAATAAGTATTTTTAATTTGTTGAAATCCGAGCGCATTTCGGGCTGTTCGGCGGCTCGTAAACCATGCGCCGAAACGAGTAAAATGCGTATTTCGAATGCATTTTACGAACGATAATTAAACAGTTTGGATTAAAAACAAATACAGTATCGATCCTCAGATCGAGTGCTGACTGAGGAATCTTCAATTGTTTAAATCAGGGCGTAATTAGTATTTTTAATTCGTTAATAACCGAGCGCGTTTCGGGCTGTACGGTTAGGCCTCTGCGCCACAGTAAAGCACAGTCGCGGCTGAAAGGTCGCCTACGAAAGCTCGCGGAGAGCCGCAAATCCGCATGTCGGCAGTCGGCTGATCGGCTCCAACAATCGACTCACCAATGCAGGCGATACCTCATACACAATTGCTGCAACCAGCGCCGGCTACATGAGCGCGTTTTATTGCGGGCACTCTTCCCTTTCCCTTGTTTCCCCTCATTTCCCCCTCAAATGGACCGGCTTACGATTTCATCCGCGAGGGTGCGTATTACTACGGCGCCTCGAAACTGGCGCGGGTCGGTTGTATTGTATCGGCGATCTCTCTATTCATCTCTGATAGCTATATCCAACTATACCTGCATAACCTGCGGACTACAGTGAAGAGTAAACTGACAAGTTGTTACTGATTGTTACCTCTTGGCATTATGTCGTCGTCATAATCATAAGTTATTTTTTTAAAGTATATTTGCAAGTTGTATAATTTTTTAAGTTATATTAAAATTTAAATTATGTTATAATATTATACATAAAACATCTTGTATTAAAATAGCTAAATAAATATGGCTGCTACAAGACATACTTTACAAAGAGAAATCTTTTCTCTTAGTGAAGAAAAAATACTTAGTATTTGCCGGGTTAGTAAAGCTTACAAAAAAAAAAAGATCAGTTTCCTTTGTCTAGTATCAACAATGGATACACCAGAAACTTTTATTATTTATCAAGTGAAGAGGAGTAGTGATAAAAGTGCTTTTAAAAAAAAACAATCTTGGCTTTTATCGGATGTTCATACAGTTGATGGAATTAGTCAAGATTCTATGGATCTTGAATTGCATATTGACAAAGTTTATAAATGGTCAACTACAAATTCTCAAGAGAGACAAATTTTTATAAGTAACCTCTTTACATATTCATTTAATTTAGCTCAAAGACCAGAGTTTAAAAACTTACCATTAGAATGTTTGACAACCGAACCATCTAATGTTGTATTAAAAGATAATACTGCAGCTGGATATACATCAGGTATTTTATTATTCTAATTTTATACTTTTAAAGTAAAAGTAAAAAATATTTCTAAACAATATAAAAGATTTTCTAGAATCTCCTTTAATAATGTCGGAGTATCAGCCAATAACAGATAAGGAAGCAGTGGATTTGTCTTCTCTTATGGAAAGCTGTTATTATGCAGTTTCAAATGCAGAACTTTTCATGGATACATTATCAAAAGATTTATCTGTGCTTGATGGTGTTAGTATTTATAATTTACAATGGTAGATTATAACCAATATTATTTTCCAGATTTAGACAAATAATTATGAATTTAAATCTATCTTTATAATATTTAATATTTTTAATATTACTTAATTATTTTATATATGCTTATAAATTAGTAAAAACTAAAATATTTGAATGTGAGAACAGTAAATATACTTAAAAAAGAACCTAATGATGTCTATGAAAAATATTTGTTACAGTTATTATTATATATAAATTATATTATACAATTATTTTTATTTACCTTACAAGAGTTTAATTATAGATTTTTTTAATTTATTTTTAGGAAAACATTCAATCAGTTTTAGCATCAGAACCACAAGTAATACAATTAATGAGTGGAATAGAATTAGCTATAAATGAAGCATCTATTGTAGAAACACAATTAACTGTATATGATGAGGCTCTGGGAAGAATCAGGGAAGCCATGGAGCGAGTTGGACAAAAAAACAATGCAATTCATATAGCTAATCGTAATGCTAGACTCTTATTAGAGCATTTGGAAGTAGTTATTGTAAGCTTATATTGATATAATTCTTTCAATGCATTAACCAACTACAGAAAATAGTTTTGTTAGTTGACATATTCAATAATACAAAATAAAAAAATTTTATAATTATATTATGAATTCTTAATTATATACTTTTATGGGATTTTAGTTATAATTATAAAATATAAAATCTGTACCAACTTGAAGGTGCTGATTAGATATAATTAGATGTAATCTAATTTTAAATGATTTTAATTATTAAGGCAAGGACTTTTTCATTAAATAAGAAGTTATTATTAAAATTCAAACATCAATGATTAATTTTTGATTTTGAATTTGATTAGCATAAACATACACATATTTAAAAAATTAAACCACAATTTTAATTATAATAATTTTTTAATAATCACTAATATTTTAAAATTTAAGACACAACTTACAATTTCTCCTGAACATCAACGGATACTGAATGAGGGGGAACTTCCAGGTCATAGAGATGAACTTGTAATAGCAGGTACAAATTTATTAAAAGCTATTTCCTTTCCACTACCATTAGGTTTGGATAAATTAAGTGCTGTAGCTGAACAAAAAAAGAAATTGGATAAATTAAGAGCTAAATTTTCTTTATTGGTTGCTCGACATCTTAACAATTTATTTATTCACTTGGTATGAAATTATCTGCATTTCATACATATCTTTTATAATTTAATTCAAATATAATAAATTGTTTGATATTTGTTGTAATTTTTTAATCAGGGTAACGATATTGGTGAAACAGTCATTCAAACAAATACAGGATCTCAACAATTGAATGTGATACCACCAGGTTCACCATTAGATTCTACAAATGATTTTAAATTATTAACTCACCAAATTATTCAAAAAGAATTGGAACCATACACCGAGCTTATGAAATTATTAAGAGCTTTAGATCAAAAGGCTTTTTCACAATTAACTAAAGTATACACTAAGACTATGGGCTCATTGTATCAAAGGAATTTTAAATTCTTTTTTGAGGAAGCTAAAGATCGTCTTATTTCTAAGCGTCTACAATATCAACATCACTGTAAGTAACAAATGAATATTGTTACACAGAATGTACAGAATTTAAGATAATTTATAATTCTTTAAGTTTTAATTAACTGAAACGTGAGATATAAATAAAATTAAATTTTTTTTAAGATTTGGTTTATATTATGACTTAATATCATCATAATTATGATTACTATTATTTATGTATAAAATTTTAATTTAATTATTAACATAAATTCATGCTTTGATATTATATCATATTTTTTTATACAAACATCTATTCTATTTACTTAATATCTTAAATCATTAACTATATTTCATCAAAAGCACATTCCACAACTAAGTCAACAGGCAATGCAACATTAAAAGGAGATATTGAAACAATTGTTTCAACAATACCACCACCTCTTTGCCTACTTGGTAATGAACAATGGTCACCTCAAGGAGAGGGAACTTTATTAGACTTGGTATTAGATAATGTACTTTCACAATTGCAACCCGTTTGTTTAGCTGAACAAGCTTTTTGCATTACGTTTTTACATTTGGACTCATTTTTATCTCCACAAACGAAAGTAAAAGAAATAACTAATTTAAAAAGATAAATATTAATATAAACAAACCAATTTGTTAAATTCATTTAATCATTGATTAATTTTTATAAATTTAGACAAATTATCAGTTTATTAAAGATGAATCAAGTGGTTGTACTAGTACAAATAATGTAAATGAAGATGCTAATAATGCTTTTGGTACAAGCCCTGCATCATCAAATTTAAATGATTTGTCAAAATTAGGACGTCAAGTAAATGAACAAGTTAGAGCTACAATGGCTGCTATATTTCCATCTTTAGAAACAGAATTGAATAATTTAATTTCATTTTTAGAGAAAATAGATAGTTTGTGAGTATATCGAAATTATTCTTATATCATAAATTTTATTACAATATACAATTCTATACAATTCTACATCATAAATTTTTGATACAAATCATTTAATTAATAATTTATTTAAATAATTTGAAAAACAGCAATCTATCACAATTTACACAGGTGTATTATAAAAAATTAATTTATTTACACAATTTCTTTAATTTAAATTGTATAAAGAGTACTGAATATATCTAGTATCTATCATATTAATTAATTTCACTATTTATTATAGTTGGTGCATGTACGTATTGGTAAGATTATCTCAACATGTCATGTCAGCTCAAGATACAGGATCATTCCTTTCTATGACATTTGCTTCTTCTCTTGTTCAAGCTAAGCGAGCTTTTGATAAGTTTATGCAAATACAACAACAATCTATTCTAGATACTAAAATAAATCGTAGGAATAAATGTGGGATCTTACCATATATAGAACATTTTGGACCATTTGCTAAAACTGCAGAAAGTATTTTCAAAAATTCTGATAGAAAAATTGATTTAGAAAAATGGTACACTAAATTAATAAATACTATGTTTGAAGCGATTGCATCACATAGTACAGAACATCATAAGACTCCACCAGAAGTTATAAAAATGGGTAAACTTACATTTATATCATTGAATTTAAATCTATTCCGTGTATATTTAATTATGATTTTATTATATAGGAGAACCATTTATAATTTAATAATTCAAAAGCTTGCTTGGATTATCTCTAAATTATTTAAATTAAGCCTTTTATTTTTACTATTTCCTTTTCTGGATATTTGTTAAAGATTTTATACTAAAGTTTGTGTAATTTACAAAGAATTAACATTAATTTGTTTTACTAAAAGTAACCATATTTTAAAATGGAAACTAATTTGATAATTATTCTTTCATATTTTTTCTGTGTAGAAAATTTTCATCATTTATATGACCTTTTATCACAGCTTAAAATCTCGGTCTTGGATCATGAGCGCAAAGAAGCTAAACAAAAATATCAAGAAGCTTTAAAAGCTTATGTTATTCGATATTTCGGGCGGCCGTTAGAAAAATTAAACGTAAGTATTCTCAGTATTTTATTCATTTCAATTTAAGCAATAATAACTAAAAATAGGAATTAAAATTAAAACATTTACTTGATATATTAAGAAATACGTAATAATTTAGTTAAAACTATAATAATAAAAATATATAAATATTCCTACTTAATACTTGTAATTTTTTTGTCAGTTTTTCTTTGATGGTGTACAAGCAAAAGTTGGAGCTGGTGTAAAAGAATCAGAAATTAGCTATCAGATGGCTTTTAGTAGACAAGAACTTCGACGCGTAGTAAAAGAGTATCCAGCGCGTGAAGTTAAAAAGGGACTAGAATATTTATATAGAAAAGTTGAAAAACATTTATGTGAAGAAGAAAATTTATTACAAGTATGTACATCTTATAATATAATTCATTTGAAGATTGTATGATAAAAATATATGATTAATTTTTTAGGTAGTTTGGCGTGAAATGCAAGGAGAATTTATTGCTCAATATATACATATTGAAGAACTCATACAACGATGTTACCCTGATAGTAATGTAACTTTAGAATTCACGATACAAAATATTTTAGAATTTTTTTCAGAAATTGCTCAGTCACATTAATATCTTAAATTAGAATTAATATATTGTCATGTATATATTAAATACTAGTACATAGTTTAATAAAACGTTTATAAGAAGTATTTGATCATTAAATTTAATTCGACTCACTATGACAGTATACCATTTTTTTATTCTTTTTGATACTTAAATATTAAATAAATATTTAAATATTTGTTGAATTAAGAGAGGGGGATGGCTAGCTGGGGCTGCATTATTGAACCCCATAAGTTTTAGGGTGCCCTTTAATCGTTTCACTCTTTTAAAAAATTTAATATTGATAGTAATACTATGTCAGATAGTACATTAAAACATTTATGTAACATTATAAATAAATATTAATAATTGTAAAGTTTATATTTTATTCAGCAATTTTAACAAGCTAATAGTAATTGAGTGACAATCGCAATAAAATTTCTCTGATTGTACATCTCGAAGTACCTAAATTTTGATTCTTTACATGTATGAGTAGTCAATAGTGAATAATGATATCTTTGGTATTGATACTCCTAAACGATAAATGTGAGAGCTGTATGTCAGATATTGTATCACTCGCGGCATTTTCATTTTCATTTACAGCTTTTTACCAAAAGAAAAATTTTTTTTTTCTAAGTTATTAATTCATGAATACCAATCTGAAATAAATATTTTCCACAAAAATTTTTTTAATTTTATTTTATTTAACGTTTCATTGATGCTCCCTCTTCAGTGCTCATCAAAAACAAATTTGAAAAATTATTACAGTAAATTACATTATAAATAATTTTGTATAAAAAATAAAACTAAGTTAATATATTGCTGTTTGCGTCCAAATTTTTTTAATCTATTGTTAATTTTGTCACAATGCTATCAATTACAATTTTTATACAAATATTCTACAATTATAAAATATAATAATAATATAGATAATGTTATAGTATCAGTGTTTTGGCGTTGAATCCTTCAAAAATTAATATTTGTTATTCAAATCTATCAAGGAAATATCTCAGTAAATGTGAAAAATGAAAAAAGTGAAGCAATAAAGAAACTACCTAATGTTGTTTAATTTTTTGCTGATTCTACTAATTCTCAAAATATTTTATATATCTTAATATACACTAAACAATTTATTTCTGAGAAGTCATTTTTGTTACTACCGCTCGCGCTTTCGACTGAATTGCGACCGGTGCTTTTTTGCTATTCTGAAAAATCGTTAATTAAAAGGCGTTGCTTAACCTGTCTGCGTCTCTCTCTAGCTACTGTACTCCACGGTGACAAGTTTAAAAAAAAAATAAAAAGGCTGGACTTCAAAATTAAATTAAAAACTCAAATTTATTTCGGCCCCATCCCTCAATCCACTTTTCTTTAGAAGAGATGTGTTAATTTTCTCCCGCAATCCGCATTTAATAAGATGCCGATTATTCTCCCAACCGTCTTGCTCGCAAGGCGTCGATGAACGTTGAGCAATCTGCCTTTTTCATTGGAGCGTCGATATCGCGAAATCCGTTTTTCTCCTGAAGAACTTTAATCCATTCGCTTTTTGCATTGGAGCACCGATTTCGCGCAATTCTTTTCTCTACCGAGGAACGTAAATCAATCCGTCCTTTGTATCAGAGCGTTGATACCACGAGAATCCGCTCCTCTTTTGAGAAACGTTAATTAATCCGTCTCTTGAATCGAAGCGTTGATCAGATACCATACGCTTCTGACAGCAGAGGCGTTAATTCCCGTCAACCCATAGCCTTAAAAAATCCCTTACAAAATTTTTAATCCCAAAAAAGGGTAGCTCAACTCCCCCTGAGCCATTAAGTAGGCCAGACCAGCGCTCGTCCTGAGTTATTCGGTGAAAGCCAAGGCTCAAGAGTAACTTGTTTACGAAAAGCCGAATCTTTTCCGGACAGAACTCAAGTGGGTAACACAATATTGTAAGCATCTCACTTTGGTTGACACACACTAAAAAACTATATTGTTGTACATAGCAGTGCATTAACAGTACATCGTGCAATAAATATTTTTGTCTGACTTTTATCAAATATTTATTTTTACATTTTCCATTTTTGAAAAGAAAGCTAATTTAAATGATATGTTCGAGGAATCAAAAAAGTCCATTCGACTCAAAAATTTTTAATTATATAATTGATTTTGATACATCGTTTCCATTTTCTGTAACACGCATAATGCATACCGACTGCTACTTTGCATTACTATAAAGCTAATTGCAAAATAGAAATAATCAGCGTAGTTGCTCAGTTAATCTCGATTTCGATAATATAATTGCAGAATTTGCTCGAGATAAACAAGAAAAAACATTTGTTTTTAATAAAAATTCATAAACAATGGAAATTTGAATACAACTACTTGAAACTGAAATGCATTACATTAATTAGTAATTTTGATGTTTGTTTTACAAAAATTGTATTTTTGTCATTCAAGGATCTCATAGAAATTTAGCCCTAGGATTTAAGATTTCTTAATCTTGCGCTAAGAACTTAAATTTATTATTTAAATATTTAATAACAGCGTGTGTATATTTAAAAATAGAGAAATTTGAAAAAAAATTGTCTTTATATTTTCAACATGGGTAAATGATGTAATTTCAATGAAAGTATAGTAATCTCCACTTGAGATTAATTTATTGTTTTATAATTTTAATATTTATAACACTCACAAATTTTAGTATTACAACCATATTGATGTATGAATACAATTTAAATATTCGAAATTGAACAAACTTTTAATAGTATTCAATAATCTTTCCATAAGTAAAATTCATAAAAATTATTATTCATTTATTAAAAACATTATAGCTTTATACAATATTCGTTAAACGTTTAGTCGAAATATATAAAAATTTATTAATAATGAATTTATCTTTCGGGCATTTATACAAATGATTCAATCTCGTGATAAAATTCTAATAGTGTTTTTACTGATAACTTGTACAATTCCATCATCTTGTAAGCTTTTTAATGCATCTTCAAACATTTCTCGAGTCACCAACTAATAATGAAATTTATATTTATTTAAAATGCGATTATATAACCATATAATAAAAAGTTAAACTTACAGTATCTGAAACATCTTTAAACTCTCTTAGTAACTTTTGATAATTTAAAGTAGAAACTTTTCCTTTAGCTAATATGAATTCCTTTAGTGCTTTTATTAATTGTAATTGACGTTGCTTGGCTGACCCAGATAAACCAGTAGTTAAAATGGTTACATCAATTTTTCCAGTTAAAGGATCGATTGCTGATTGTTTTAAGGCTTCGCGATGTAATCTGCAATATTACCCTTATGTAATACTTAATTTAAATTCACTAATCATAATATTGCAAAATGTGATATAATAATAAATTATATTGTATAATAGATAATATGTCATATTATTTATTTGTTAAATACACACTACTTTAATATTATTGATTAAGATTTAGTTTCGTTAATTTATTTATATTTTTTCTAGAATATAGTATTTATATTTAAATATCCCAATAACATTTTAATAATGTACGAATACAATTATTACATTTCATAATCTAAATCTATTTTATTATTAAATTATGAATAGAAGGTACGTGCACAACATACTTATAATACCAGTTGCCTGTTAACTTCATGCAAAGTAATGAAAATAAATAGATTTACCTCCAAGCCTCTTCAACATCTGGTACTTCGACATTTTCGCTTAGACGAACTTTAGCATGAGCTTCTGATAAACGTATAAGGGATTCAAGTTGTCGCGGATAAGCAGTGATTTGACCGCGACAACTCCCCACGCGTCTCATATCAACGTAAGCTTGAACTAGTCTCTGTTGAGCTTCTTCACTTAATTTAGGTCGAACATGTTCCTTAGCATAAGCAATATAATCACGTAATACACTCAAATCTATTAATTCGTCTTCTTCTTCAGGATCAGTTTTATAATATAAAGACACTAGATGTCGAGCTAATCTTCGATCGTGCTTAACACTTTGAGGATCTAGCATCAGGAAAATTAAATCAAAACGTGACATAAGAGTATGTGGCAACATAACATTTTCAACAACCTAATAATAGTAATAAGAAATTACATTAATTTTTAAATAGAATTTAATAGTTAAAAATACTATAAATATCTCTATATTTAATCACGTAAAGGTTACCGTTTTTGTTTTATCCCATTTAGATTCACATGGATTAGCAGCTGCTAAAATACTGGTTCTGGCATTTAATTGACAAATAATTCCAGCTTTAGCTATACTTAATGTTTGTTGTTCCATGACTTCATGAAGTACAGATCTTGTGCTATCATTCATTTTGTCAAATTCATCAATACAACAAATTCCATTATCAGCAAGTACAAGTGCTCCAGTTTGTAAAACTAACTGTCGTGTTTCTGGATCTTTAGTTACAAAGGCTGTCAAGCCAACAGCACTAGAACCTTTGTTTAAAAAATAATTTGTATGAGAATTTGTAAATAATATTAATTATCATCACATTTAGATTGATATTTTTATAATACCCTTTCCACTGCTATATTGAGAACGAGGAACTAAATTAAAAACAAACTGAAGTAACTGTGATTTACTGGTACCAGGATCTCCACAAAGCAGAATGTTTATTTCAGATCTAAAATGACTTCTTCCTAAAGAATTGTGTTCTTTTTTGGTTCCACCAAGTAATTGTAGTAGAATACCTTTTTTAATATCTTCATATTCATATATACTTGGTGCTATGCACCTAGCAAGTCTATCATATATATCTTCTTTACGAGACAATAATTGTAATAGTTCTATTCTTTCTGGAGGAAATGCATGTTCCTTACCTTCTTCCATATCATATAATCTTTAAAAACATATAATTAATAAAACATAAAATGTATAGAACAAAATTAAAGTTAAAAATAATTACCTCTTTGAATCTTGTTTCCTGAAATGAACAACATCAATGTGAGTTTTATAAACTGCACGCAAATTTGACGTTTTTGGAATAATTTGTATTGGCATGGCACGGTAAATTCCAGTTACTGCAACTCTATCCCCAGCAGAAACAGTATCTACTAGATCATTATGAGCAAATAATACAACAGTGTGTGGTGTCTGTCCTGCAGGCATGTCATCTGGAGACTCTTGCAATTTAATCATTTGTTTATCTGAATAGTGACTTCGATTATGAACCAAAGAGAAACAGTAATTATTATTGCAGTTGGTGCAAACTGTAGGTTCATTGATATATCCTCTATCGATTTCTACCATACAAGTTAAAGAACAGACAATACATTTAAAAAAAGCCTCTCTCATTTCTGGAATCACATTAGAAGTTCGTATCACCATTCCAGAAACTGTTATTAATTGATCAATATCTTCAGGATTCAGCATTCGCATGCTTTTGGTTCTGGTCACATTGAATGGTCTTACTTGTATTTGGTGTTCTAAAACAGCTGCAGGATATTTTTCAAAAAACATGTCATTTACAGCCATATCCATTGTTGGAATCACTTCTTGGGGATAACAAATTAAATTATTATACAACTGCTTATTAACAGCCAATAAATGAGCACAATTAATATTCATAAAAGGTTCTTCCAAAGTATGAATTTCATGAAGTTTTTGCATATATAATGGGTCTGAAACATTCATACTTTCTGGTAGTTCATCATTCTCTGCTTCAGGATCAATAAAGCTTTCAATAAATGCTCTGAATTGCTCCTTGCATTGGTTTACGACAACATTTGTTCCCCAAATAACAAGTTGGGGACCAGTTAATTGTTCACTCTCTGATGATATTGGTATGCCAGAAGCAGTTCTTTCTTCAGGAATCTATAAATATTTAACTAAGGATTGAAACTATACACAAAATAAAATAATTGTAGAACATTTTACACCATTAAAAAACTACAGTAAGCAAGCAGCATAAAGAATTATTAGGTGTAAAAAATCACTCAATTTTTGTATTAATTTAGTGTAATCATTAAATAAACGATAATAATATCTTACATCAGCACCAACATTAACCTGCCTCATTCTTTTGTCTGTTCTTATGTCAGGTCTTTGTCTAATGGGTGTGTCTCGTATGCCACTTCGAGGTGTTCGAATAGAGGTCAAAGAACTTGGTGTACCATAATTCAAAGGCGATGATAAGTCTATTTCTGTTAAACCTTGAGGAAGTGGACTTGTCATTAATAATCGATTAGGCGATGATACCACAGCAGCAGAAGATGGTCCTTCTGAAGAAGCAGCAATTGTTTCTTGAGTTCGTTGATTTGCTCCCCATCGAAGAGGTGTGTCAGATGAATTATTGACAATACCTAGATTATAATTGTTGTAATTAAATACATTTATTAAATTTATAACTTTTAAAGAACATTTTTAAAAATAGATGCCTCTTCTACTATTTGGTGTGCCATTTTGCCTTAGTGTTTCGGCTGATCCATTAGCCAGTCCACGATTTCTAGGTGAACTTCTAGTACCAGGTGATGATCTTTGTGGCTGCTGCCTTGGAGTTCGTGAACCCGAACGCGTTGGAGTACGCGGGGGTTGCATTGGGCTTGACATGATTTATCACTAATAGCTAAAATTTCTACCAAGAAGAGTAAAAGGAACTTTCAAGCTGTTTATCATACGAATAAATTGTATGCCTTGACAGTTTTTTAAATCCGAAATCTAAAAAGCGGTATTGTTACTTGTTGAATTAGATCTGAAAGTTTGATCGCGTTACTCTCTTTCCCGCGTAAACTACAATCAACTTCAACAAGTCGCTACTCGCTATACATAAATACATTATGTATTGCCCCAAGCGCCATCAGGGGCTAGCCTCGTCAAGCGGCGCGAGCACATGACACATCGACGTTAACAGCAGTTAATATAACATCGACGCGCGATCTTCGCTACCGACCGCGGAAGGCAAGTCCCGGGTGGCAGCTCGCATCTTTGAACTACTCCAGGTGTACGAAATCATAAAATTCAACAAAATCTATACCAATCTGTATGTCCGTTTCGCGATTAAAATTTATTAACACAATTTATTTATTGTTAATGTCTATTAATGTATTGTCGTATAATGTTCAGTATGCAGAAGCAACTAAAAAATTAAAAACAAATAGAGTCGCATTCTGTATTTAATATAAAAGACAAGACAATATTACGTAATTCTAATTAACTGTAACATATTTTTGCAACTTATTCATAGATGGAAGGACATCATATAAAAAATTAATTTATCAAAATTTTGTATATTTTACCAGAATCTAAATTTATAATCTTAAATTTAATAAAAAGATGCAGTTAGATCAGTAAGTAGGCATAGAAATATATTGAAAATATTTGTCGCAAACAATAGTTATTAATTATCTTTATATAAAGTATTTCTAAATTTCAGCATAGGTTTCAATTTTTATTTTTTCATCTTTTCCATGTAAAATAAAAATTAAGAATAGCCAATTGATTAATAAATGTTCTATGACGTAAATTTATTCTATTTTATGTTATTTTTATTTCTATATGTGCGTATATATAAAACTTAATATTACAAAACACTGATTTATTATATGAATTGATATTTAAACAAATTCGTTTAATTTTTACATATTGCATGAACTCAAAAAAATTTAGCAATAATGTTGTTAAATTTAAATTCACATAAAATAAATATTTAAATTACTTCCACAACTTCTTAATTGACATATTCTTCTCAGAATCTTTTTGTGTAACTTTGGCTACAGCCATTTCAAAGTCTTCTTGTGTAACATGAACTCTGCGTTCTCTTAAAGCATACATACCTGCTTCAGTACAAACACCCTGAAAAAATACATTATAATTATTATATCTATTATTAAATATCATCTATCATTATACCTATCATCTTGATTTAAATATTATAATTTACCTTTACTTCAGCTCCTGAAGCACCAGGCATTAATTCTGCTATTTTTCTTAAATTGATACCACGAGTTAAATTCATTTTTCTTGAATGAATTTTTAAAATATCAAGACGAGCTTCTTCATTTGGAGGAGGAAACTCAATTTTACGGTCAATACGTCCTGGTCGCAAAAGTGCTGGATCTAATATATCAATTCGGTTTGTGGCCATGATAACTTTGATATTTTTTGTTGCTTCAAATCCATCTAATTGATTTAGAAGTTCCAGCATAGTACGTTGAACCTGATGATATGTGTTAATTAAAAAACCATTAAAAAATGTTTAATATTAATATAGTGAAGAATTTGAATATAACATTAATAGTTTACCTCACTATCACCACCTGATCCAGATTCAATACGTGAGCTACCAATAGAATCAATTTCATCCATGAAAATAATTGATGGTGCATGTTCTCTAGCCATAACAAAAAGTTCTCTCACCATTCGAGATCCTTCACCAATGAATTTCTGCACAAGTTCAGAACCAGAAACTCGAATAAATGTACATTCTGTATGATGAGCTACAGCTCTGGCTAATAAAGTTTTTCCAGTACCAGGTGGTCCATACAAAAGTACCCCTTTTGGTTGAGCAATACCAAGAGCATCAAAAAGTTCTGGATGTTTAACAGGTAATTCGATAACTTCTTTAATTTCTTTAATTTGTTTATCAAGACCTCCAACCATTTCATAAGTTGAATCTGGAACTTTTTCTACCATCATAAGAGATACAAGAGGATCAACTTTGTTGGGAAGAATTTTATGCAATGTATAACTTTCATTTCTTAGAGCAACTCTTGAATTTGGAGTTACATCGTTAATGTCTATATTTTTATCTAAATCAACAACGAATTTTCCTTCTGGATGAACTTTAACAAGTACTTTCTTTTTATCCATTGGCTTAACAACTTCTCCAACATAAGAACCCTGTTCTTGCAGAAGTTGAAGTTCTTCACGTAGCATGCGTACTGAAAACATACAATAAAATAAGACATATTTAAGAGTCTGAAATATTTTAATTATATTTAAATCAATAGGAGTGAAAATATGCATTAAAATATTCTACCTTTTGCATTAAGTTCATTGCGCTGAGCTTGGAGACGACGAAGGTTTTGACTTTTTTCTGTTACAATCAGTTGTAGTTCTTCAATTTTTTGAATATAATATGGTTTGAAACCTTCACCTTTCGCATTCTTCTCATCAATTTCCATCTAAGTTAAAGAAATACATTTTTGTTATAAACATTTAAAATTAATACAAATGTATCATATTAGAATTCAAGGTTAGAACCGAAATGCAAAGTATTACTAACCTTGTTTATTAATGTCATTTTGAATCTTTTGATTCAATCAGGTTATATAAAATTTGCCTGTTTATTACAAACTCATAAAAATGGATAAGTGAGTTGAAAATATATACGAAAAATGATTATATTAAAGCATTCAAGCTGATTTTTGGAAAATGCTTGTCACTGTATCGGCCATTTACCGTAGCTTACCGCAGCTGTGAATCTGCAATACTTATTCAGTAATACCAGATTACTAGATTGCCAACAAAATACCTAAACATGATGAAAACTCTATAGCTAATGTATCCTTATTTCTTAGGTGTGTGAACTATCATTATTTTATAACAGATTCTCCGAAAAGAGATTTTATTTATATAAATAAAGCGCCAATTTTAATTTATAAAATAACATAAAAAATTATCTCGGACTGAAATTATTATGCAATTCTATAACAAATTTATTACAACTTCTTATTAAATCTTTGAATGGATTATTCGAATTTTTTATAAAATTTTTCTGAAATTTTTTCAAGCGTTAAAATTAAAAAACTGAAAATTTATTTATACATTTGTAATTGATTACAATGAATAAAATGCATTTACTGACTCAGAATACTTTTTCATCGTACAGAGTTTATTATTATATAAGATATAATTATTTACTTTTTATTATTAAAATTAAGTGATTATTATATACCTCCGACTAATTTAATTACTATTTTTGCGTTAAAAGTATTAATTAATAAATTAATAGTTACACATTTAAGCCAAGCAAAACATGCATTTTATTTTATTTAAAAAGAAATTAAAAATATAATAATTACAATTTATATAATGTAATTAGGATAGAAAATGTGACGATGAATTCAAAAGATCAGTCGTACATGTATTCGCCAACAGTAGTAATTAAGTAAATTATGTTTTGATCGGCTAACTATTGGTTTAAATATTATTACAATTGTATGAGTGAGTTGCTTTGTAAGAGAGAATGCAAAGTTCTGGATTACATTTGTAGTGCCTAAACAGTTTATTCTCTTAGAAAATAAGTTGAAATAATACAAAAATGTGGCAATATTAGAAATAAATAACAAAAATACAACGAATAAATAATTTTTCAAGCAATTATTTGAGAATTTTTACACTTAATAATATTATATATTTGTCACTATAATAGTATTATACCGTCAAATAATCATATTATATTTGTCTATTTACATATAACAGGATGTGTTTGAATTGGCTTAGTTCGATCAATCAAGTGAAAATTGAAAAAATATTGTGTAATGGAAATAAAAATTAAAAGTTATCATTAAATATTTTAATAGACAATAATTACAAGTTTCTTTTATAAAGGATTTCCAAGATAGAACTATAACTCGAACTTCCTTCTTATAGAACGACAGGTCGTTGGTTTTTTTCATGAACAGTCAAGATGATGTACAGGTATTAAGAATTTAAAAAATCATGTTCGCCATTAAAGAGCAGGAAAAATTGCTCAAATTAGTAATTTTAAAATATATGTTGAGCCGTTTATCTATTACACGCTTGCTAGTTAGGGGGACTTGGATAGATAGCGAAGAAGAGGTGAAATGCAGGGTTAGTGGGGTGCAGGGACGGGCACGGGTCGGACCCGCGGTCGGTTCGGGCCCTGGATCAGCCAAGTCGGGTGCACAAGGAGTTGAGAGGCGGTCGCGCGGCGCAAGTATATAGAGGCGGCGGATCCGGTGGAGGTAGAGCGCGGAAAGGAGGCCGCCTGGGATAGGAAGCGGCTCGAGCGAGGTGGGCGAGGAGGGGCCCAGGCCGGCGCGGCGCGCGGCTCCCGCGGCGGTGGGGATCGCCCGGGCTCCTCTGTCGCGCGTGTTTTAGTCGCGCGCGGTGGTGGCCAGTGTGCGGGCCGTGTCCGACCTCCTAGCCCGAGCGCCCCGAGCCGCGCCTGCAACAGGTGTCGAGAGCACACGCCCAGAGCCCGGATAATGATGTCGGAGAGCGTGTCGGTGACGGTCCAGGACGGCTCGCGGCCCGGGGCCCAGCCCAAGCCCGACGGCCAGACGAGCATCATAGGTGGCCTGGCCCTCAACCCCCTCTACTTCCGCTCCATACCCGGCATCATCAAGATCGCCCAGCTGGTGAGTCCCGCGAGCCGTGCCCGCTCACACCTCCCCACGGGGACACTCCTACGCTCCTAGGCGGCCTAGGCGCGGCTTTCACGCCGAGCGCTAACCGATTGCGACTTTTTCCTATTGCTTACATCCGCCGCTTCGAGATAACATCAATCCACTAACACGAAGAATGTTCTTACTCGGCTCGCACATTTTCTTATCGGCTCTTTTTTATCCGAAACTTATGCGCCTTCGACAGGTTTCCTTCGTTCACTTTTACTCTCTTTGGCCCATCGTCATTTTTATTTATAACGCCTTTGCCGTTCTTCAGCACTTGGGTATCAGTGACGTTGCAATGAACGCATCGAGGATCTCACTGTATCGGGGATCGAAGTGCACATTTACATTAGTGAGAAATGTTATTAAGTTATATCAACCAGTGACATGCCCAGTTACGTCAGAGTGCGGCGGGACCTTACAAACGAGTGGTGCGTTTTGGAAAAATATTTCTAGGCATCTGCATATACATGTATATAAGCACATATATAAGCTCCGTCGAGCAGTAACTGATTTGCCCATGGTTCATTGAGACCGCGAGCATTGTTCGGGCAGCTTAGCTTATTGAACCGCTTGTAGAAAAAATGATTATGTATTAATTCAAATCAGAATCATTCCGAGCGATTTTTATGCGCTAACGGGCAGTGTAAGAAATCTATATTGATGATATTAATCAGAAGAATGAAATCATTTCCCACGGTCAAAGTATAACATATACTTTTAACTCCTATTTATATTGATAAATATTTCGGATATTCGAATACGTTTAATTGATACTTTAATAAGTTACATGTATGCTTATAATTAGTACGTTTCGCAGAATCAACTATATTCTATAATACTAATTTCTTTTTCACGCGCTTATACATCGATTCTTATCAACTCCAACTTGCTCTAGTTGCGCTGCACACGACAAATAACAGTAAAGTTAAGCACGTGCATCATTTAGGTAAAAGTTCATTAAAAACTTGATCACGTTACAGTAAAATTGTATAATATGCGTTGGGAAGTGCCCGTGTCGAACTATATACAACTGAATAATCTAGCGAGTAGGAGGCAAGTGTGCAAATGGCTCATTAAAGTCCTCTCGAGTACACTCCCTTGCCTTCTTGATCTCTTAAAGACAGCCTCGGGGCTAAGTATAGAAATGATTCGTCGGAATAGCAAAAGCCTAGAACTGTCTCGAGATAAAATAGACTTTCTTCCTTTTTTCCCAAAGTATCGTCTACACGATCGGATAAGTAGAAAGCGAACCGCATGGAGAAGGCCTTATACGTGCAAATGAGCAATCAAGGCGAAAATTAGTGTCAATCGGCGCACGAAGAGGCGGCGCTCGATCCACAGCCGATCCATTGATACAAGTATAAAGGTAAATGTAAACAGGGGCCAAGCAACTGTGCTCGACCACATCTCTGCGCTTTTCGCGCCTTTTCCTAGCGCAGTCTTAAACGCAAGGCGAGTCCAAAGGAGGATGAGGCGTGTAGCGCAGGCACCCGCGTCACAGCGCGGCTGACGTAACGGCGATTCGTCATTGAGGCGCGCGCCGGGCAGTGACGGGCGGGCCCGACGCACCTATTACGTACAGTCCCACGGGGACTTTCGCAAGCTCTCGACCTCCGCGCGAGTGGGCGCCGAGCTTTTTCCGGGACTTCGGTACTTTTCGGTGGCCGCTGATGCGCGTCGCGCACGGCTCCGAGGGAACGCGAACCCCGCACTGCAGATCGTCTCCGCGCCACCGTGGAACCGGGAGGTTGTACTTTCTAAAAGTCCGGAGACATGTGCCTCGCGTACGGTTTGTTTATGCGTCCCCGCTGTCTGTATAGACTGTACAGTGTGCCACTTGGCCATGCCTCTAGAAGCTCGGCTTGGCTTCGCTTCTATATATAGTCGCTAATTATCGGCTACCAACTTCCTTCTCACATTTGTTCCTCGTTAGATTTTGCATCCACTTAATAAATGCTTATGATACGTTTGTTAAATATCATTATGCTAGCTCGAAATTTATTCCACTATTTATTCCTACTGAACTAATTGAAATGATTTTTAAAATTATTTTTCAAAAATAAACTTTAACTTGGTCTGATTGGCGGTCATACGGTTAATTTATGCAACATATATCTTATATCCGCTTATTTTTTGATTATATTATATAAGCCACAGTAAATTAGAACTAAAACACATACACACACTATAAGATGAGAGGTCAAATCGACCGCGCCCAAAGTTCAAGCTCGCCTCTGTTCTATCTTTCTCCAACTTTCTCAGTGTGCTGTATGTGCACAGGTTTTCTATCGAAGGAAAGACAGTTCCTCGATCCCGCTCAAACCTAGCCTATATGTGTAAACCGGTAACTTGCGCAAGAGTCCATGCCGCTATAGTGAGTGACTTTAGCGGCATTCTTGCATCGCAGTAAACACATAAGCCTCCACAGGAGTCACAAAATGTTTTTTATTTCTATCTTTATGCATGTCCCATGAGCAGCATTTACGTTGCTATTTATCTGCGTATGCACAATAAATAAGGCTTTGTTTTTTAACATTTACTCAGATTGATGACTAACAGAGATTGTTTATTTCGGTATTTGTACAGTAACATTACCATCTACGTATTTTAATTTATTTCTAAAATTTACTATTAATACAATTTAACGAGCAATTTTCTATTCACGTATAAATGTTGTTATGTAAGTACGGCGAGAAGTATGCTTTGCATTATTCTCTAAATTGTTTAATAATTCATATAGGTAATTGTTATAAAACTTTAATAACTCATAGCAACTTAATTCATGGCAAAAAAACTTAATTATTCCATTATAACACAATTTTGGTATATAATTGAAGGTGAATGTTTACATATACACCGAGATGATACTTTTTGACATAGTTTAAAATATTGTAGTGTACTTCTGTTTCGATCTCTGCTCATTCAAACGTATAACCGAGCGTATAACTTTGTAACGCTGAGCGAACTCGTTAGAGTATTACAAGTTTCAGAATTCTAATCTATTTATTTCTCCAATCTATATATTTCTAATCAAATATCATAAAATATGTTCAAAATAATGTTATGTAAATTGTGCAATAATTCTAAGGTCTTGATAATATAACGATAAATAGTTTATATCTAAGTATAATATTAATAACAAGAAAAGATGTTCATTTCTTTATAATGCTGCATATAGATCATTATTGATGAGGTACACTTACATGCGAGTATATAGATATTTAATTAATTAATTCTGACTTACAAATAGCTCTATTAATAAATTGAATTGAAAAAGACTCTAAAGCAATTATATAAGAATAATTACTTAAACATATATTTTTCAAAATCGAGGCAGGGGTTCTTTCACTCTTGTATACTTTAAGCGCATTTAGAATTAATAATTACGCTATAATATGATGAACCTTTATAAAGGAACGATTATCCATGCCAGTTTATTTTTTAATACCTCTTAACGTTATGTATCTTCTGCGATACGTCACGCAAGTAATTAGACTTCAAATTCGAATTGTCACGCAATCGTCCGAGAACTATCATATAATAAATTTTAATTCTATAATTTTATTAACATTGATGCGCGCTTACAAATCAGTATTCGATTAATCGCAGACTTCGAGTTGCGAGAGCCACACAAACATCAATGAAATCCTGTCACAAGTTCTTCTTGTTTATTACTATAAGTTTGGAATCAAGGCTAAATGTAGACAGCTATAAGTGTACGAGCGCCGAATAGCTCGGATTACCTTACGTGTCACATGCAAGTCACGCTAATCTTCTAATATTCACGCATCTCAAAATACTGACTCATCGAATTTTCATAAAAGAAGATTAATGTGTATAGGTATTGGTTCCATTAGGCTTTTGGACATAATATAAAACATTGCAAAGATATAGAAATTATATAGAATAGCTGCAGTATGCAAGCATTCTAAAATGTTTAGCGCACAATGAAGGAATTGCATAAAAAATAAAAGTATTTTAGTGTTTCAAAAATCATCTGCAGCATAAACGCTTGTATTGAAACATCTATATAATTTTCATTTTTCTTCATGAAAACTATATATATTTATAAAAAGTGCTGTTTTAAATTGTTTTGTACGTTTATACAAACTAATTCCTGTTTCATTAAACTTGAATATAATAACGTATTGTAGGTAATATTTTTTACGGTATATGTTTAAAAACAAATTTCTAGTGAGAAACACATCAAAGTATTTTTAGACTTAATTTAGGAATACGCAAATTAGCTATCAAATTATTGCCATAATAGTAGAGATTGTTTTACATATAAATTGACGCAATATAAATAGCCATTGATATAAAGTCTGCAGAAATATAATTATAATTTCATGGTACTTAATGTCAAGATTCTTGACTTAGTGCAGCTTTTGTATTACTATGTACACGAATATTTTTGTGGATGTTTTTACATATTACATAAATGATTTGTAGAGGTGTTTTATAGAGGAATTTATGAATATTGTTTAACTAATTAACATAGGTCGTATATATTTTATACCTATATTGGAATGCCTAAGTGTGTGCGTGCGTGCGTGCGTGCGTGCGTGCGTGCGTGTGTGTGTTAGTGTGTGTAGTAGTATTATAATAGCGTGAGGCTTATGCCATAAACAAATTACTATACTCCGTAATTTTTTAAATCTATAATTCTAGAAGCTTGTTTCTGAGTCAAAGAATTGGCAATTTGGAATAAATATTGAATAATTTTAATTTACACATTCCATTGTTGTTTTCAGTATTATTATAGCATACTTTTTACTTAAGAAGACGGCGAAGTATTTTTAATCTGATCCTTAGGAGTAATTTGTTTGCTTATATCTATTGAGTATACATGTATGTTCGAGGATGTAAAGAAGATATATTTGCGTGGACGAAATAATCGAGATGCTAGATAGTCTCTACGATAATCGAAACATACTAAATTTTTTATAATTCAAAGTATCACAATAATAATAAATAATGTCGAGCTTATAGAATCTGACGAAAAAATGTATTAAGTAATAAGATATACAAAGGTAGGAAGGCGATGCAGAATCTAACCGGACAACATCGTTGCCTTCTTGGAGGAGTCGCCAATTGGACGTCTCGGAGAAAAGTGGAGGAGGCTAGGTCCAGCCGCGCGCGAAAGGTCGGAGGCCGTCCGTGACAGAGCCAAGAAAGGAAGCGTCTGCCGTGACGGCGGCGGCCGGCCGATCTTGCGCGGCGCTCGCGTGCATAACGGTTCGGCCGACGGGGCGGATGCGTAACGAACCGCTCGGCGCGCGCAGGGAAACCGTCGACGATCGCGCTCCCAGCCGCGGCTTTCACGAAATTATTCCCATGCGGAGTCAACGATCCGCCTCGCCTTGATAACCTCGCCGCTAGCCGCCCGGCAACACCCGCGCCTCAGAATACGGGACCCCGATCTGCTCTATTTTAGCCATCGGCCGGGGCAGTGATAGCCTGCGCGATGGAAATAGGCTTTGTTTGCAGTGTTGATCGGACGGTGGATTGTGCGCGCTCGAGGCGCGGAGAGAATTATCCCCGCGCGGTCAGCTACGAATAATTCAATCAGAAATCAAATATTGTATCATGCGTCAAATAATGCTCACATGGACGAAGTTGTGGCAATTACGGATCTAGTTGGCCTCATCCACAATCGTATGCCTGCGAAGTCATTTTGTATGAATGAAGAGCAATGCTGTAGATTGCAAGGGCCAATGAAGCCTCGTATCAGGCCCAGAGTGTTAGTTGTGCTTCGCCTGCCTACCCCGGAGATATTTGTGTGCGAAACGAGCAGTTCCGGTTTTTCCGGCTCTAACAAAAGCCATTAAACTGTGTAAAGGTACCTCAACGCGTCACTTCTTTATCCTCACTTCCGCATCGAGTGCACCTTTCCGTATATAGATAAGACGAACGTCGTCAGCATCTTGATCAAGCCTCTATTACAGTTTAATCATACAGATACATCGAATTGTAAGATAAGGGGCACCAGGAATTCTGTACATAATAATACGCACTGCAGCGTCGATATCAATGTTTTATTATGTTCATCAAATTTTTTAAGTAAAACTAAACATCAAATAGATAACACTTAAAAAATTACGACATGATTCACTTATAAATGTTGGTATCCAAAGATCCCTTAAAATCCGTAGACTATCTAATATGGAGATATTTCGTCTAATAATGAGCAAATATATACGCTTACACTATAGTGAGAGTAATTTATTAGCAGCCATTGCCGATGCATCATGATGCGATATACGGCCGATTGCAGATTTCGGTGAAAGATATAAGTATATAAGCTTTGCGCGATCAATAGTGCATATATGTAAGCGAGTCTTCTCGGAATACGTGAATTAAGAGATGGATTATATATCTTTAAATTATATTTAATGATTCGATGAATTCGTTGATACTTATTATCTGCAATATTTAAAATTGCATGATATGCATTATTTCCAAGATTATTCCTATAGCCCATTTAACAATCAAGTTTTTTATGGTTATTTTTGTGAAATGAAAAAGTTCATCTCACTACATTCTTATGAAACATAATCAAACTGATAATTAGCGTGACCTATAATACTGCCCATTGGTAAAAACTTTGTGTGAAATGTTAAATTATATTGCAGAGTGTACTACGTATAATTGATGGTAAAGAACGCATTCTTTCAAATCTAATTTGTAGAACTCAATGGGTCGTATTCATATACACATGTAATTAAATTGTTGATGGAAAAAATGGCACTAAGGAGCGTTAAGTCCGGCTCAGTCAAATGCTTAAATGCACTGACGCGTCTATCTGTCGAGATAAACCAGGCGCTCTATATTGGTCAGTGAAGAAAAGTTATACTCGACTAACAAATGCTTGAGAGCGTAGGCGGAGGACACCGACGATACGCGAATAATCCGTAAGGCCGATGCTCCGGGCGGGGAGATAAGCTTTTGAGGGTGGCTGCTAATCGAGTGGATCGCCGAGCAGAGAAAGATGGAGACACGCGGATATCGGTAGAGTCCGCCACGTGGCTGAACGGGAAAAGCTGTGCACTCGCGGGGCCGGTATAGCGTACGTATCTCGGCGGGATGAAATTCCAGTCGCACGCGATTACAGTTGGAGGAACGCGCACGTCGGCCCAAGCGTGTGCCACATAGCTCGAACGGTATTCCAGGCTGACTCCTTGTGTCTGGCCGACGATCTTAACTTTGGGAACGCCTTAGGCCCCGTCGATCCCCAAATCGACACGTACAGCGGAAAAGCGTCGAGGGTCAGAGTTCCCGACCAACCGATTTTCCCGCATATTAGTCCGGGCGACTGCTTTCTTACTCCCTCCAATAGCTGTCTCAATTATCTCTAGCCCTTAGACGACCGCTATATGGCATTATCACGCTTTTGGCGAGATTCATCTCATAATTGCTCTGTCTTCTACTAGAAAGGTCTATCTCGAGTAACCTGCTTTTAACTTTATCGGCTTAAAAGGCATCGACAAAGCTGGCATAGGAAATTATAGCCTCTCGATTTTGTATCCTAGCTAACTGCTTCTCTATTAAGGAGAGAAGCTTCTCTTCTTGCACTTCAAATACCTGTAAGACCGAATAAAAGCTTGACATTTGTCATTAACAAATATCAATAAGAAATTGTACAGTAGAGCAAAGTCTAGGTCGGATCTAATTTGACTTATTAATTTTTAAAAATTTTGTCCTTGACATAAACTTTAGCTTTACTATGAATTTTTCAGCTTTAAAGCTTGAAAAGTTACAACACTTACAATACTTTGTGAGAATATTAGATATTCTAAAATTTGAGAAAAAATTGAGAGGTATAAATTAAAAATAAAAATATGTAAATATAAAAATGTTTATATAGTATTGGTAACAGTTGAACGATCAATTCGATAGAATATTTATACTTATATATATATATGGGACTACGTTTTTATGATGTTTTGTTATAAAAATTTGTACGCTATTAGTTAAAACGTAGAAAAAAACTTTCACGTAGCTCATGAGAATATTAAAGTATACTTAGGTTAAAGTAGTTAGAATCAGATACGCTACATGCTTTTACTTGTTTGCTTTGATCGATTAACTGCGCCCTCGCTGCTGTTATCAGGGTCGCTACAATTCTAATTGAAATCAATTTCATTTTTTCGTCCCGATTTTTAAAAAGTACGACTATTTCTTCATTTTATTGCTCAAATATCGGCCTGCTAACTATAATCTTTACATTATGATTTTGCTCATCATAAGTTAAACATATTCGTATATATACGTATAATTCGATAGATTCTATTACAATATTATCCTACTGTTTATTGTAAACGTCAGTCATTTAATTAACTAAAGACAATAATAATTAACTAAAATGGAATGATATAAGTAGCCGTGAATCATTTTTTTAGTTAACGCTCTTGGTTACTAATTTAGCAAAGGTCTAGCAGAGATTAATTATAATTGAAATGCAATACTGGAATGCAACAAAATAATACACTAATAAGATACTAATCAATTAAAATGAAACAATTTTGAAAAATTTGGATAGCTATGCTAAAAATGAATAGTTTCTTTATTTAATAAATTTCTTCTTTTTTATTCCTATTCAATTTTTGAAAAGTTTGGCAACATAAAATATGTTTATATTCTTAAAAGATCTAACAATGGAATATTTACAATGGTTAAAATAAAGTTCAAATGATCCAAAAGTCTTATAATAAACTAATTAATTATCCGAAAATTCTTAATACAGCTAATATAGTAATTGTAGCAGTTGACAAATAATTGGCTAGAAAACTCATCATTTGAAAAATTAATAGATTAAGTTAGTCGATTGTTTATATTACATGATGAAAATATAAAGATTATTTTAATCGATGTTTGTTTAAACACTTGATTAAACAGATGTGATTTTATCAATGGTTGCTGAATGGTTGATTAATATTTCTACCGTGAAAAAAATTTAGAATTAAAGGCTATGATTATATGATTATATTATTGATACGTACGAATTGCGTAAAAATTGAAAATATAAATTGGTAGAAAACTGATATTCACGTTCATCTAGTGGCCAAATATATTTTATCGAGCAGCGCGATATAAGAAGTTAATTTATTTTCTTATTGAGTGTGAGCTGTTACCAGGAAAGCATTATTTTTAACTAAGAATCTGGTTGTAATCTAGTTTAATCGCCGTTAAAAATGTAACAATTTCTACGAGGTAGTCGGTCATGCCTATAAACTTTGATTTCTCAGGATATCATTCTCGATTTTAGATAATTTTTCACATATATGTGTATAAATATCTTAACAAAAAATGTATATTTTTACTGGATTTTACATGGATGTACGTTTGGGCCCGTATACTAGCACTCTTATCAAATGAGAATGTCTTTCTGTAGAGACTTGGATGGCATAATTGTAAAAACACCGTTAACGGAGTGGTACGACCAGTGCATTTGGTCGAGCAACAGTAACGTGGACAGGCTTCCTGCCTTGGCAAAGGAAAATGTTTGTCAAACGGGTCCGCGCGGGTAGGCAAAGGCCCTGTTAGAAATCGCACCTGCACAATTCTGCCGTGGGGTGAATCGAAGAGATAAGAGGAAACCAAAATTCGCAGAGGCTATAGAGATGCAAAAAGGGGCGCGACAGTTGGGATGCGGGCGTATCCCCTGCAGCCGCCAGCAATTGGTGGAATGCAGAGCGAAGGTCGGCTGCGGCGCTCGCGGAGCCGACGTGCGTCCTATAAATACTCGGGATCTAGGCAAGAGCTCGAGCCGCGGGTTCTCGGGAGGCCTTGCGGCCGCGGAGGTGCGTGTCCGCAGGTGGGTGGGCGGCATTTCGGTCAGGGTGACGCGCACGCGCCCGCGTTTACGCCCAACCTTGGGAGCACGCGAGGCGTGGGCGCGGGCTCGTCTAGGCGGGCCCGCAATAACGGCGGCTCTTTCTCAACGGGTACTGGGAAGCCTTTCCCGGGCCGCGGTTTTGGCAGGGCGCCGTGGCTGCGTTTCCGCGCAAGAACCTCGCCGCGGGCGGAAGGCTGCACGAGTCCTGTGAGGGGTGAGATAACCCGCGTGCTCGCCCACGTAACGAGCGGCGGCCAAGGCCGCTGCTGGAGCAACCCGAGGAAAAGCGGAGGACTCGGGCGGAGGAAGGCCGCCGAGCCGCGCCCACGCGCCCATTACGCCCCGCGGGACGGGTACAATAGTCGCTTCCGCTAATTTCGGCCGCGCACGTTCTATTCATAGGCTGGAGACACGCACGCGATCCGCGAGACCCGCTAATCTCGGCTCGGCCACTCGGTTAATGAGCCACCGAGGCAGACGTGTGGGTTTCACTACTGCTTATCCTCCGTTCGCGGGCGGCGCGTAAACGTTAAAAATAATCGATCCACCTAGTGTTCCGAGGATACTGATTTATTCCACGAATGTTTACGACCAGCAGGCGCCGCTCGTCGTTCGCGCTAGGGTTAAATTTACTATGGCCTTGCTCCATTTGCTCCATGCGCTTTGGCTGGCTTGTTTCTGTGCACGGAGCCCATCAGCCCGAGTCCCGACAAATCACCTTCGAGTTTTCTCCAACTTATTCATACTCAGTGCAAGTTCATCATCTCGGGGGTAGGATCATTGCATTTGCCTTTTTTTCTATCGCCCCTCTTCTGCCGATACCTGCACACCAACTGCTCAATTGTCTAGTCATCCACGAACTCTGCAGCAGGTGGTTGTGGCGCACGCAGACCCTTCTATCTATACCTGTTGCAATGCTAGCCGCGATCAGAAGATAACTCTAGAGTGCAACAGTCCCGATGCTCAAACTTGTTGCTCTTTATTTGTGGTGCAATGTCCTCGACGCATGGTCTCGTGTACTGGTGCGCGTTTTGCTGCTAGGATTGCTGCTCGCTCCGAATCTACGAATATCCACTGAATATTGACGACAACCTAAAAACAACAATCTGTTAGTCGACTTTTAATATTGATATCTGGAGCAATGAGGCTTTACATATACAATTAGCGCGTGAACACGTGACCTTTCGATGCAACTTGATTTTGCCGTGCCTTGGCGACATTTTCTTTTCCCCTCGTTATTTTTTCCCCGGTACTCCCGTACACGACAAGTGATACGAAATCGTTTGCGGAAGTGCAAGAAGTCCCGCTCAATAATAGGATTAGTCGCAGCTGCGCTATCGCCGCGATAACACCGCGTTCCAAGCTTAAGCTGACGGCTTTTCCTTCAACCAATATTACAACGATCGGCAGTGTCGGCACTGCTCCGCACTCGACAGCCGGAACGCGTACTACGCGTTGCCGTAGAGGTATAGGAGCATATATTAATGATATGATGGAAAGGCAGCATGGAGCACAGTATCATATACACGAACATACGATAATCTACTTCCTGAATAAATCACTGAGAAATGCTTTGTAATTCAAAAATTTAAATCTTATTGAATTGAAAAGTCTTCTTATAAATGTCTCGATGCGCGCAGCGTTTATGCAAATTCAAATGTAAATTACGTTTTTCTCGAGTAAATATGAGAAAACATATTTACACATTTTAAATCGAGTTCAGAATATAGTGTAAGTTTTTCACGATTCTGATAAAAAATTTGCACGGATATAGAATATAAGAAAGATAAATAAATATATCCTGCCGTACGACAATCGTATCAAGTTGAGAGACAGCATTCGCTTTCTATCTCGGTTGCTGCCATTACGTTTTACTGTAATATCAGAGCACTTCAGGAGAACATATATTACAAACCGAACAAAATGTTTTTAATGTTAGATCATAAAAGGAATAAAAAAAATACATTTTTATGTATGCAAATGAATTTTCGGAGTATTTGATAAACGAAGAATAAGAAAATGATGTAATCAACACAAAATAATTTAAAAAATTATATAATATACGAGTTAATAGGCTTGTTTTTTATTTTCTACGTCATAGTGTCACAGTAGAATAATGGCAAAGTATTATTAGTTTTTTTAGAAAGCAAAAAAAATAGAAAAATAAATTCGTACATACGAGGTGTGTCCGAAAAGTAAAAAAATTGGACTTGCGTTCGTATCTGTGTATTGGGGCTATTCTTTGTCATTCGGGTCGTAGCATGCTTTGAATTAATTCCCAGTCGATTGAATTACACGCAAATTATCGAACACACTTGATATATATAATTGTAATACATCTCTTAAGTAAATCTTTTCTTTTTTGAACGTTTTTAAAGATTTACAAGTGAAGCTTTTATTTGGGTAAGGAAATTCATGGATATAAAAAGATACGAATGTTTAGCCCCTTTAAATACAAAAACGTTGAGAGAAAGAACAAGTTTCGCGCGAACGAACCCACGTATACTAAAAGTTCGACAATATGCCTTCACCTGTTCGGATTGTGTCCCAGCGCATATCGGCATGTGTAAGGCTGTAGCGCTTCTGAGTGCACCTTCCAGTGTACCGTTATCTCCTGCGAGATGTAAATTGCGCTGGCCCCATAGCGTATAGAATCCACTCCACTCTCTTCTTCCACAGTATGCCGGTTTCTCGGACATTCTTTCGATTTCAAAGACTGGACATTCCTCATAGTTATGTTCGAGGCACACACCTATATGAGACACTTATACGTATTTACATATTTACTTTACTATCGGACTGCAACGAGTCTTCAGCAACGGGAACTAGCTTTCTCCTTAATCTTAATGGGCCAAGTTATGACTAAATATATATGTGTGTATGTGCGCGTGTATAATAAAGTATTTAATTTCGATCATCCTTAAAGCTGGAACAAAATTATTGACTAAAGTTCCAAAGCTCCGAATTCTACAAAATAAATTTGTTCTAAAACTAATATAAATAATTAATAAAAAAATTTATTGCATAGTAAAATTTTACAACCTATGTACATTTTTTAGGCATTCTTTATGAAAATATATTGTAAAAATTGTAGATTTATCATAGTATGAATACTCTATTGATCAAAGGCTGATTAGCTGCAGTACGTAAGCTAGCATGAAACTACGGATCAACAAACAGGAACCAGATAATACAAGGGATAATAAATTACTAGGTCACGTTATGGAGATTTTTTTCTTCAACATATAACAGTAGTTATTAGCCGACAGCATAGTCATTAAAACCATCCAAATCGGAACAATGCGTATACTCTCCAAAAAACGAATCAATGATTATAAATATAAGATTGATTCAAATCAATTTAGTATTTTTTTATTAACATTCTGTAAATTGTAAGTGAAATCATAGTGCACTCATTTTAAATTAATGGTGGTACTTATACTACATCCTCGACTACATCACTGTTCTATTTTTAGATAGTAGATTTTCTGTGTCACGTTTTAGAATAGCAATTCTCATTTAACTTTTATTTATTAACATATTTTAACAATAAAATCACGTTTTAGATTTTTTTTTATAATTGAAAAATTAACAAAGCATTTATAACGATTGAGTGAGATGAATTACAGAGGGGAGCCCGAAGAACGCTTCGCCTTGTAAGCTATGTGCGCTCAACTCAACTTCCGGTAACACTAAACTATTTTCGCGCGATCAACCATTTCTTTTATCATATTTGGTCAAAAATTATCAATTAAACTATTAAATATCATTTTATAGTAAATTAAGATGAATAATCCAAGTGCATTCTAGCCTCTTACAAAAATCACATTTCTTAAAGAAATTATATTGGCATCAAAGAATTGTTATAATGATGAATTGTTTATGATTATTAGAATTATTATACATTACTTTTTCAGTTAAATGAAAAATCTAGCACAAATTACGAGCCAAATTAAGGACCAAATTATAAACTATAAATTGGTCAATAATCAAACTATTTTACTCATTATCGCATAATCGGTTAACTAATTTACACATTTTTATTAAATAATGCCTTTTTCACGCTGTAGCTTAGTTTATTTACAATAAATTATAATTCAACACGAATTTTACATTTGACGTTTTTTGTCTGTGGAAAGAAAATATATCGGAGTTCGGGGTTGCGTCTACGGGTACACACAGACACAGTAAAGAATAGCTGTCGTGCATTTAGGTCATTGGTTCTTTCTTGCGAGCGTATGCTAGACGTGTATACCCATACATCTATATAGAGATCTTATTTGATATTGGACATACTTTGATTTCAAAAAAATGTTTTTAATACAAAAAAGGCTTACTTATTCATTAGTTATTATTATTTACAGCCCTTTTACACATAAAAAATTTTAACAACTGCAAGTTTACTTTGAATCCTAAAGGTATGATAAAAAATACAAATAAAAAAATATCGTTTACAAAATAAATTTATTTGTTATTATTCTTTTTCACTATTTGCAGTATAAAGAGTATCTTGGAAATACACGCATAATGCTTTTATAACCAACAATTATTTATATTTGATGATCCACAACAATTATTACTTTTTTTTTAATTTTCCTGATGTAAAAATGGATAACTATACTGTAAATATAAAATATTTGAAATGCAATTCTTTGCATCACTCACTGTGTTTCACGAAATTGCGAGTAGATTTAAAAAAATTTAATAATAAATTTTTATTTAGAAATTTAAATGTTAAATTTCTCTTTTGCAGGCTATCATATTTAGCCTAGTTGTATACTTATTTTTATTTCCGACTCATCAGCCTTTATCCCAGTGTCTTATTTTAAAACATCAAAACACCGTTCGATGCTTTTATTATTTTCTCAGATTTTAGATATGATGTTCGAATACAAATCACAAATTAACATGATCTCTTTTTCTAAAGCAACAAAAATTATAAAATAACCATATAAACCCTTAAGATAGGTAAAGATTTATAGATTCGATTAAATACAGCGTACATGCTTTTTAGGAGAAAGATTAGATTTCGGATCTAATAATAGGGTAGCAACAAGATGAGCATTATATAATTAAACAGTATAAAAATTCGAAAAAGTCCGTGTTAATTTAGTTTAATAACAATCAATTTTACTACTTTTATGATTGTTTGTGAATTAAAAAATAGTTTTAAAACAAGCATTTTATTATTTTTGATAAAATTAAAATAATTAAATCTAAATATTATACAATATATATAATATGGAGTGACGTAAGAAAAATGGTAGAACAGCTTCTTATTTTTGTAAAATATACTAAAATATGAAACATTGTCTTGATTACGAGGTTGATTAAAAAAGATCGATTGTCAATCAGTAATCCACTGATTCTTATTATCGGTTCACTAATGTTGACCGATTTGTACATATAAATAGCGGCATTGTTCGCAATCGTGCACGTTTCCGGGTGTAAATCTATTTCGAGTGTTTTAGGAGACGTACACGTTGAGCACGAGCGAGGAATGAAAGCGAAAAAGTTCGCTCCAAACTGCTGGCATGCTCTCCCCAGAAAAATTGCCACTTGGTATTCGCGCTTCTGCCGATAAAAGTGAAACTGTTATCCGGGTTTGTAATCCGCGCCACGAGCTCATCGTTACTGCATTCGCAGACACTCTGAAAGACTAAGCTTGCACCAGCTCTGCGTATAAAATTACTTAGTTTAATTACTTAATTTAATTTTAAATTTAATTTTAATTTAATAATTTAATTACTTAATTTTAAGCTTCCCCCTCCCCCATTTCGCATATCTGCAGCTCCTCTCCTGAAATTACAGCAGCTGCGAGTCTTATAGCTGTAGTACAATTACGCCTCCAACACCTAAGCGATGTTTTTCCTGTTGTTTTGCCCATCTTTGCGTGAACATGAATCTTTGCTCTCACTCGTAATGAGTCATTGAGTACTTGCATATGATCAAGCGAAATGGACATCAGTGCAATTTTACTCTGTTTACGCATTTGCCACTCGATTTATAAGAATTGGTATATTCTTAGTTTTGAGAACTGCTGTTACGATCCAAGCAGCGAAATGAATGATCCTATTTATTACACACACTAAGTTTGGCACACTCAAAAGATATGCATACGGTCGAGCCAAATTACTATTTTTTTAGAACTGACGTGATTGTAACAAAAAAATTTTTATAGCAGAAATTATTTGAATCTTGCTTCAGAAATTTTTTTACAATTCAAGGACAACTAATTCTGTATATGAAAGTCGGAGTGATTCTAGTTGAGCTTGCAGGATATGCATCACCGAGGCGTATCTTACTAACAGTTTGATCGATCGCTTGGAAGCTAGGGGAGAAAAGGCCTAGCTGCAGGCGGTACTTAGTATCGCCGAGATGACTACCGAGGACAAAAGCAAGAATTGCTCGGCTCCTGTCTGTCGTGCCTTGCTAGTTGCGGATCTCGAGGGTTTGGAATCTGTGCAGTTTACGTTTCCCTTACAGAAGCGCCTCGGTTGTGTGGTGGGTGAGGATGTACATCTCGAAAGCCCGTACGCGTTCGTGAAGCGCGAAGCGCTGTTGGAGCTAACACGCGAAGACTCCTCAGACCTTCGTCACCTATCTGAAAAGCTTTCCTCATACACGCTCTCAGAAGTGATGATCTGCTATGTGGGCATTCGTATTCGAGCCGTTGAAGCCGGTTAGTTATGAATTGTAACGATGTTCAATTTTATGATTTTTGAAGATTCGGTCGGTGAGTATCAAGACTTCGATCTAATCGAATGTTAATATTTTACTCGTAATAGATTTCATGATCTGCCTGAACGAGCAATCATTGGCAAGGCTCATCGAGCGCAATCGCGACCTCACTAGAAGTTTATGGAAGACTGTGAAACAATCGTTGAAAAGACAGGCGCGCCCGTGGAAGGAATTGGGATCAGCAAAAGAGGTTGAGGAAACTTTTTTGAGAGATCTCAGACAACTCTACGAGATCGAAGTACGTCATCCTATATCAAACATCCGTCGGCGCAAAAAATTACATAATCGTTCGTGTGCTGATGCCATAGATGGCTATGTCGAGTTGACACCGCAATACACAATTTTTAATAACGTTGCTTTAAAAAGTATCACACAAGAGACCCAAACGACTAACGTCTATAGGGATATGGAAGTGCAGACATACCCTGGGAATCCAAAGAATCAATGGACCCAATACCAGTTCCATATACCTCAAGAGTTTCTTGATCTGTGGCAAAATGAAGAAGTCAATGATAAAAATGAAAATAATGCTGAGGGGAAAAAGGTAATATTTTAAGGTAATACTTTTGACAAGAAATTAGAATGATAAATGCCTCTTTTATATAATTGCTCAATTTTTTTTATTTACGTGACTGATTCAAATAGTCTTTTTGATTCTACTATAATAATTGCAATTAAATATTTTCAATGCAGCAAGGACAAGAAAATAAACAAGAAGAAATCGAAGAAGAAAAAGTAGAAATAGATCATCTGTCCGAAAATGGAGAAATAATCAAAATATCTGAAGAAGAGTTAGAGCACACGAAAAAAAGACAAGAAGCCTGGGAAAAATTAAAAACTTTTTTGAAAAATGTTTCTGATGATATGATTTCATGTACATCATTTAATGAAGCAGTAAATATTTACGTTGACGATCTGGGTGATTTAAGTAGAGGAGTAACAGATATTCCTGCCTCTATTAAGGAAAATTACAAAGAATATAAAGAAAAAGTTTGTCTGATCGATTTATTAACAACTGAGGACAAGCATCTTTTTTCCATTTCTTGGCATTTTCGTTTGAATGATATTATAGCAAGTGCATATTTAGATAAATATGCTGAAAAAAATACTTTATTGATGTTGTGGTCACTACTGAGGCCTCTGAAGCCAAAAACTATTTTGAAGTGCGAGGAAAGAATTTCTTCAATATCTTTCTGCCCTTTGGAGAAATATGCTGATATTCTTATTGGTGGTTGCGTTACCGGTAGAGTTATTGTGTGGGATATAAGTAGTAATTTATTAAATGCTAAAACAATTGAACGGGATGCAGTTACTATGTATGTGAATTTCCGTTGCAATCTAAAGTAATTTTTAATAATTGATATTTATTTAACTTATGATTATTATATTAACATATTTTGCTTCAGTTTCAAAAGTGATCTTTCGTTTTATTATAAATTTTGTAATAATTTAAATATAATTTCTTTGGTTAATTGACAATGTAGTCAAGCATTGTAGTATTTTCTACAAAAAATGTACAATATTTATTTTATTTTATAATACTACACTAATATGTATTATACACATATTTAGTGTAGACGCACAGATTGCGGGATCATCAATCAAGTTTCAAACACAAAGTATCCATGGTATGGAGTGGCTACCTCCATGGTGCTTCATAGACTCCGAAGGTAATTATCAGAGATTGAATGCTGATTCCTTAAAAACCAGTAAACCGTACTTTGCAACCGCATCCAAAGATGGAAGCATCTTCTTTTGGAGTCTCCCCAAGATTCTATCATGCCCTGCCAATGCTCGTAGCCCACTTCACCTAACAATCACTCCAATTTACCAACTATTAATTGAGGAGCCTGCAGAAAAAGGCAATCGTCGTGTACCAATGAGTTGTTTTTCTTTATCATTGCCCAGAACAGAAGATAGTTCGAATTTCAATATTCGAGATTGGTCGGATCTGGATAGATTACGTAAGATCTTTGTTGGCACAAGTAAAGGAGAGATCATGAGTTGCACCTGGGTCGGACAGACTTATAGTGTTGATGTAACGGATCGTGAGGTCTGCCAGATTGCGAGTAGGTGCTGCGCACACGACGGGGCAGTCAGAACGATGAGCAAATCACCGCATGTAGATAATGTATTTATTACGGTTGGTGGCTCGATTTTTGCTTTGTGGAAAGTAGAATTTACGGAAGCGCCGATTTTTCAAAGAAAATGCACAGACAGCCTGTATGGAGAGGGCTGCTGGAGCAAAAGTCCAGGAATATTTGTATTAACTAGATTAGATGGCTCACTTGAAGTGTGGGACCTCAAAACAAGATCCACTGAACCTGTTCTTTATCAAACGATTTCTGTTAAGGTGCGTAATAAATACTATTTGTTTTCAAAGTCTTACATAAGATTTATAAGATAGAAAGTATAAAAAATTCTGTCACTTATATACCTAATATTAAAAACTTACACGCAATTAAAGTGCGCGGTACTGACCATAATTACGTACCTACGACAGAAGACTACAATAAAGCTGACGGTAGCATTGCAAGATTATTATTCTCTTCCTTAACTTTTTAGGTTCTTATATTCTTTAATAATTTAACAGAATTAAACTTATTTACTAAAGTGAATCTTACTACAGTATTCTGCATTTTATTGTGTAGAATGGTCATAAAACGTCATTTTTTATCGTATAAGAATCCATAACAGAGAATTTAAAAATTTCCTAATTGCTGTAAAAATTTTGTTAGTTTCGAGTTTATATCAATTTAATTAAAAATAAGGATGAAAGCACGACTTAAACATGAATCTACCTACATATATTTAATATTTAAAAAAACTAGGTGACGTCATATGTGTGTCCTAGCCCATTGACTGCACAGCAAAAGCTCTTTGCTGTATTTGATGGCACATCAACTATACGTGTGTTCATTGAACCTGACAAGCATCAGAATGAAGACTTAGAACGCGTTGAGTGGTTCGAAGAGTTCATATGGCGCGAAACTAAACGCAAGATAGACTTTCATCGTTGGCAAGACGAGTACTTAAAGAATGATCAGGTGGCGTTAAATCGTAAAGCCAAGCGAGAACAGGCCGAAGTTAATTGGAAGCACGAAGAAGCTCGTGCACGATTTATGGAGGTATATAACTTTTTATACTATAGACTTGATTAATTATGGATTCATTTTTTAGAATTTGTACTTCTAATGTCATAATAATGTCTTTCCTTTTATTTTTATTCGATAAAGGAACAGGAATTATTAACCAAGCAAGAAGAAGAACAAAAACTAGCAATGCGCCGAGTCTCTAAGACCATAATTTGGAAAGAACAAGAAAAAAAAAGAGCAGTAGATATAATTCTTCTCAAAAAGGGTTTTGAGCCACTCCAGCTTGAAAAAAAGAGAATGCCTCTTGTACTTCTCGAAGAGCGACGGCAAACAGTAAAACAGAAAACCAATGAATCATTACAAAGAGTTGATGAGATTTTTAAGAAACATCTAATCAAAGAGCTACCAGAGATGCTATTGAATAAAGATGCACAAGATAAAGTAACAAAAGACCAAGAAGATACGAAATCCAAAGATGAATTAATTTTGAAACACAAAGATGACTATCAAAAAGTAAGAGAAGAGCTTTTGAACAAATTAATGAAACAACCCTTTGTGCCACGATTCAACTGGAAAACAGTATTTCTTGCCCAAAACGAAAAATTTCGAGATAATAAAAAATAATAAAAGCTTTTCGAATAATTATAATTTGTAGTGCAATAAATAATCTTTTTTTAAAATTATTATATCAATATATTGACTAATATTTACTGCCCCATTTTCCTCATTTTTGTATTTAATTATGATATAATTTCAAATAATTTGTATATATAACTATAATTATAAACAGCAGCAAGTTTTAATTTTTGACTTAGAATTCATCTATTATAATACCAGTGAATAAAGGATTGATTCCTTTTATTTTTAATAGTATCATAAAAATAAAATTCTAAAATTTGCAATTTGTTTTGTTTTTTGCATTACTAATTATTCGAGAGATCCCGACTGATTACACCGATAATGCTGCACTTGCATCTACCTATCCTTACATGTTTTTCCTTAATATAACCATCCACTGTAAGAATTATATGTATATAAAAATGCTTATAGCTCGACTTATAGAGCAGATGAACAAAGTACTTACATCACAAATCGCTTGTGTGGCGCCTTCACTCCGTTCAGCCGCCATACAACTAACTACACACTACTATACTATGTAGACTTTTATGTTCCACATTATTCTATTGGTGCAAAATATAGTATTTGTTCATTAGCATACGTATACGTTTTTTGTGATATCTATGATAGAATTCAAAAAGTTGTATCATATATATACGAAGGTGTACTTACATCTGTACTTAACAGGTGGGCTGAAAAGTTCATAGGCTGACACATCAATGCCGCAACTAGTATTAAATCCATACGATTTTTAGTTAGTCCTAACCTTCAAAAGATACATATATAAATTTGACAGGTGTCGAACTATTCATTTATAAGATGTCGCATTTTCAATAAAGCAACTTGTGTTGATTAAAAAAATGGATACAAAGGAATTTCGTGTGTTAATAAAGCATTACTTTTTGGCGAAAAAAATATTGTTGAAGTCAAGGCTTAGCTTGAAAACATTATTTGGACTCTGAACTAGGAAAATCAACATTATCGAGAAGTGATTTGCTAAGTTTAAACGAGGCAAAATGAGTACCAAAAACATCAAAAAAGTATGTATGTGAAAGCTTTGTGCAAAGTGGGTACCGCGCGAGCTCAAAATCGACCAAAAGCAACAATAAATTGATGATTTTGAACAGTGTTTGAAGCTGCTCAATCATAATAAACCTGAATTTTCGCGTTGATATGTAACAATGGATGAAAAATGGCTACATCATTTCCACTAGAGTCCAATCGATAGTCAGCCGAGTGGACTGCATGTGATGAACCGGCTCCAAAGCGTGAAAAGGTGCAACAGTTAGCATCAATATTTTGGAATGCGAATAGTATAATATTTATCGACTATTTTGAAAAAAGAAAAGCCATCAACACCGACTATTACATAACATTATCGGAGCATTTGAAGCATGAAATCACGGAAAAATGGTCCCATCAAGACAACGCATCGTGCCACAAATCAATGAAAACCTTGGCAAAATTGCATGAATTGAGCTTCGAATTGCTTCCGCACCCACCGTATTTTACAGATCTGGCCACTAGTGACTTTTTCCTGCTCTCAGACCTCAAGAGAATGCTCGGTGAAAAACAGTTTAGCGGCGATGAAGAAATAATTGTCAGAACTGAGGCTAATTTTAAGGCTAAAGACAAATCGTATTATGAAAATGGTATAGAAAATTGTAACATTGTATCGCCCTGAAAGGCAACTATATTGAATAATAAAATCAAATTTTATTAAAAAAAATTTTTCCCTACGTTAGCCTATGAATTTTTCTGCACAACTGTTATCTTATAAAAACGATAATTTTGGAAAAGTGACGATTTATTTTACAATATAATCTCTTCTTCATTTGCAAGATTTGATAGTAACAGCATCAGCAAGGGCTTTTTAACTTCGCTGCGCGATTAAAAATCCAATTCTTTTAATTAAAATAAAAATTACTTATCTTAATATATAAATAATTACAATGATCTAAGTTTTCTACAGTCAGTAGAAAAAATAACTTATTACGATTTTTAACTAATAACTTATTATATTATCAACAGGTCTTTGGAATTATCTGTATGGCATGTGGATCTCCAGCAATCAGTACAGGCCATTGGTTCCTTTTTGTAGCTGTTACCGCCTTCATTATGTCTCTCATCTGGACCATCATATACCTCTTCTCGATCCGTGAAGCACTGAAAATACCCATCAATTGGATAGTGACGGTAAACACGGATATTTTAAAAAATTCCACTGTAATAATTTCTTTGATCATCTCTTTATTATCATTATTTTTTTAGGAACTGTTGAACACTGGTATATACACTCTTCTTTATTTTACTGCATTTGTGGCTCAATTGGCGTGGGCTCATTGGGCGCCACATATTATCGCAGGGGTAAGTGAGAAAGATTTAAGTTTCGTGATAAACTGTTTTTGTACTATATCTTTACAAGTATATTCAGAAATACAAAAGCGTTTGTACTTTTGTTAATAAATTATTAATTTTATTTGTGCAAATACTAATAAAGTAATTGTATCTACGTTAGAATAAATTGCATTAATAGTTTTACGTATATAACAGATACGACTTACCTAGTGAAAAGTTCTTTTTTTAGTTAATATTTTAATTTATGTTAAAGAACGAAATACTTTCTGAAGAAATGAAATTATGTATTGAATTAATTAATTTGATAGGTATTCGGGATCTTCAACACCATTGCTTATGCTGCGGGCACGTACTTCCTATACATGGAATACAAGTACAGCCAGCAGTGACACGGGGAGGGCAGGAGGTCATAGCTGTACAGCACCACTAAACAGGCCGATGATTGCGACGGTAGAATGGAATGCATGCATGCCTGCACTGGCTCTTCTCGGATACGGTGTTCCGATGTCTGCGCCATCCTGAGAAAGACAGCCTCATTGCGTTGATATAAATTCACGGCAGATTTTGACTCGAATCGACAATCAATTGCTCGAATGTAAAGGCTAAACTACAACCCTTTTCTTTTCTTTCGGCTCGTTTTTATCACAAACTACCTGTATTCGTCTGAATTAATTTTACGTATTTTGTCTTTAACATTAGAATCTAATGTCACGTCTACTCGCGCAGAGTTCGAGTGAAATCATTTCTTCTTTTCTATTTCTTCTCTCTAGTTTCTTTTATGTGCAGGGAATCGAGATTCCCACTTGAATCCCACGCAGAGTTACACTCAAAGTGGGCTCCGTTAAAGTACAATTTTTATACTTAAAAAGCAATGAAAGAAAAAAAGTAAGAATCAACGCAGCCTGACTAATTTGCTTCAACAAGTGCCTTACATAAGTCAATAGCAAACAGAAGGCTCCGATGTGGACAACTTCTAGCCTTAAGCGCGCATTATTCGTGTACAAGCTTATCGCATGTAAGTACTATATTGATCGAATATTTCTATGTTAATTATTATGCCTAAATAAAAAATCTGTATTTATAAGCGAAACACTGTAAAAAATAAATAAGGGATTTTCGATCAATTGAAGACGAGGCAGCGCACATATAATATACTAAAAGAAAGGACAATTTTCACAAAACCAATCGATTTGAATAATTTCTATTGCTTTAAAATGCTATATTTACCTTCTAAGTTAATCTGAGTTTGAGAATCTTACTGTTTGAATTGTATTGTTGCGATTCAATATTATGTGAATAATTAAAACGTTCTTTTACTTAAAATAAAGTTCTTTTTCGACAGGTTTTGTGAAAAAAGCACCAAAGCTGCATTTACTAAATATCGAGCAATGTCTTTTTATCAAGTATATAACGGAGAAATATATATTTGTTACTTGTTAAATGAAAATAGCTGAGTTTAATATAAAATAATATATTATAAAAAATAATGTTACATTATTAATTGTAATGTCATTAATAATTAGAATATAATTTGTTATGCGCTTATATATATTATGTTGATTGGTAATGATCATTTCGCCAAGGCGCGCAAAATCTTTTTTCTTTGTATAATCCATTATTAATTATAATATCTATTTATTATTTTCAATAGTCACTATTCTTGTGTAAAAATACAAACGAAGACATTAGAGATCAATGCATACATAATAAATGAAATAAATACTTAAATGTTAAAACCGTTTACTCATTTTATCCTTTAATTCATTATATGTCGTTTGATAAATCTACGAATTTAAATATAGTTAGTAGAAAATGTATAACTAATTCACAAAATGTAAAAAGTATTTTCTAATCATGTTAAATTGGTATATATAAATTAAAACGAAATTTTTAAAAATTTGATTAGCATTTCTATAAACCTGCAAATGTTCTTCATAAACATATTATGGTGATAGTAATTAAAATGAAACTGAAAATTTGAGAACCTAATATGACGTTAAAAGTGTATATCAGAATTCAATGAACGTATATGACTTCTGGTTGGTCTAAATCATGCTATAATTTTAATTATGCATTTCAGTAAAAGAAGTCAAGTTTATAACATAACATATTTTTTCTTATAAATTATATAATTTATTTAAAAATCGAAACAGCCAGCACTTATCCGGCACTTCGTGCTCAAAGTTATTATGCAAAGTTTTGTCTTTGGCGCAAATTGTAGTTTTAACTTTTGAGTCGATGGTTATGAAAATGTTTAAAGTGAAAATAATTATCTTTTTATATCATTGTGAATTAAACAATTTGTTGATATTACTTTATTAATCACAAATATTATTTTGAATTGAATTTTTAAAAATTAATCATTTGTTTGAAAGCTTTGCATAGAGTATACTTATGTGTGAGGTTTAAAATGCTTCGTGCTATAATAATATATGAAAATATATTGCTTCCAAATATTTATTTATTTTCTAATGATGTATATACGTAAAAAAGATATTCACAAATTTTGTTAATCTTATTAAATATCAGGAAAATTATACACCAGTCATTTTTTACACCAATTTTTTCATAAATACGGTAATTTATAAATATTAATATATCAACAAAATCATTATTCTGAAATGCATAAAAATAAAATTATTTTTCAAATCTTGAAAGTCTGTTAAAACAATTAAACTAAAGTTTAGTGCTAATGTCAAAATTTCAAGAAATTTTAAAAATCCTTCACACGAGCCTTCACAGGAACTGGTAGGTTTCGTTTTGTTCAACTGTATTTTTTAATGTTATTTCATAATAATTTTCAAATTTATAGTTATAATATTTTTTAAACATAGGTATTTATAGAAGAAAAGTAAAATTAATATTTTGACTTATAATTTATACTTTAATACAATTGTGATAAGTTTACATCAAAACTATATACAGACTTGCAGTCTATAAAGGTTCATACTATAGGACATTGGTTCTTTGACGTATGCGATTAACCATTGACACAATTTTTTAATGTCGATAAAGTAAAGTCATGGGTACACATACACCGAAACTGACGATGGTAGATCCTTTGAGGGTAACCGATGACGTGCGCCGCGGGTTTGAGTACCTGCGTAGTGTTGCAGGGCAGACCAGATCGCGGAGCGGTCAGGATCAACCAATTAATATAACCGAGAATATAACCAGACCGATCCGAGGACCGATCAGTAGTAGCTGTTATAGTAGTCCATAAGCGATGCGCATGTGATGCACATTTCAAAAAGAATAGAAGCGGGATGGTTGTGCACGCAGTTACAACAGTTCGCTCGCAATTATCGTGAACGTGCGTATGCAGCGTGTTTCGTTAATTAGCTTTGCTTCACCGGCAGACCGTTGGACGTGTTAGCCAATATTTCGCGCTCCAGAGGGCAAAGTTTTATCTAAAGATCGTTGCTTGAGTAATAATAAACAGACCTCGCCCTTTTTGGATTTATATATCCCCGCGACATTGATGCGCGACCCGCATGCACCAGATTATATCGCAGCCCTTCTTATTTATATACAGTTAAAGATAAGATATGGTGAAATAGGATTGGTTGCCGACAAATATAGGAGAAAATAAATCTGAACTTGAACTTTGATTAAATAATCATTTGGGTCGATATCACCTAGCTAGATACTGAACAAGAAAGCTTAATCCTTTTTAACATAACTGCAATTTTTAGATATATATATATATAATATATTTTTGCTACATATCATATATATAACAATAAACAATTATACAATTATCGTAAATGATGTGGAAATATATTTTCGATGACATATTTTACAGAAATCATATTAATGAATATTATACGTATATCTACCATTATAAGAATCTTTATATTATTGTAAAAAAGTTTAGAAAACGGCTTAAAAATACTACAACCATTGCTAAATTATATGTACAACCGTATAATATATTTAATTATCATGAAATTTTAATATAAATCTATTACATGTTTTGCAAACCAATGTAAATAAGATCAATTATAGTATTTTGAGAACAATATGAGAAACTGCATGTGGAGTTCCAATTCGTGTATGAATTCTATTCCAAAAATAGTTCAGCTTATCGGGGTAAAATACATTTTATTTTTATTTATCTATATTTATTTTCTATCTATAGACTATATAACTTGATCAGAGGTTACATGTAGTTTTTGTTGTTTTCGTGATAATTTGTGGCTCCTGAGTATACAAGTTACATTCTTAATTGTACTAAAGATTTTCGCAATTTATAATTTTTTGACAACGTTATAAATATGCACATATATGTAGACAAATTGAAAAATATTGTGATAGATCTACAACAGTAGTGTTCGTCAATTATAAATTTATGAGTAAAAACATCTCTTGAAACTTACCTCTCAAGTATCTATCAGTCGTGTAAATGTATGTCACACTATTGCTCTGAAGCATTAGGTTATTTTAAACTATATAGATTAATAGCACAGATATTTCTTTAGAAGAGTTTCTGGGTAAATACGAAAGAAATCATTTCCGAGTATCTATTTGGTATATTTTCAATGATTTATGCAACTGCGTTGAAAATTTATCACTAAATTGTCAAATAAAGTGATCAGAGATCCGCTTAACGGCCTTAACGCATAGTTGTTTTCCACAGGATCTTAATATTGAGCATAATATTCAAAGTATTAAATGGGCAAGTCTTAAAATTTATAAAATGTCTATAGTGTTGCATAACACATTAGATAGGGTGAGTGCATATATTATACAAGTATGAAATTGATGATGTATGATTGTATGAAATTGTTCTGCAACCTCGTAATATTTATTAATAATATCGGTAAAAGCAACTATTGCTCTGTGTTATTTTGCAGCTATCAGCAAAACCATAATAATTGAAATAAATTCAATCATCTGATTTAACCAAAAAGGTTGAAAATATGTTTATATGCTTATCAGTGATTTCACATTTTAATTAAAATTCTATTATTAACTGGAATCTTTGCAATTTCAATTCAGTTAAATTATTCGATTGTGTTATTTGTATGCGCACAGTGGTACAATATACGAGAGACCTTACGCAATTGTTGTAAAAAAAGAAATGAGTCATAGAAATTTAGCAAAATAAAAGAGACGAGAAAAGAGAGAAGGTGAGAGTCAAAGTAAATATGGAAAGTGTGGAAAACGTTCATACAGTAATATGACTTTTGGTAAATAAACTGCAGCAATTGGGATATTTTTAAAAGCTGAGAGATACATAATTTCAAGAAAATGAAACTATGTGACGGTATGTCGATTCTTCGTTTCCATTATCCCATCGATCATTTAATAACATTAGTAAAACGAGTTGTATTGTGAGTTGTATAAAATATAAGGTCAAAGCTTTAAAATATAAATTACACAATGACGATTAATAAATATGTAAAAATATCCAATGTATAATTCAGATGTAATAATAACTAACGATAGAGGAAATATTTATAAAAACGTGACATTGTAAGCTATCCATATTAGTTGGCACCGAAATATCATATGGCAGCAAAGGTGGGGATTGTTATGGCCATTTCTCAGTATCGTTTCCCTCCAAGCGTTTGTTTTGAAGAGCATTTAATTAAAAGTGCATCGGGATTGTTTTGGTGGCCGACGGGCTTGGCAGAGATGTATTGCGATTCGCTCGGAATTAGCGAGCGGCAAGAGTTTTCGGCCTCGCCTCTTTTTGTATGGCGCGTCCTTCTCTGGCTTGCGGGCGATGGGCGCGAGGGACGCGCGGGAGGCGAGCCGGTCAGCCGAGCGCGGGAGATGGAGAGAGACAGACAGAGGAGGCCACGACTCGGTGATGATATCACCGGTGACGCGATTCAGCGGCGAGTGTAGAGCGCCGAGGCGCCGCGCGCGCCTTTTCTTTCTTCAGTCCGAGACGAGCGGCCACGTCGGAGAGACCGGGCATCCCCCGCGAAAGACACTCGCAGACTCGCAGCGGCCGTCAGAGCGCAAAAGCCAGTTGGGCCCTTGGACCGCCTAGATCGACTGATCCCCCCCGCCCTCGGCTCAGGATCGAGGTAGGTGGCCCTTGGGAGCACTCGAGGCCGGCAGGCGACCGGCCTGCGGGCCAAAATAGCCGCGGCGAGGGGCGGCGCGGGCGGCTCCGGTTTCCACTTTTCCGCGAAGCCGATCGGCCGGTGATCGGTCGCCTCCTCCGAGTGCCCGGGCCCGGCCCCTGTCCGGGCCAATCTTGGGGCCGACGTGGCTTTTGCCCGCGGCTCGATAAACGGGGCGCCATGGGCTGCGCTCTCCAACCCCATTGTTATGGCTTTCCGCGGGCCGGCGCGTATCGATTGGGCGTATAAACCGCGGATCTAAAAATAAAACGAGCTGGCTATACAGCGGCTGCGGCGGAGCGCTGGAGCGGCCCGCGCGTACCTACGCAGCCGCGGGGAGCCGCGGGCGCCAGTACGTCGGCGGCCGCGGGGGAGGCTGCTTCCCTGATAACATGATCTCATGGGGGCGCGCCGCGGCCGCCTGACGCCGGCGCTATCGACCGCGCGCCCGGGCTTGGAATCATCGCGGCCGATCCGTGCCAAGGGTGCGGCCACCCCGTGCCCACGCACCCATGGTGCCGAGTTATTTTGACTGGCGCGAACGGCCAATGCCCGCGGAGGAGGGGGCCGCCCACCTTTCCACCTCACTATCTGGGTCACGCGCGGAGGAATCTCGGCCTTGTCCTCTTTCCCGCTCCATGGCTGCATGGCTGTACGGCGCGCAGCCCGCCTCGTCCTTCGTCCACCTGTCCCCTTCAGGATGGCACCCCCATCTGCAGTTTACCGATCGCCACGGTTTACTCTGCAATTCGATCGCGCGATTCCAGGCTTTTCTAGGCTTGCCAGTTTAATGAGACTATAGATACACCCTCAATCAAGTAAACCATCTACTTTCGCGGAGGGTTCTTCACCTGGCTATACACTGGAAGAACACTCTTTGTTCGCAAACTTCATTTTTTATCAATAATATTTGCATCAAAAGTGCACTCTCAAATAAAGCATTATGAATACATATGTTATCTACACTTACAGATACAGTTGTCCTTATAGGTGACAACAAAATTACAATTACTTAACGTAATGATAATAAGGTTATCAAAATATTAATCTTGTGAAGAATTTTTATGAAATATTTAGTTTATTACCATTAAGAAGAATAAATTTAAATTATAGTTTTACTGTTTACATGAGTAGTAGTGACCAATGACATTATTTATTATTTTTCTGTCTCTATAATGCGCATATAACGTAATAATGTAACAACTTCTTTTAAAACTTAAATTTTAAAACTTAATAGAATCGCATTAATATAACGCGTTAATATAAATTTATTAAATCTTAGTGAATATTTCCTTCGGCTACAAATTTCGTTAAAATCAAGCCATCGCTCGGGTTCGAACTTGCTTACTTTTTTCGACGCTACAGATTATCTTGCACCTTTGTTGTCGTTATTGTAGATATCGCCATGATACGCATTGTCTTGGCGAACCTCTTGGGCAAGCCCACAACCTCGAATGACCGATTTCGACTTGCCTAATTAAAATCGGAAATCGACCGTCTGCACTATCGCGCCGTTTACCGATAGCTTGACGATACTTATAATGTTGTTTCTAGTCAATTTTGTCCATTGTTTTTTGCGTTAATCGTCGTGTAGGTAATTACCACTGTAAAATTCCTTACATGGACTTACTTGGTCTTCAAAACCTTACATATAGTCCTTGAATCCTACCCAACATGAATAGTAGTGTTGACAATAAAGAACTGTAATGCCAAACTGCGTTTACTGCAATTATTGCATTTAGCAATCTTTTCTAACGTCAACCCTTAGAGTGCTTTAAAAAGCGTCTAAAAATAATTTCTTAACGCAGCACTTTTTACAGTAAGTAAACGACAAATTTCAACCATGTCGCATTCAGTCACAATTCAAACTCGCACGGTAACAACCGGCAACCCATCGGCGGTAAATGTGAGCTTCTGCAAATCATGGACCGGAATACTTAAGCTCGCACAAGTGGTTTGTATTTAATCTGACTTATTACATACTCCAGTAGACTCTTTAAACAAACTGCTTATTCTGTTGATTTAATTAGATTCATTTTAAAAACAATTTGTATTAATTTTCTTCCACATTTTTTTTAAATCTACATTTATTTTATATAATACAAACTAAATATTTTTATTCTTTTACAAAAAATATTTCACATTTGTTTAATTTATATTTTATTATATATATAGTGGATATATTAATCTATTCGGTATCCTACTATTATTGTAATTATAAGAAAATTTTATTATTTTATCTTTTTATATAATAGTGTTTAATATTTATGTTGGAATAAAGCTCAAATACTTACAATTATTATACGCCTTACATTTTTTAAACGTGCATGCCGCATACACAATCATTAACTCGAGCACTAATTCTTTACATTATTTTCAAGACAAACGCAATACTGCTGAAAAAAGAAATCATTATAATGAAACTCGTAAATATTTTTACTGGTAGAAGATAATTAAATGAAGTCTATAAAATTAATAATTGCATATGATTTGTCTCCCATAACAAATCTCAAATTTCGTTAGTTTTTCCTGGTTGAAATTTGAATAGAACCGCATCTTCAATTTCTACCAGGGTCTAAATGTTTTAGTAAGGTTAAAATGTTACTATATTACATCGAGTTGTTTGTTAATAGTGTACCTCAATGTAAATAAAAACTATTAAAAACAGTTAGTAAAAAATAAACAATACTCGCAGTTATAAATCCAATTTAATTCATATGTGATGTTTCTACCTTAAAGTGTTTCGATATAGCGTTTCTTAAAGCAATAACTTATCTCATTTCAAGATTTGAGGTAGTACTTCCATTCATCAATAAATTAACATGTAACAATGTCAATTGCGTCAGGTTGCTATGCGATAAAGCAAATAAATAATATATTAAAAAATATTAAAATATACTGTTTATAATATTTACAATATGTATTGCATGTAAAAGTCAAACTGCGCTTAAACAGTTGTAATGTACTATATAAAATTGAGGCCATTGTTTATATAAAACAAAAAATAATTGCTTAAAAGGCAATAGGTACCAATATACGTATATTTTATAAACATGATAAAATAACTAACATGAAAATGTATATGGTTACCAATTTATACAGTGTTCAATAAATGGTATCAAAATAAAAACAAGATTCATTTGCTACATTGTTGGATGTTAATAATCTAAAATTTTATTCCCAACATATTCATTGATGTTATAACAAAAATTTATGTCAAAATTAAAATTTATTACTATTAAAAATTAAAACTATTATTTCAACTTATTTTGATACATGTAAAGCTTGTAAAAATGCACGCACAATGCCTGTACAAACTTTGAAGATTGCAATAATACACTGTGTATTGTTACACTGCTTTTTAAATGTCATATTTGGAATGTTATTTTTTGACGTACGGATCATAAGACGTTCTTAAAGTTAAATAAGATAACATAACTCTTTTTTCTATATAAACTACTATCGTATCCGTCGAAGGATAATTTTCCGAGTAATTTGGATTATTGTAAAACATGTTAAATTTTTCTTCTTTTTAAACCTTAATACGTATTCTTTTTTTCTCGTATTTTGGGTTTATTAGTGTAACTTAGTAAAAAAAATTGTATATATTTAACAGTTACTTTCTAATTTAGAAAATTACTTAAAATCATTATTCTTCAAAATTAAAATAAAAAAAATATAAATTATTGTTAAAGTGTTTAGTAGTCAAAATTAAAATCAAGATAAAAGTTCTTAGATTAGATTAATTTAGACTCTAAAATTACAAAGAAATATGGAATCGGAAACAACCGCATAAACGAGTGCTATTAATTATAATAGGCTTTGGGAGCCATCAGCGTGGGCTTAAGCGGTTATGTGATTACTCACTATATTGGTGGGCATGTAGTCACCGAGAACCTCTTCTTCATACTGATAGCAACCACCTTCATGATCGCAAGTACCGTGCTAGTAATAAGCTGTCTCTGTTCCTACACCACTGAGTCCATCATATCGAAAACCATCTTTGTGAGTACATCGCATTTTTTAATGAAACACTCATATATCATATATTTTTAAGAGCATTAATTTTAGATAAAGCAATTAAAAATAAATTTTATTCATAAAATCATTATAAATACTTTAGAGATCATTTCATCGAGTATTTTTAATATAATCATGATAATTATTTTTTTAATGATAATATAAGAATTATCATAATAATTATTTAGAACAAATAATTTTTTAAACAGGAACTCCTGTTCCATGCGGTTGCGTTTGCTCTTCTTCTTGCCGCCTCGGTGACGCTCTTAACAAAGGTTTCAAAGGGACGATATAGAAGTCACACCGAAGACTTGGAAATGGGTGCAGCCGTGAGTTTTTTTTAATTTTAATGCAGCAAGTGTAGTTTTAAAAAATAAAAATTTTTAAGTATAATAGAAGAAAAAGAAAACTGTAATTTATATTTATACAATTTATATATCAATATCTTGTAGTTCACGGTTCATATGAAAAATAATAATATTCAAAAGGATTAGTTTTCTGATCTTTTAAAAGTCTTATTAAGGTAAAATTTTTTTCTAATTTTATTGCAGATATGCGGCATAGTAAATACAGTGTTGTACCTCATTAGTACTATTATCGCCCTTCGCACCTCCCGAGGTCTGTAATACCTATCACATGGAAATTTAAGCAACGCACAAACGTTCAGAAATGAATTAGCAGCTGATATGTTTTCAAAGTCAAGAAACTTCATATAAGCTATTTCATCAATTCTATCTGATTAAGATGAATTATCAGCTGTATTAACTGTAGCAATATAATTTGAATCCGTCTGCAATGAAAAGTGTCTATATTTTTTGTTCTGTTAAACTTTGCACTACAAAGTTACTGCATAAATATTTTATGACGCAGTTATGAAAAATATATCATAATTGTATCACATATGGCACTATCATAATTATAACACTTGCTATCTAGCTTTTAAAAGAATTATAAATAATAATATTTAGACTAAAATCATTGCTCTGGTTATTATAACTATTATTACGAGGCAGCTATTTGACTTCTAAAGGACATTATAAGACTTATTTAATGTGCTAAAATTCATTATCAAATTAGGAATATCACGACTGAAAGAACGTAATTTAAAGGTACGAATTTGATGATTAGCATTCGATCCGATATCAGAGTCATCAAAGTCCTTGATTCCGCGTTGGATGCCTCAATTCGTGTTTTTAATCGATAATAATCATATATAAAATAATATATTATATGCGTATTCATTTATTTATTTCATTTACGAATAATTGTTATCGATATTATTAAATTATATAACAGCCCTGTTAAAAAGCTAGTTAAAAATCTTGGATAGTTTTTAATTCAGAAATTTGTTTAAAAAATAAAAAGTCGGTTTTTAAAAGTACGTTTGCAATGTTCTTGCTCTCTTTTGTAACCTTTTAAATGTTATATGATTACTAAATTTAAAATAAAATTGATTAGAAATCTAGTAATAGTGATCCTTCTAATTTTAAATATAAAAATCATCTTAGATTTCTGAAGTTCTTTTACAGGGCATCTCGCATTAAAATCATTAATTCTATAGAATATGATTGCTTTAAAAATTACATGATGTTTATATGAATAATTTACTATTTTATCATTGATGAAATGCTACAATGACAATGCATTTGATTTTCGCATTAAAAATACTCGCATTTCATATTGCTAATTTGGATAGTTAGGTAATACGTTGAAATTATTTTTATTTAAAAAGTCTATAGAAGAACTGAGTTTCGTTATAATGTATTTCTATTTATAAATAAATGCTCATAATTAAAACTGTATGTCACGAATAAGCTGTATTATTGACTCAAATACTTAAGTTTAATTCTCATATGCATTTACGCAAGCTTTGTTTTATGGTCACATCATTTTTAAACTATATAAATAAATTATATTAAAGCATGATTTATAAGTGCAGTGGATGCATAAGACTAAGATAATTATTTCAATACATTTATTTTAATTTACCATGCTTTATGTATCATTAATTTATTAATTTATTAACATAAATACTAATTCTGTTGTGTTTATTGCGAATTTATACATATATCAGATAATTGTCACATATGTTAAATTAAAATGTATAATTAGTACTAATTCACCAATTTTTATTAAATTCTTACACAAAAAATATTCAAATTATGTTTTTTAAATTTTGCAAAATTTTAACAGGCTATTGTAATTGGTTAAAAATAAAAGAAACTACACAAGTAATATGTTATAGTATTTTAAAAAATTTGAGATATTGGTATTTAAACAATAAATATTAATTTATAATAATTTTGGATAAAATCAACATTTTTTTAATTTGGTTAAAGTAAAGCAAATAAAATCTAATTTCTTTGAGATTTACTTGTATACATTATATTATTTTTGTTCAAAACTGTCCCTATTTTTGAACCACATTCTTAACTTGCGCGTATAGTATTATAACCATGTTCGTAAAAAAAGATTCTCATTTCTTTGAAATTCCTGTAATTTTTTTTATTTGCGTAAAATATTGGATCTATATTTGATTATGTAAATTATTTTTATAAATGAACAATTATTATATTTGTACTGTTTGAATTTGTACTTAATAAATCAGTTTTAAGTCATTTATTATTAAATAAAAAGTTATCTTCAGTGGTATATACTTATTCTTTAAATTATTATTAGTATAGTTGGTATTTTTAATAATTATACAAATCAAATTTTTGAAATTATTCTTCAACTATATTTTACGACGCCCAGAGTTTGTATAACACATTTTATTGCTTTTTTCTTCTTTCTGCAATATTAAAATAAATAAATTCTGCCAATGCCTCAATGATATAATAAACAAATTATGTTTATTCCAAATTAAGTGTTAGAACATATTTTTAATACATATATACTTAAACAATTTCATTTTATTACACAGACGATAGGACTAATTATTATGAGTTTAGAAGTGGATGCTATAAATAATGAACGATTTTTATCAGCCGGTGACATATTTCTTATGTTGGTAGCAACAGCATTTATGATCGGCACAGCAATATTTATTATTAGTTATATTTTTTCTCCTGTTTCTGAAGCTATTATTGGAAAAACAAATTATGTGAGTATATTTAAACAAATATCTACTAACTATTTATAAACAAAATAAGTAGCGATCCTGTACTCTAATTTGATTGTTTGTTGTACTATTTTAAATTGCTTTATTTCTTATTTTAATGTGATTTCATATAACTAAATATAAAATTTTTTTATTAACAAAGAAAAATTTCAATGCAATTATTTGAAATGATCTACTAGACTAAGACGTACTTGGAAATATAAGTATCCGGGGTCTAATTCCATTCCAGTGTATAAATTAGTGACAAAATTTACTTTGCATACAAATATATATACTCCAGTTAGAACTAAAAAACTGGATTTTCAATATTTTAAAGTTGAATTTCAACTTTAAAGTTAAATTAATTTCATTAATTTGAAATTAGCAGTTCAATATCAAATTCAATTTAAAAATAATTATATATATGCATAAATAATTGTTGTTTTCTATTACCGTCTTAAATACATTTCAATATTTATTGAACTAACTCAGACCTAGATGCAAGTGTTAATGAATTCTGTAATAATTTCTTCAATCTTCTTCTTAATTTAAGTCTTTTATTTTAGGAAATAATATATAATGGGTTTGGTCTGTTTTTTATTATGACTGCTTCTATTACTGTAATTGCTCAAGAAAGCAATAGAGGTTTTGGGATTCGAATAGCAGCTGCGGTAAATATACATGATATACATTTAATATATTATAATATTAAATAATTCGTTTAAACTTGTAAATGAAATATTTTTTTGCAGGTTTTAGGAATTATTGATGCTATTTTGTATGCAGGCAATGCAGCTTTAGCTGTTCGTAATAAAATATAGAAAAACGCTATAAATCCACCTATATTTAACAAATCTTACAAAGATCGACGTCTTACTATCAGGACCTAATGTAAAACCTATAAATAAAGTTAATTGTTTATTTTTTAATCTCAATTGTTCTTTTGAAAAATTTAAAAAAATATTTTCTTTGCATTATTAATGTTATTCTATTCACTCTGTAAGTGGTTTGATATTGAAATTATTATTAAGAATTTTATGAAAAATACTTTAAAAGTGAAGAATAACAGATTTATTTTTTCGTACCGAACTTTATTTACTAAAATTACAAATTTTTATATTTGATGTACATATTGTTACGTACGTGCTGGGAGTGCGTGTGTGTGGAGGATGGAGGGAGTTGAATTCTTGACAAGGGCTGGAGACAGAAAACTGGATTTACAATTTACAGTAGACGTAGTTTATTATCCAGACTTAGACTATCGGGATGAAGAGACGGCGCCCCGACGCGTGTCGCTCGAACGAACGACAGATGAAAAATGTAATGAATACGTGACAATATATATATATTTGCTATTTCTATCTTTTCTGTCCTTCAGTATTATCTATAACTTTTATACCATCTAATGATTTTATAGTTATCGATGCCTCAACTATCAAAATACTATATAGTCGCAAGATCATAATAATGACGTTGTATAGAAACGACTGAATTTAGATAGTAGGACTTTTGATTCTGATTTTGATTCGGAACGAATCTTCAGCATAATATTAGAAAGATACTGAGAGCATGCACATGAAGAGAAACTATGAGTATGCCAATAATTTAATTATTTATTGATATTTATTGTTCATTATTATTATTATATTAATTCCAAAACATAATTCTAAATACTTTAAATTAATTTCGTAATTTACACATTATAATAACTCTTGCGTTTGTTAGATGTTGATTGATACGTATAAATGAACAGTTGTATTACTAAGAGAAAAAAACTTTAAAAACAATAAGATTCCTCGTAAGATTCTAAAAGAAATTCCAAATTTAAAAAGTAACATGAAAATTTTTTTTTTCTTAAGAAAGGTTAAAACTTATTCTTGGTCTGTTGTTGAAGCAATTGTAACAAAAGAGTACAATAAATATAAATCTTAAATATGTAATTGGATGAGACAAATTAAAAATCTGTATAGACTCAATTAACTAAAATATATCAATTTTTGCAAATTTTAGGTTTGGTACAAACTTCTTATATAAGAATAAAAATAAAAATAGTTTGAATTTATGAAAAACAAAGCTATACAACCCGATGCATATTAGATATCAATATTTTAAGTCCTTATGGAACCAAATTCAATGATCGGCTCGAGATGTAATTTACGCAGTATCTAAAGTTTGAATAAGTTTGTATAAAGATAATTGAGCCTACAGTGTTTTAATTGCTGTCATTTATCAACAAATTTAAATATATTTTACTGTAAAAATTTAAGATTTTTATTTATTATATTTTTTTTGTTACGGCTACTTCAACTTTAAATGAAGAATTCCCTTGATCGCAATGTAACTTAAATTTAGAAAATAAATACAATTAAATTCTTTCAAATATCAATTTACCCTCGAATTTACCTTGAGAATAAAAATTTAAGAATAAAACATTTATCTTCGATTAACGTATAATATTATGATAAGTACATGTAAGTATAACGTATAATATTATAAACATATATAATTATGATAAGAATACGCTTAGACTATTTGATATTAATTTTATTTTACATATCTAAATTTTAGTTAATTTAAAATGATAGAGATTAGAAACTGATTAATCAGAGTTTTTAATATGATTAAAGATATTTATTTGATACCAAACAAAACATTATTTTTGATGACTCTGAAATTGACACACTCTTAAGATTTCTTGATGCGTACTGTCAAAATCTACGAGCAAGATTAACTCGACGGAATTTTCGCTGCCTATTTTGACCCATCGGCTCTTTCTTCATATTTACTCATTTTTAGAAAAACAATAGTGGGTCTAAATCGATTTCCAGGTCGTTACATATTATATATTAAAATTATTGTTAGGTCAACATTTCAGTTCGACTCTTCGCACATCGGTATAAAACAAAGCCTTTTAAAGCGAATGCAGCTACTTAAATTTCAAGTTTTAAAGTATGCATATATTCTCAAAATTAATTATCAACAAATACAATACATGTATTATTAAATAAACAAAATGTGTACTCATAATTAATAAATGAATTTAAAAATGTAGGATTTATCATATTATACTTTATTTAAATTATATATTAATTATTTATATTTTAAAATATATAATTGAAAATATATATTGTTACGTACACACCTTCGGCGCGATACGCAACGGATCCGCGAAGGCAGCGGCTCCGATATCCGCTGTCGCAGGGAATTCGGGAGCCCCCCGCGCTCGTAGCGCGGGGTCACCGTCGGCCAAGCCGCGACGGAGCCGCGAAGGCCGCGGCTCCGATAACCGTCGATCATGGGAAAGCGGCGGGGCCCGCGAACAGCCGGGCCACGGCAGCCGGAATTTCGGAGCTAACCCGCGACATCGACAGCTCAGGTGTTGAACCGACGCCGCCGGGCAACAGCAAGGCGCCCGGAGGATTTGCAAGATCGGCAACTCCAACCAAGACGGAAGCATACGGGGAATTCATCAAGCCACGGGTGGGGGAGAGCATCGGGAAACAACTATAAATAGGAACGGGGACAATAATCGGGGAGTCATTTTAACGCTTCTAGTCTTCCAACTTCGCGCTCGAACGATACGTCGGAGCGCCGCCTCTTCTCTCCCGGCGATACACGCAGTCGAGAGTCAATACACCAACTACTTCAACCGCAATCTGGTGCTTTAGTCTCCTCGCCACTCCTCCAGTCTCCAGCTCCTGTCGAGAGTTCGACACCCCCCTCGCCACCGACGCACTCACCGCACTCACGCGCTCGGTCCACGAGGGGGGACGCGCGCCGCTGCCTCCTCCTTCCCCCTGGCAGCAGAGCCGCGTACGTAACAATATTATAATTATTTTTTTTTAAATTATAGATTAATAACAATTTAGTAACATCTATTAATCTTTGTCAGTCGATATTATTATATTAATATTGTAACAGCATATAAGTAATTGTATATCGAATCGAGATATCGAATAATCAATTGGTTGATCAAATAAACACTTCATCAATCGTTACTCTCGTTGCTGCTTGACCAACTAAAGTCTAAATCTAAGCTTTTTTCTTGGTCATTTATTTATTATTTATTTGCAAAAATTAAATTTGCTATTTCTATATTTTGGAAAATAGGACATAAGGTTACAAGTGTTAAATAAATATACACAAGCATGTGTACCTTACGATTTTTAATTAGGTGTACTCACACGTTATATAAAGAAAAATTCAGTTTCTACCATGAAGATACTTCGAAGGATACTTAAGCATTATCTATATTCATATTTATAACTATATTTATATTATCTATATCTATATTTATATTTAATAGTTTTTAACAATTTCAAATTTGGTCAATATTTGACAAAAGCGCCATTAGAAATAATAAAATTCTTTAAGAATTTTTCTCTATCCGTCCAAAATTATTTTCGTCTCTGAAATCTTTTCGTATATCCATATATCAGAAGCAAGTTGCAGCCTCACGAGGCTTTCTAAAATAAGGTACAGGATCCGCGCAACACGTCAGTCCAAAAAATGCTCTATCCGTCCACGTGCATCCGTAACGCACTCATAGTAAAAGGTGCACTTTGACAAGGCACGTGGCATCAACGACGCAGGGATGAAGAAAAAAAACCGAGGTGCCGCGACGGCGTCCCGTGCACTCGAAATAGCCCCCGACGATCTTCCGCTCACGGCTTCAGAGTCACTTGGGGAGTGCAACGACACGCACATTAGATTCCGACGCACCGGCTTTGCTCACTCAGTCTTCTTCGCGCGTGACGATATCAGTTTTCTACTAATCATAAGCTTTATACAAATACTAGAAAAAATGATAAAAATTGGCGGTAGTGGTATGGGTCCGATAATAAGAACGGCCACCGGCCCAGCTCACGGACCTGGAGGAATAGATTGCTGCTTTTTCAGATGCTGCACGTGTATTCACCTCGAGTTCCTCAGAAGCTTGCCCGGAATCATCAAAGTTCTCGAAACAGTTAGTATATACTCATATGTTTTAAGAATTTTTCAAAGATAATATCATTATAATTATAACATATTATGATTATAATTGTAATGTTTAGAATTATAGTGTTGACGTATAATAATTGTCATATATTATTTAAGGAACGTTTATACTTATTCACGCTTTTACTTTAAATATTATTGTATTAATATAATTAATTTATTCATCGTGTTCGATTTTGTGCTTATTAACTCCCAGTTTTTCATTAAAAACTGTAAAAAATTTAAAAAATATTGTAAATGATTAAAATTGTAAAAAAATTTAAAGATTTAATAATTTTAATTTTAATACCTTTTTATGTAAATTAATTTTTAATGTGTGTTATCTGTGATCCAATACAGCTCTGTACGAACAAGTATATTATTAAATAGATATATTTTAAGCTATAAGACTGAAAATTATAATTAAGTATTTTAAGCTAAAATTTACGCTAAACAAAAGATTTAGAAAAAATAATAACAAAATATGTATTAGAGTTGATTGAATGTTGATAATTATTTTGAAATTTTGTTATTTTGTAAAAATTTTCTATTTGTTAATAGGTAATAAGCGGATTCATTCAGAGTTTGCTTATTAATTACGGGTTAAGATATAGTGCAACGATCGGTTCAGCCTTTGAAGGATCTTTAACGACTTGTTCAGCATGTTTTCTTACTTCTGCAGTGTTGCTTACATGCTACATAATTTCAGAAAAGTCCTACCGAATGATTCGTACTTCATTGTTTGTAAGTATATGAAATATATGTATATACCATGCATTGAATGTTTTCTTCGCATGCACCTCAACAATTATACTCTCATTAATTATAATAATTAATAATATACTAATTATATTCTAATTAATATAAGTATATTCAAAAAAATGTTATTCAATAATTAAAATTAAAAAGTTCTTTGTGAAATTTAAAAATTTAAAAATTTAAAAACTGTTATTAGGAAATGATGTTTAATGCTCTCTCTTGCTTCCTGTACTTGAGCTCGGCTTCGTACTTAGCTTTCGCGACAAAAATGTTCCTTTGGCCTATGTACGTCATCACACCAGGCTTTGACGTTTATCCTGCTATGACAGCTGTCTATGTGAGTTGAAACGATAAATCGAATAATATTATTAATTATAATTAAAGACTAATTTATATTGTATGGATATGAGTGCATATTTTAAGAGTATTTATAAAGAGCTATTTACAACAAATTCCATGAACATATTATTGCATCTTATTCAACTATTTCATATAAGAATATCGTAGGAAACGTAATATAGATTATCGTGTTATATACGGATTGTTATACATGGAGAAAAAATTATGGATTTCAAACTATTTAAAATATTATCTATATTATATTAATAATATAGATAATAACTATGTAATGTAAACAAATATTGATAAAAATAAAAAAAGACTCCACTGTAAAACAGTAAATCACATAAAATTTAATAATTATACTTTTAAGTTTATGTTATATTTTTCTTTTATATGCAAAGTAATATCGATTCTTTCTTAATCTAAATATATGAGTCATTAAACTGTTATGTTTATTTTCAGCTTCTGAGTGGAGTCGTTGGACTTTTACATGGATCCGACGCATATTTATCCTTGCAACAGTTCAGACAACAAAGATAACGATTTCTTTATGTTATTCATCAAAGTGTATTCTCAATCTTATAATTTGATTTAATGCCAACATTTCAAAAACTAGTCAAATTGAATAAAGTTAAATACAATTATATCCAAATAGTATAATTAAATAAAAAAGTATGAATTGTATGTATTTTAAGCAAGTAAATACTAAAGCTAATATAGAATTGCTACTGGCAGTCATAATTTCAATCTTGATTTCAATATACAAAGAATGTATTTATCACTGCATTTAATGATAATTGATTCCATACATACTTATAATTATGTACTTCAATACTATATATAGTTTTTGTAAATATTGTATTATATTATAAAATTTAATAAAAACCCTTAATTAATCAGTAATTTGCGATGGAATTATTATTTTAGTAATAGGCCGGTTACTTTTATTACATAAATATAAATGTAAAAAATATTATAATTTATACAAATGTATTTAACTCGTTTCTAGTAGATCTATATGAAAATTAGACTATAGTGAATATTTTATCTATCGTACATGCACATTACCCGTTTGTAACAAGAATGGCCGACGTACATATTCTTTGTTGTAATCTATTTATAAAGACATAAAATTTGCTTTATAATTTTGGAGCAAACAAAAGATTAGGGAAAACAATCATATTGATAAAAAGTTTATCAGTATTTATGATTAGCTTTTCTTTTAACAGTTTACAATTATTTAAATATCATAATTATTTAATTGTAGAAATTATTTTTAAATGTTTATTTTTTTAAATAAATTAAAATTTTGTAATTTTTGAAATTCTTTTTGATTGCTTTTTAGTAAATTATATACTATTTTGAAACGCGCGTAAACTCATCGTTATTTGTATTTTACAGTTATATATACTGTACCCATTTTTTGTTTATGCAGTTGTGTTTATGCAGTTTAGTTTATGCATTAATCGGTTGATAAATACTGAATAATATTAAATTTCAAACAAAAATGAAAGAACACAAGTTTTTAATGTTTAAAAATGTGTTTTTACTGAAATCTAAAAAGTATTAGAATTCCTATAAAAGATTTTTAATTTTTTAACATTTAAGAAATATTAATAATGATCACATTAAAGGAAATAATAAGAAATAAAAAAGTCATAAATCAAAAGAGCATTATCAATTCTATATTAAGATTTTGTAAAGTTGTATTTTGAGCATTTAAGCGTGAGTATTATACATATACCGGTATTTATAGTTCGGCCTTTTCATGATTCCTAAGTCCCCTCACTAACTTTCTTCTACTACTTACACTACACTAATTCTTACTCGAATTCTTATTTTATTACAGTAGCGCTGAGCCGATATTTCCTGCAAGTCAGATTCATAAACATTAACATGTTTAATTAGTTAAATGATACTAAAAATCGAAAGTATATGAGTCAAATTATTATTTTCGTTTTGTTGCATGTAAATCTTGTACTTCAGTACGAAAACATCCCAAAATTAAACCATTACACTTAAATTTAATAATCTATCTGAACTTGGAAGTAAGTATTATTTTAGAGTAATTGTATTAAAAGTGCAAAGTATTATATTTCATGTAAGTAATATTTTAGCTTTGCATTTAGAGAAGGATTTATTAACATTTAATTAAATAGGTATAAGCATCAATTTATGTCGTTTGTTATTTATTTTCTATAGATTTTCATGTTTTCAACAGATACTTAACGGCTTTTCGATTATCAATCCAAATAAAATGATGCAACATTATTTAATTATATAGTTACGAACAAATGTAACTATTAAAAAACTATGAATATAAGTATTTATATCCATAAGTAGACTTCAATAAAATTTTTAGAATGATCACTCGGCAAAATAGTTTTGTACCTCTTTTCACGATTATTAAATGATAAATAATTCTGGTGCATCTTTGTCTTTATAATTGAATAATACTTCCTTTAAGTACTGTATTCAATGTTGAATAGCGGCGTCGACGGCTCGTTTTCATTCCATATCCGCGCTCGATGCTTTCTCCCACCTCGCAGCCTTATGCAGTGTAAGGCGCGCGACACCGGCGAATCGGTCAGTTTACCGCGGGCTCTCTGGGCCACACTGTCAATTGAGATCATCCGATCTCGAGTGCACAATCGTTGCTTCGTGCTTATATCCTCGTCATTAGTTAGCAACGTGACTGTTGATAGTAATCATTTTAAATTATTGTTATGAATTATCGTCGTAAACCTCGATAGTGCTATTCGCTATAATCGCAGCTTCTGAATTACGTTCGAAATCATAGCAACACTAGTGAGCTATAGCTGCGCGGCTTCTCCTCGTAGGCGAGATGGATAATCGAACTGAGCAGTGTAAGTTGTTTTTTCGATATGGTTCTTCATATTGTTTGCGTTTGCGCTCGTATCATGTGCGTTTAATTTCATTTAACTTTCCCAGAAAACTTTCACCTATTTTAGAAAGCGCCCGTGCGTTTCAATCAGTTGATTGCGTGATTGGTGCACCCAAAATATATAATTACATTAAGTAATTAATATAATAATTTGTATACCAGAGATTCATGAATCATTTGCTCCATTAACTGTATTAATAAAAATATATCTATCTATATATTTTGCTACGAATAAAAAGAAACACTATAATTCTATTTTCGCGTTCTGTATTATTTTGATCACAATAATAGTACCGACTCGTACCGGTTTAAGTAGAAGTATAGAAGTATAATGAATTAGTGAGTCAGAATTTCTACTATAGATATAATATATTTTCGATGTCATGACATTTATATTCATACAGTTACATAAAACATAAATTGATTAATTTAATTAATCCGTGAATTAAAAATTGCATGTATCTCACCTGGGAAAAGGAATTACTTCCTGAAAGATAAATTGTATGATTATTAATTTTTACTTTGGAGAATTGGTTAGTAATTAAACTCAAGATATATAAAATGTTTCGAATTGAAATAATATATAGGTATGGAATTTACTTTATTAGAATATTTTAATTATAAATTAATATTAGAATTATAAAACTAATTTAATTTCTCATAATGAAATATTATTATTGAAAATTTTTATACACTTTGTAACTAATCTAAGAAGATACCTCACATGATCGTTAAAGATAATTTGCAGTATATTTGCAGTTACTTTTTTAACGAATCCTTTAAAATTAATTTAAAAATCCTTTACCTTATCTTGTATATAATGTGTAGAACGATTTCATTATATTGTTTTTGATAAATAGTTTTGTTGCTTCTTGGATCAATTCTGATTAAATGCATAAAAATATATAAAATATAAAAATATGTACGTACAGCAAAGAAAATTATAATCAATGTATTTAGACAATGTTCATATTAAACTATCATTCAAGCATAGATTTTGTAAATTTATAATAGATTTGCATTTTTTTTAATCAAGTGTTTGCACTGCTTAAGTATAATTGATTCTAATTTAGTTGCTAAATTTTTAAGCTAAAATTTTAGTAAATAGTTAAAGTAACCAAAAGTTTTCAGCTTAATTTATATAGTTTACGAACTTTAAAAATTCCTAGATTTCAGCAATAGGGTAGTGTATATCCATAATTAAATTCTGCTTCGAATAACCTAAAATAGAAATTGCTTATCATTAAAGTAGATAATATATATTTTCGATTACATTATAAGCTCTTGGAATGCAAACAGTTCATATATTATATTGAAAAATAAATTACTGAACATTTTATGTTCTTTGCAATCTTTGCACATCCTAAATGATATAATTGATCTTATTTTATAATCGAGCTTAATATAATAAGGTATTTATGTTAATTTGAATTATTAAGTTAACAAGAATTTTTACTACTTATAAACAATTACATATATTTTTAATGGAATTCAAAATTTTTTTTCTAAAAAAGATAAAAAATATTGCTGATTATAACGAACCAGAAAAGAATGTAAGCCTATTATTTTTTTTATGTTTTTATATATTTTTTAAATTTAGAATTAGGAGTAGATCTTACTTTGTAGTATATCTTAATTTCTTCATTTTTACATACTTTACTTTATTTATTTAGTTTGTAATGGAAAAATGTTAAAAACTATAAAAATTTTAATGTTTTTTATTTATAAATTAAACAAAAAATGTAAAAAATTAAAATATTTCAAATAATAATCATCAGTCTGAAATTGTATGTCAGTAAAAGTTATAATATGTTGAATATATTATTTTAAACATTTTCCACTGCATTGTTATAAATACGTCAAGTGTAATGCATATGTAAAGTCTTTAGAAGTAGAAAGGCGAGAGTAGGAAAGGGAAACGAAGCAGGGAGTAGAGTGAACGCCATAAACGGGGAAAACCGAAAATATCTCAAAGCGGGGTCGTGCGTAGCGGAAATGTCTGCCTCCGTCCGAAAGCGGAATTTTTATCGTGGGCACATTGCGAGGCGTTTGTGTATTATCTGTGACATTGGAAACCGTTGTAATTGCTGCTATTACAAATGTATCATCGATGGTAGCATTTTGTCTGTGCGCTTATTTCCAACGTAATTTAAAATTTAATTCAATTGAAGTTATACCGAAGATGCAATTCCTCTCGTGTACACCAATTAGGCCAAATGTAAGTGGACGTTGTAGATATAACTAGATAATAAATAAGCATTGTTAGATTCGAATGTACTAGGGCGCCGATTTTTAGCTTAGACTGTACTGCAGTATCAGCAGCTAAGCTATTATGATAATTCCAACGTAGATTTATGTCAAAGTATTTCAGAGTATGTATAGCATTGTCATTATGCAAGCACTTACATTTTTACGGATTGTTGTTAAATACAACTATTTCGATGTTATTTAGTTTGTATGTTATTAATTAATACGTCGTTTTCTGCCATGTTTGTTTTCATTAATTAAAAATTAAATCAGTGTAGGTACATACTGTATTATTAGTAAATTTTAATTGTTATTGTGATTCTCATTTAATGTTCATCGATGAATGATTTTAAAAAATAGATCAATAAATGTATTTGTAAATATAAAACTTTAGCTATAATAATGATCTTACAAATCATTAATACAACTATTTTACTTTCAATTTTTTGATTTTATAAGCACATACGCTACATATTCAAAAAGATTTAATCGAATATTACTGATTGAGAATGAATATTATAAATAAAATCAATTTAGCAAAATATATAATACATTCTATAAGAATAAATGTTGTAAATTAAAGGGATTATAGAACGCCCTCACAATGTATGTGTCTAATCATAATTATAAAATCGAAATTCTCTCACGTCTTACCTAAAATGTATTATATGCTGGAGATTGTAGTAATCGACGTCACTCAGAACATATGTGAGTAATCTAAGGAACATGCCATGCACGGGTTTATCAACAATTGTATAATTATGCAACATTCTTGCTACAATTCCCAACATTCTTTTCGTACAATTACTTTCGTAAAGATGATCAACTGATACGCAGCTATATTTAATACCAGATCTTTCAAAAAAAATGTTGAGCATTTTAAAATAAAATATCACCAAAATATTCCTTTAGATAATAATACATTTAAAATACGTTTCCATTATACTGAGAGTTCCAAGTTTTATAATAATAATTAATTAAGAATTTCTTCATCTGTGAAATATAAGGTATATTTGCACATTAAATATTTATTATCGCTGAAACTTCTTTTTAGCAGAATTCTTTTAATTTATCAAATAAAATACATTTAATTAAATGAAAAATAACGTCAAACTGTCAAAGGTAAACCTTTGTTTTTTATCAAACTGTTTTATTTAATAAAATATAAATTAATTCGCGCTTGGAAAAACATTTCTTTTGCTTGTAAACACGATATGTATAAATTATATTGATTTTTAGTTAGAACTGAAATCACATCGACAACTGAATCAATACTTACCCTAGAAGAAGAAAACACAATTGTTACACTAGTAATTGTGATTGTGGGAACTCTAGCAGCTATTATATTTCTTTTTTCCATGGGACTTTTTATAGACTGCAGAACTCAGTAAGATAACCGAATTATTTTATTTCCATTCTTTTTTATTTTTAGTTTACTGATTTTTAACTTTTTATTGGCCTGATTTTTTAATTATTATTGGTAATGCACGTTATTTTCTTAAATGATCGAGTTTAAAAAAACAAAAATAAAATTGAGAATTTAAAATCAGAATTTCTAATATTCATGTAATTTATTAGCTAATTATACATTAGCTAATAATTTGTAACTATTCAGATCGTTAAAATTATAATATTTAAAATCAACCGTTATATTTAAATAATATCTATATAAACTAATTAATTGAAAATTAGAAAACTAAAAACAACGTATATAATTATTATAATTAGTGATAAAAAACGAATGAAATGAAATGAAATTAAATACGAGAGCTGCATTCACAAATAACATACGCATATGTTAACAGAAAGAGCGGAATTAGTTGGAAGAAGCAGAAACGGCTGCGGTTGAACATGCCTCCCATGGGACGGATACAGCGAGATCTGCGGCGAGAACAGCGTGATGATGGCAAGTGCCTGGCGAACGATATGTGCCCGAATGGTTTCAGTCAGCAGCCAGGCTTCGGAATAAGCGACGATATGCCGGTCTGACACACCTATTGACCCACATAAATTTCTGTAAGATCGTTGCACTATTTGTTGCAACACCAGGTGAGCCAACTATTGCCTGGCTGCCCATTTTATCAGATCTGAAATATCTGTTATGATGCGTCAATCCGTCAATTTTCTAGTCTCTGCAAACAGTCAGTCACTACCCAGCACAGATTACAATCCGTTAGAGATTGAATCTTTTTCTACTTCATTAACGGCACATTTTTTCTGGTTAGCCGCATCCTTCCGTTTTATCATTGCTTTTATGTATATGGCTTTCAGAAAATTAATTTTATCTAATAGTTCTATTAATTTTATCTAGTAGTCATCTAATAGCTCACCAATTAAAATCTCATATGAAAAATATACCACCTACTTTTCCATGACATACAAGGTGTAGGACATAAACAAATATAAAAACATTATCCGTGTATACACGTATAAGTGCAAGATCAAGTTTTAAGTATACTTAAGAATCATACTTAAAAAGTAATTAATAATTATGTTATTTTTTCTTTTATGTTAACTGCTTCACATCTTAAACTTAGCTACTTAGGTCATTAACGATTTATAAGATATAATGAAAAAATATGTTTAATATAGTATATAGTCAGGAATTTATTCAAATTGGTAAAGAAAATTATAAGTGCAAACACTTAGAAAATAATAAAACTGGAAGTTAAAAGTATGTGAGTATATTTTCTCGGTGTTATACTTTGTTTTTAAATGAAATAACTTATTACGTTTACTGCAAACACAAATTTACCAGCAACATATATATGAACTGTTCAATATATGAACTATCAATAGCCGTATAAGTTTAATTAACTTATTACGTAAAGCTAATGACAGTAAATAATCTCACTTCAATAGGTAGTTTATTATTCTTCATTCCAATGTTTGTAATTCAATGTACTATTCTATTACTTAAATTGTATACAAAATAATTAAATTTGATTAATACTTACATTTACTTAAATTTGTTATCAGAAGAGAACGTTACTGGTTAATTTCAAATGATAGAATTATACACTTTGACATTGGTGTAAAATAAATTTCACTCTAAAAATTAAGAAGCAATTTCCAATCGCACTGTTTAATTTTTGCAGGAGTGAAATGATTTTATTTTCATAAAAACAATTAATTGATACAATTTACGGTTATTCAATTTGATTTCTGACTGCAATCTTTGTACTATATAAACGAAAATATATTTTTTGATAATATTAACAAGAGAGAAAAAGCTTTTAATTACAATCGAAAGATAAATTGTTTTAAAGTGAAACGTTCGGATTTCGGATTTTTCTCTGCTTATTAAAAGTGTGAAAAAAGTGAAAATTATATTACTAATATAATTTGCCTTAATCACAAATATTATAAATATAGTAGTCCTTGTAATATAATTTAAATAAGGATAACAAAGACTACAATAATATTTGTATTCAATTTATATTGGACGAATATAAACAAGTAATTTTGTATTGAATAAAAAATACATACTGTAAAATATAATTATTTAACAATTTATTTGTTATTGACAATAAACACAGTTTTAGATATTAAGTTGTAAGATTGCAGAATTTACAGTATAATGTGATAATATTCACAGACTGATAGAGAATGAAATATATGTTCATGTTTAGCATTTTTGTAAATAAACAAAATTTCCAAATGGTAATAAAATAAAAGAGAAATAAAACTTTTTTTCAAACAGTACGTTATATGAAAACTATTTCAAACTTATATATAACAAATAAATAATAAGATCAAAATAATAAAAAATAAATTATATTCATTTAATGTAATAAAGAATTCTATTTCTATAATTTAAAAAAATGTAATATTTTTGTATTTCATATTGTTCTCTAATTATACTTTCAATAAATAGCAATATAAGAAAATATATAATATACTTATGAATTTAAATAAGAAGTATAATTATTGTTAGTTCTAAAATACTAGTTTTACTTTACTTACATATTTTAAGTGCGACGTCCGGCGACGAAAATAATTATTTGATTCGAACGCGAGCTCTACGCCGAAACGAAAAGTGTTCCGTTGAGAACGCGAAACTTCTGCTCACACTTCAGTGGAAGACTGAGTGCTGCTTTTGCCGATTTTTAGGCTTAGGCTTGTGTCCAATAGCCTGGGAACAGGGCCGAAAGCGGGTAACCACTTTTTATGGTGTACCTTGCCGGGATTATCTCCAAGGCGCAGGTCCATGGATTTCACTGAGACATTGCCGTCTCTTTAGTTAACCGGAAAAACTTTACAGCTTGTACAATAGGAAGTTTTCTAAATGAAGAAAAAAGATTAATTTGAATTTGTATTTTATTGAATTTCAATAATGCGGTTTTACAAAGGTTTAACAATGGTTTGCATTTTTAATAAGTTTCGCACTGCGGTTCACGTTACACTTTGGCTACATTACAGTTTGTTATAAATTTAATATTATTCGTTAATTCGCAACTCCGTATTCAAAGTAGGTATCGAATAAAAATTAGCCTAGCGCTTACTTCGATTCCTTATGATATTCGTATGTATAGCTAATTTAATAAAGTTTAAATCGAGAAACCTACTGTACCTTATTAAATCAAGCTACTGGGAGGAATCTCCTGAATGCACCCTCACCATAGAAGTACTTACAATCCGGAGATCGTAGTCCTCATATAGTACAGAGGGCAGTCAGGCACCCTTTTTATACACGGACCTAGGCAGATTCGGCTTAACCGATTCAGCAGTAGGAACAGTACAGGCAAAAGAGAGAAAAGGAATCAGTTAGTCCTTGACGCAGAAGTACTTACAACCAAAGTAGGTAGGTAGGAATTAACCGACTTGCTCAATATAATACTTCATAAAACACCAATATAAAATTGGGTCAGTCCTAAAATATTATAGCAGAAAAAAGGTAAGGAGTAAACGAGAATATTCCTTTATTCAACTAGTGAGTTTCGGGTTAGGAATCTTTCTAGTCAAGAGAACGGAGCGTTCTGATATTTCATAGGTTGCGCAATGGGTTTTATAGGGCTAGTCAACGCTAGAAACTAGCTGCACTGCAGGTTTCTCGGAAAAGTGGCGAGCGGGGGCGAAGGGCAGCGAATCAGGGCGTGAGTTTTAGTCCGCTGGGTCCTAGCCGCCACTTTCTCGGCGCAGCGGAGGCTGCGCAAGAAGCGTTTTACATTTGGAGTCGTTGGTAAGAGAGAGAGCTTACTGCGGAAATAGGTGCCAGGCCCTTGAGGGTATTGTCTTAAGCATTGGCGTGAGGGAGAGAGAAGAGAGGCGGTGGTGAGGGGGGAGAGGCGGCGCGCGGCGCTGCATCTCTGACGGAGAGAGAAACGGGTTGGTGGTCAGGGAAGCGTAAGTGCCGTCTACTGTACATGCGGGGAGGCCGTTTTGGGGGAAAACTCTTTTGAGCTCTTTTAATAGAGTTATCTCGTTTTTGAATGGCGCTGATCGGACTATTATTAGTGTTTCTCTTATTTTTTGCATTTACTTGTATTATATCTTTTTATCGCGTGTGTGGTCTTTTCTGAAAGGGAAAATTATTCTCTATTAACCTGTGTATACGGTTTTCGATATAATGGTTTGTCTACTGCGAAGAATAAGTTTTTCAAACTATTTTATTTATGAAAGGCCATTTTGGGCCTACTTGAGGAGTGTGAAAAGGGGCTCAGTGGTGTACACGGTCGTAAACACGGCGGGCAATATCGACGCTCCGTTCGTCTGTAGATTTCACTTATAATATATTCGTATATGTATTAATTAGAAATAGTGAAGCGTTATGCAGGACATAACATCAAGTGTTTGATTAATTAGTTATTTTAAGAAAATAAGAAATTCGTAACTATTACAATTGTACAATTACTATTATGTTATACTTAATATAAGCGTATTTCATCTACTTTTGTAGAACAATTTAGAGTTAATATATCCAATACAATATATTATTACAAACATATAGTTAATATTTTCATATATATTATATGTTGTCAAAATAATAAACTAAAATATTTATTGATTCTAAGAATATTCAAAAATACACATTACATTAAAAGTAATTTATCATATGTATTAGAAGGCTTTTTTAAATTAACACTACAATCTCTATACTTATTGCGAATATTATTACTGTACTATAGACCATTATAATTAGACTATTTATTGTACATCGTTATAAATATAGTTTAAATACAGGAATAATTATTATTATGGTTCTATTTTTTAAACATTTATTTTCTGTAAATTATTTTTATTCATATATTACATTTGTAAAGCTCATTTTTTTCTCTGCTTTACAGGTATTTAAAAATATATTTAAAAAAAGTGAAACCCTACTGTACCTGTGACTCCTACTTCCATCCCAAAAATATTAGTCCCCCTCAAACCATATTTCCCTTCCAATAAATGAAGAAAAAGATCGTTAATTAATGTCGTGCCAATGTCCAAATAAGAAAATTGGCTGCGCCGAGTGTAAATTTGATGTATGTATTTGAGGAAATATATTTAAAATATAATTATTTATTTAAATATTATAAAAACAATAATAATTAATAAGTGCCAGTAAAATTATTTTATTTAATTATATTTGAAGTAATTTTATTAATTATATTAATAATTAAAATAACTTATTTAATATAAAACGATTAGAATATTAAATTAATTTAATAATAAACTAATTCATCTAATGTAAAACTATTTAGAACACTAAATATTAAGGATTGGTTTATCAAACATAAAAATAACATTTGATTTAGTTTTATCAATGTATGATAATAAGAAAACTAATCATTTAATATAAAACTGTTAAAATATTGATATTTACATTGCTTTAATCAAATAAATAAACTAATTCATTTAACGTGGAATATAATTGAATATTAATATTTAAATTAGTTTTATCGAATATATTAATAAATCATTAAACATACAGCTGATAAAATAATCATATTAAAATTAGTTTTACCGAATAATAAATAAACTACCCTTTTCTATTATCCAATCTTTAGAAGTTTACCGATATTCTCGATCAAGTAAATGACATCTACTCATCGGACGAACAAGGTAAGCAACCATTAGCACTCCCTACCCTTGACGACTAGCCAGAAAACGACTTCTGCTCGTCACCGACCCATCAAATACAGTTGCCTTTTCTTCCACCCTCTACATAGGAGCAATCGACCTTCCTCGGCCACGTAAACGAGCTCTGTCCGTCAGTCGAGCAGAGAAGAAGTCCCTCTACCTTATCCCAAGCAACATCCTAGGAAGTCCAAGAGATACGGTGCCTACTCGTTGGCCGACCTGGTTGAGCAGATCTCTTCCTCCTCTTAAAAGTCGCAGCAAGCATAGTTGAGGTCTGCAGAGACTGTCTTACTGGTTACTCCACATTTCCCGCAAAATTTTCAATAATTATATAAAACCTTTTCTGATCACCTCTTTTCTCTTCATTAGAATTCCCACTTTTCCCTTAAACGTGCGCTTAAGGCGTAGGCCTAAATTAAACTAGACTTTGCAAAATGAAATAAAACTTTTAGCAAGCAAAGGAATTAAGATAGAAGGTTATGGCTGTGATTCCGACAAAAATGAATAAAAATAATTACAAAATCACAAATAACGTTTTTTTCAACAATTATTATTTTTTAAGCATTATTTTTAAAAATACTTATCTAAATTTTTTTTAAACATACACGTGATTTTTAATTATAATTCATTCAAAAGTTGTATAATATTTGGAGCAAAAATTTACAATAGAAAAAACAAAATTGCCAAATACTATATTATACTAACTGAAATGACAATTTAAACGACACGTTAAACTTGTCTATTAATTTTCCTAGAGTACAGTTTAATAAAAAATTAAGTGAATTCATAATTTGCAATCAGATTACAACTGTCACGTACGCACCTTCGGCACGATACGTAAAGTCACCGTCTCCGATATCTGCTACCGCGGAGAAACCGGGGGCCCCGTACACGTAGTGCGGGGTCACCTTCAGCGGAGCCGCGCCGAACGCTCGAGAACAGCGGCTCGACTAACCGCTAATCGAAGGAAACTCGTGGGCCCCGCAGGCGGCCGGGCCACGGTAACAGCAAAGCTCGCGGCTTATTCGTAATATCGACAGTTCGGGTTAAAAAGCTTGATTTGAAAATTCTTTAAAACGTTTCCAAAACTATAGAAAGAAACATGTTTTATTATACCATCATATGGTTTATTAATTTATTATAAATTGAAATAAGTAAAAAAACGTTAAAGCACAGTATTGATTTATTAAAATCAATATAAACTATACTTCATTAACTAAAAGTACACATGACATCTTTAAAAAATAATCACGTGTGCGCCTATTTTTTGCTGAATTAATAAATTCAGTGACAAAGAATAAGTACAAAGAGTAATATAATATAAAAATGATATAGTATTTTATTTTGTAGTACAAAATGAAAGCAAGGCATAAAAATCAAGACAGTTAATATTTCTATTTTCAACAGCGACCTAATACCATTGCTAACAAAGCCATACGCACATAGACTCCATTTTCAGCCTGGCGGAAATAAGCAGCTCTTGGATCATTGTCAAACTCAGGGCTGATTTCGGTAACACGTGGTAGTGGATGCATTACACGCATTTTATTTTTGGCATGTGTCATTAATTGTGGCGTTACAACAAAATGCCCCAAAGCCTATAATTATTTAAAATCAGATTAATAAAATATTTTATATGTTCAGCTTACATTAAAGTATTATGATATTGTACAATGAAACTTTTTTATATGATTAAATATTGTCTTACTTGTTTATATTCTTCTTGAGTAGCAAATCGTTCTCGTTGAATTCTAGTCATGTATAGGATGTCAGTTTCTGCTAAAATATCCTCTATATTATTGAATTTTTCTTGAGGAATTCCTTTATCGGACACATATTTTATAATTTCATCGGGCATACCCAAATTAGGTGGACTGACGTAACGTAATTGAACATTTTCATATAGTGCCAACAACCTTTTAAACACAAAGCAAAAAGCCCATTTATACATATTCAGCTTTATCTTAATAATCACTAAGTATTACGATATTAAATTAAATACTCAATTAAAAATAAATATAGTAGTTCATGTTGTTAGAGCCTTTATCGCAAAACTTAAATGTACTAAGTATCAATAAATATTATGTTAACTAGCCATAAAACTAAGTACAGACCTAGCAAGCGAATGGACAGTTCTACCGTGCTTAAGATCGCCAACCATTGTAATAGTAAGGCCTTTTACAGTGCCCATTTCCTCTCGAATTGTAAAGACATCCAACAAAGCTTGAGTTGGATGTTCTCCCACGCCATCTCCGGCATTTATTAATGGTTTTCGACAATGATCTGCTGCACGCTGCAGACAACAATATATTTAATTAAACTATCAATAAAATTATAATTTTAATTTTATTTAAATAATAATTTACATTTACAGCGCCGCACTCTGAATGACGAAGTACAACAACATCGGCATAACCAGCCATAATAGTAACCGAATCTTAAAAAAAATATTTCACATTTATTATTATATGTTATTAAATCATTTGTGTATAAAAATATATGTATTTCATTACCTTCGAGTGTTTCTCCTTTTTTAACAGATGATTTCATTTCATCCATATGAATAACTCTACCACCTAATCTTTGCATTGCGGTATCGAAACTGCAAGATGTTCTTGTACTAACTTCATAAAACATCGAAGCCATTACTTTTCCCTTTAAAAAATTACAAAGTTTTCAAAATAATTTTAATATTATTATTTTAACAAAATTAATTATTTTAGGGAAATTATAATAATATATATATATATATACATGCCCTTAAAATGTGATCCAATGGTTTTTCAGCTAATACACTATATCGTAAATCATGAGCAATGTCAAAAATGTCTTTCAGCTGCTCTTTTTGGAACATGTCGACCGACAAAATATGATGACCAGTGAGCCCATGGTTAACATGATGCGTGGATGCGACACATGAACTGGGTCGTTGAGTAAATAAATTAGAACTACTGTCACTTTTTAAACGGGTTGCGTTGTTGAATGCTGAAAAAAGCATTTATGAAAACAAAATAAAAAAAATACAGTTACTGTTTGCTGTTATTATTAGAAATTATAATTTGTTAGAAGTGGTTCATCTTATCAAATTTGTACTAAATGGTTAAAAACTACTTTTTTAATATTTTAATGTTAATAATTTAAGAAATATAATTTTAATATTATTTTAACATTTCTCTACTTATTTTTTTAAATGGTTAAAAAAGTCACCAGCATTTGTTTAAAATTAGACTTTTTCGATACAATTATGATGGGGCCTTTCGCGGACTTTTGCGGGTGATGTGAGGGAGAGGAGTGGAAGAGATTATATTCTATGTCTTACATTAAATCTAATTGCGGATTTAAAGTAAGTCATTTTATTCAAATTATCCAAAAACATGAGCTCTGATGATAGAGAAGATGAGCTTGCTACCAGAACAGCAGAAGCCAAGCTGCTAGCACAGTTGGAAATATCTCAAGAGAAGGTTAAAGATATAGTTTTAGAAACTAAAGTCAACAGTCTTGGGTCTAAAACAAGATGGTAGGATAGTGAGGTTTCTGCTATTTTTTAAGGTATGAATATAGCTGTTTTGTCCATTCCAAACAAGATGTATGCAACCTTCAATACAATTTCTGGAAAAAATACATTACTAGGGATGAAGCTGATGAAGTGGTAATAATGATAGCCTTGACTTTAAAAACACCCCGATCAGAAATGAAGACAGAGTACATATCGTTATTCATTGTGTAGCGTATTTATTATCGCTTTGTGAAGTGTCGGAGGTCGTCTTATGCAGGCCTGTGTCTAGAGGGCCCGAGGGGGGGGGGGGAGGAGAGGAGGAGGAGGAGGAGAATATACGAAGTGCGTTAATTCTTGCGCGTCTTACGCGAGATCTGCTTTTCGATCGAGATTGACCGACAGGCGTAGCGCTTCTAACACCACGATCATAGAGTTATTGTATTCAGGCAGGATCCAGCGAACTCGCTTCGGGTGCCGATCAGAGTATTGCCGTTGCCCAATTGGGGTAACATTAATTAGTCTTTAGGTATTCCGGTATTATTTTCGTTTGTTTTAATTATAATCACGCTTCCAGCGGTGAGTTTGAACTAAAAGCAAAAGCCGTAACTAGCCTATTCTACGGTCAATCTGTCTCAAAGCACTAGCTCCTTAACTTGGTGAAACGCACACGAAAGGTCCAGCCGTCGGCTATCCAAAATTGAACAATGTTCAGTACAAAATGACCTTTGGACCTAAAAACGACTGTGAATTCCTGCCATCATCAACTCTGCAATGCAACTCAGAATAGCAAAAATCTCGTTCCATAAGTGTCACCTCCGCCCCATGTGCTTGTAGAAAAATTATTACTGCCTAAACCCAGATTTACAATATATATAGTGAAAAACGGATTCTATGTTTTTAATGGGCGCGTTATATTATAATTCCAACCGATTCAAGTAACAAAAAAAAAGAATAAAATATCTTATAATTGAAACAGTAAATGACAATGAGAAGTTTTTGGAGAGATTTGTACTCACAATTCCTCCTCCTATGAAATAGAGCATTTTGACCCTGTAAGAAAGTTAAAGGTAGAAGAGCCAGTTACAACCGAAGCAGAATCTATAATCGCGGGAGAGTCATTTGGTCCTCAAATCCCAGAACTGATCAAAAATACCAATTCACTTGCAATCTGGCATTAATAAGCCTTAGAGCTATCGATAAAGACAAGAAAGTTTTTACCAACACATTCTGCCGGAAAAATTAGTTTCTAATATTCACAGTTTGATGCGAATAATTAACGAGATAAAGATGCACTCCTTGTGTAAAATACATAGGTACTTAACTGTTGATATCCAGAAGACAAACCCTTATGTTTTGATTACTTTTATTATAATTGTAGATCATTATTCAAGAGCAAGAAGAACGGATAGTCCTTCAGAAAAATTAGAATTCTTATATATGCATACCTGTTTAATGTCAACCGTACTTTATGAGATGACAGCCATCAGTATGTAAAGTCTGTGACTGGCTTTTGAACCAAAAGATTTGATGAAATATTTCCATCTAGATTCTAATAAAGAGATGTGGAAAAGGAATTTGGATTTCTTTTTAAAAAACGCCTTAAAGAACAATTCACAATTATCAGCTCCGTGGCATAGATTGTGAAATAATTCTTATAACTCCAATATAAAAGATAAAGAAGTTTGCTATTGTTAGCAGAAATTTTATTTAAAGATCCTAATCATGCTGGGATATGGGAATCGAAATGGACAATTGATATACCCTTAAAACACTATTATGCTAAGACATATGGAGAACTCTTTTACATATTAATACGGAGTTATAAGCCTACAGAGGTGATGCTGCAAAAATGAAAATGATGTATTCAAGAAAAGAAAGCTCTAAACATAAATCGATTAAGAACAGTGAAGTAAAGATACTAAATATTGATTTTGGAGGTCCCAAATCTGATAATAGATATGTATATACAGTGGACAATGTATAACTAACAATAACATTTTGTCAATAAATGAACCTGGTCACTTGGGGATAAAGAAGACATTCGACCGGATAGCACGAGAATACTATTGGCTCACCTTCTACCATGAAGTGAGGAACTTCATGCGAGCCTGCGAGAAGCGTCAAAGATACAAGGTTTTCCAACAGGCACCAATCAGGCTAATGGGCCAGAGGATCACGGAGAGTCCATAGCTGGTGGTAGCGGCAGACCTGATTGAGCTTCTACGAAGCAAGCACCAACATGATACATGATTGTCTTTTACGATTTGTTTACTCGATGGCTAGAGTTTTCGCCTTTGAGGTCCGCTAACGGGAGAGTCGTGGTCCGCTAACAGTACCGTCGTCATTTTGGTATCGGCGAGCGGCACCCAACAGGCGCCAGCGACGAGAGATTCGCCATCGACACCCGAGCGAGCCCTGTCACCCAGGTCATTGGAAGGGGAGGATGGACCGACAGCTTGGCGTGCCTCCAAAAGGGAGAGATACAACAACGAACCCTCACCTGCAAGGGTATAGTCGCCGTCGATTGGACTCCCCGGCCTAGCGGAGAGCTTCCGGAACCCAAAGGGTCCGGGACGTTCAAACCTCGCCGAGATCATCCACAACCGCTGTCTCCGGGGCGAGCGGAAACTGGCCGTAAAACGGAGGGCCCGGTCGTCCGCACAGCGAATGAACTAATTGTTCGCTGAGAAGGCCATAGTGTAGCGCAAGGGCCGATCCGGAAGACCAACCGGAAACCCCCAACTAGGAAGCGGTAGGAGTTCTGCACGCCACTGGTGCCATGCTCAGGGATATCGACGCGTCGGATGCTGCCGCAGGAAGTGGCAGCATGGGTGGCCGTTTAAAGTCAAGTTTGCAGGGAGCTGTGGCGGACCCTCCGAGCGGGCTTCGCCAAAATTAAAACAAACAGAAGCTCGACGTTCCGTGGCAGCGAGCCAGTTAGTTTGTCGTACCAATTAGCGATGGAAATCACCCCCGTGCCACTCAGCGCCGTATCCTTGCCTGCGCGATCCAAGCGGTAAGCGAGACAACCCGGAGTGTTCGAGACGCCCACTAGGAGAACATGGCTTGGACGAGGGTAGACAATCTTTGCCCGGCGCAAATAAATATTGTGAGTTTCCTCCTAGCCCTCCCAGTATTTTCTTAGTGCCACCTCTCCCCTCTCCGCGATTCTCTTCCGCGACGACCACCGCGATGCTAGTTGCTCGTGTCACATCCGGGACGACCACGGACCTGCGTTAGGATAGGCGTGCGCGATCAGAGAAAAATGGCTTTTGCGCCGGGCCGAAGTTTGTCGGCCTCGGAGAGAAGGCACCGCATCACACAATTTAAATAAAAATTTTTACCTATTGCTTCGTCGTCATTATCAATATTCTTATCCTTTAAGAGTTTCTTTGTAGACAGTGATCCTTCGAGGGCTGAACTGGGCCGGCTTACAGTTTCAATCGTAGGTGAATCAGCAGATGTTACTTCAAGCTTCACCTTTTCTTGATTTTCTTTGATGTCTTGCCCATATCCACTCTTAACCAAAATCTGACCATCGATGAAAGCTAGTTCTCCTCGTAGAACGACTCTATGCACAGAGCCACGTACCTTCATACCAGCGAAAGGTGTCCATTTTGATTTAGTATGTGGCATTGCCTCCGGTATTATCCACTCTTCATTTAGATCAACCTCGACATAAGTGTTGGGCTGTTCCGGTATATTGAAAATACGTTTCGGATTGTGATAGAATTTTTCAACTATATCCTGTAATATCAAGTATAATATCTAATTATGAAAAATTTTATTTAAAAAAATCAAACTTACATAATAATTTACGTTTATCGTAAATGTTCTAAAAGTAAACAATTAGTTATTTAAACTATTTTGAGCAAATATGCAGATTCTGACCTCTATTGTCAGTTTTCCTTCATTAACAGCATTCAAGAGCAATGGTAGAATTGTTCCCAGCCCCGGAAAACCTGGCGGTGGTGATTTACTTGACTTTTCTTCTCTTGTATGTGGTGCTACATTATAAATTTATTTCTGTTACTATTTTAAAAAGTTTTAGTAAATATTTGTTAAAAATTGTTATTGCGAATCGTCATAAATCTTTATTTAATGATGAAGTAATGCTTTAAAGAAATAAAATGATAATGTTAATTATAAACGAAAATATTCTTCTCTTAATATCTTAAAATTGTATACCATGATCAGTCGCAAAAACATCTATGATATCCAAATTATTCCAAAGTGCTTGTACATCTTCTGCAGTTCCCAACATCGGCCTCACTTGGCCCCAATCGTTACCAATCCTTTTCAAATCATCTTGTGTCAAAAATAAATGATGTGGACAAACTTCACAAGTTACACGTATACCCTAAATTTAAGAAATAAAATATCAGAGCAAAAAAAACATATTACAATACATTTTACTAGTTCAATAAGTATAATACACCATCAAAAGTATTCACTTTTTTTCATTATTACAAAAATAAATTTAGAAATGTATTCATAAATTATACATACACTCATATATATATATTTCACTTTAATAGTTAATATTTCATACTTTGGCATATGACGCATTCACTGAGCTATGTTTTCGCAAATGCTTACTAACGATAAATTGACCTATGATTTAAATTATAAAGAAAACAAAAAAACAGACTGTAAAGCATTGCAACAAACCTTTTCTTTGGCCGCTCGAATAATTTGTATCTCTTCCTTTGTTGCAACATGACATGCGTGGATAGATCTATTTTGCAAATTAGCGAGAAATAGAACAGCGGCAAGAGTCTGTCCTTCCGCATGCACACAAATTGGATGCTTATGAGGCCAATTCTTAATGTGCTGCAGAAATTAAATTAAACTTTTTAAATTGATTACAAAAATTTTTTTAAACTAAACTTGATTAGTTACATATATACCAGGTTAAGCAAACCTTTATCCAAAGTGTGAGATCCGTGAGATGCAAGGTTGTATGAGTATCATTTAAATACATCTTGAGACCAGCAACCATTGGGGCAAGCTCTCCAATTGAGTTGTAATTATCGGCAGATGCACCCGCGAAAAGGGCATAATCGCATAGTGCTCCCATCTTCGCACACTGTAATCAGAGATTTCTCGACAATCATCCATTTACTTTTTTTATCGTCATTTTCGTAATTAATGCTTTTTAAAAGTTTGCAAAAATCTATCTTAAACACGAATTGGAAAAGTTTTGTTGGATTTATAAGTGATATTTACGTTTCACTTTACATTTTTGACTAGGTCGAAGACGTTTCGATTGGTAAGAGCCGGCTTTGTATTTGGCATAGCGCAGATCACAGTGATACCGCCGCTAAGGGCAGCTGCCGTGCAGGACTCAAAATCTTCTTTGTACTGATAACCGGGTTCACGCACGTGCACATGCACGTCAATGAAGCCCGGTAGTCGTATGATGCGTCGCGACACCATAGAGTCGGTGTGTATCTTCATACGCGGAGGTTCACCCTTAAGTAGTTTCAATGCCTATGCAAAAGAAGAAGTCGATATATTTTCCCGTTCATTATTTCTATTCAGGTAAATACAATCTCGAGTTTAATATAGCACTTTCAAAGAATAAAACAATAAATTAAAATTTGTTTTTATAGTACATGCAGCATTTGTTTTATCTATTTATAACAATTAAAATACTTTATAAAATAACTGATATAATGTTTATTATTAAAACTCAATAACTGCCTTTATGCTTCATTTAAAACTATTTAATAGTATAATGAATTTATGCGAGCAAGATAAATATCCTCTCTATTTGAAAACTGATACCTCGACGAAGAGTTTGGCGCACTTCACGTCGATGATGAGGGGAACGGAGTAATCAGCAGCAAGTCTGCGGGTACGATAGCCATGAGTCATGTAGGTGTATACACGGTGAGTGCTTTGAGTTTCGGTTCGCTTAGATATATTGATCACTAGGTCGAATCGTTGTTTTGTGAAAAAATCACTGAGAGGTTCCAAGTTGCTCTCATTCGAGTCCTCGTTATTAGCATCGTCTTCAAATTTCCATTCCACTATTTGTACCTATTGACAATTCAGTTTCGACTTATTTTTAATTCGTTTACAATACAACTTTAATACACAATTTGAGTAAATAAATATTAATTCAAATTCCAAGATCATATACAGCAATTATAGTAAAATAGTAATTATATTGGAATAAATATTGCATTCAAAAAGATGAAAATTGTAATAATGTCATCCAAATATGATTAAGTAAAATGGTTACTATAACAAATTCAAACGTCAAAACTCAAAATAAAATTATTTATTCAGTTTGGTTTTATTAAAAAAAAAGAAACCAAATTTGTTTTATAATATTAATTTAATCAAAACTATATTCTTCTTGATAAAAATAAATCTAATTATTGTTAGTTTCTTAATCTTAGCTATAAATTTGATAATTTATATTACGTATAGAAAAAGCATTAGAAGTTATTAAAAAATTGTATTATGCCTAGAAAGTTTTCTAGGATTTACGTTAAGATCATTGCATTTATTATTATAAGTTAAATGTAGCTTATTAAATAAAAAAATATATAAATCTGTAAAATAATAAATAAAAAATAATGAAACATAAATAATATAAACAAATTAATAATGTTACGTCCTGCGTAACGCTTGACTATTTTCAAATTTTATAATGAAAAATTAGAAGTAGAAATTAAGAAACTACAGATAAGTCGGGGACTAATATCGTCCGCTGCGTTTATGACCGAGCCGGCGCACATGCGCCGCAGAGCCCCTTTTCATACTTTCGGAGCAGGCTCAATAATATAATAAATATATGAAAATCCAAAAAGAACTTTTCCTTCACGATTAATTGAAATCACATAAAAACTACGTATACCATTTACATACATTTACGTCCACGCCTAAGAGAATACCCTCAAAAGCCCGGCGCCTATTTCCCATATGCTCTCTCTCTCTCTCTCACCACTGGTTTCAAATGTAAAATGCGTATTGCGCAGCCTCCGCTGCGCCGGGAAAGCGGCGGCTAGGACCCAGCGGACTGAAACTTGCGGCGCTACTAGTTTTCAGCGGCGACTAACCCTATAAAAACCATTGCGCAACCCACGAATAGTCAGAAGGCTCCGTTCTCTTGACTAGCAAGATTCCTAACCCAGAACTCACTAGTTGAATAAAGGAATATTCTCGCTTACTCCTTACCTTTTTGCTGCTATAATACTTTAGGACTAACTCCATTTTATATTCGTGCCTTATGAAGTATTATAGTGAGCAAGTCGGTTAACTCCTACCATATGAGGACTACGATCTTTAGTTGCTTTCATAACGAATTGCAAAAGTACGAATTGTACTTAAACGAATCAAAAATTGTAACCTAGTAAAACTTGTTGAAATCGCAAATTCAAATCACATGTTTACAAATTTTTAATCTATCTTTATGAAAATTCAATAAATATAAAACTAAAATTTAAATCAATTAATCGTAATTAACCTTATTTAGAGAAACCTCCTCTTACACAAGCTGAAAGGCTTTTCAGGGTTAAATAAAGAGAGGGCATAGGCTCTCGCCTTGGAGACAATCCCGGCAAGATATACCATAAAATTGGTTACCACCTTTCGGTCGCTGTTCTCAGGTTATTAGGCGCAAACCTAGGCCTAACAAACGGCAATAAAAAACGCTCAGTCTTTCACTGAAGTGCTAGCAACCGTATTACTTTCTCATTAAAAATATATATTTTGTTGCCGGACGTGACAATAATAAAACTAATATAAAAAAACTTAATATGGAAAAATAATCTAAAGTAGGCGCTGACAATGTTATATAAGGTCATCGGCTATATTAAAAATAAACTAATATATTAATAATAATTGGAATAGAATTGTTTTTCATGTCAATGTAATTGAATTATTTGAAAATTTATATTAAATACATTGTGAATCTATATCTTATACTGTTTGAAGAATTAATTGATATTTCTAAATATTTGTATATACTGGATTTAGAAATAATATTGTTAATGTATGTGTACATGTCACGTAAGTTTAATGTATATACTTGTGCTTTCAATTTAGCATGTATATATACGTACACATAAGCAAGCAAAAATACTAATTGAATATAAATAATAAAGTCTGTTATTTGTCTAGCGAAGTAACGCAGTTATTGATGTATTCAACTAAAATATAATAAATTATAATTTTCATTCATCTCGGTAGAATAAATTTTATTGTTAAAATTCTTATTTTTAGCTAAACATATGTGGGCAATTTGTCCATAGAATATAAAATATAATTTTCATAAGTAATTATGTTTAATTTTTAAAAATAATGTTCTCTAAATTTTTCTAGAATTCATTATAAAAAGAACTACTCGAAAATCCTTGAAAAAAACAGGTATCACTTTCTTGATTAAATTTAAGTGAGTTCGATTATAGGTACATCATTAAAATTTTTTTGCAATGAATCACAATTCAATAACGTTTTTGTATTCTATATCTGATACGATAAGATACTACTTAAATTGATCAGTTATCATATGGCCTATCGCTAGGCATGCAATGACATACGAATTTGACTGTAGTGCTGAGAATTAACTACACTGCATTATGCACATCTTCCAAAACACTTCTTTACTATAAAACTGTATTCAAAATATCAATTAATTATTTTAAAAGTTGATATTTTAGCTTTCGATCTTCCTAAATCGGAATAATCTAAAATGTCATTACCTAAAATATAGAACAGTTAGCATTACTGCAGTGTGAATGCATCTACACCAATAGCCTCGAGGGATGTAACAACTTTGTTGAAACAACCTACGGGTGCCCTGTACGCCGCAACACGTACCGTTCTTATCTACGCGATTGTGATAGATAAAGCTTCAGCCAATCACGCAGTTTGCGCGACGAAACCGAGCTGCGCGCTCCTTAATCCCATCGTTTCACAAATCGCGGTGGTGCCATGCACCCAAAGTATTGTTGCCAGTAAAATGGCAGGTCGGATAGGAAACCTCGCCACCAGGTTGAAAAAGAAACGTGAACAACCAGAAGAGAGATGGGCGGGAGATCATATAAGTGAGGACGAGTTGCAGGACCTGATAAAACTACAGAGGCTTACTAAGGAACGTCCCGAAGTCTTTCTTCTGAACAACCTTATTCTCGCAGTCCATTTTTTCACTAACCATGAGAAGTGAGTTAAATATAGATGTATATATTAAGTTTACAAGCGGACTCGCAACCCAGTGTGAAATATTCTGCATCTTATTGCTTAACTGGCTATGTAAATAATATAATATACTTGTGTAGTAATTAACAGTAATAATTTACATTCAATCCTACTAATGTATTATTTACATACAATTATTGTTTTTTTTTTCAACAAAATTTATCAATCGCGTTACTGTTACGTTTTCAGAAAATTATTTGCAACTAAATGTTGGTGAAATCTGCTGATGCAATATTGCATTATCAATTAAATATCTGCACATTTCTATTTTATTAAATATTTTTGTAAAATTCATTTTAAGAACCATTAATGATATCGGACTCGGCTTGACTAAAAGCATTGTTCAAATTATTAATTTTTTATCAAAGATATATACTGTCTAATCTAATCAATATTAAAATTTATATTGAATGTGACGCAATACAAAAAGGAATTTGTTCGATTTTTTCCGTCCTTGTCAAATTGAAATAACAACAAACGGCAATTACGTATCAGGTGAGAATTCCATAAAAGGATCTACAAATTATAAATACTAATAATTAACATAGTCGTTCAGTGTATACGTATTGATACTGCATTGTTTGTCATTGACATAGTAATTAATTGTATTCGTAATAATAATAATGACTTCAAATTAATAGCGTATATCAAACTAATGTTTCAATGACTGTAGGGAATTGAAGAAGGCTATGGAAGCTGTAATAGCACGGGAAAATGAATTTAATCAGGAACTCCTTCCGGAGAAGGCAACTCTCCTTACAGATGCCCTAGCAGAGCATTTCAATGGTCGTATCAGATTCAGCACCTACTGCAAATCTGACACAGAAGAGCTAAGTCTTGAACCTCTTCGACCTCTCAAGATCTACGTCATTTACGAGAACGTCATTGTGTCAGAAATCCAAGAGGCACGTTATTATTCGAATCCCGGTGAACTCAACCTTAATTACACTTTCCTTCTCAAAGAGACAAACTACCAAGGTAAATACAGTATAAGCAGATTATTCTCGAGATTTTTTTCAATTATGTATCATTGAATCTGGTGTACATTAGCAAATTATAAAGCACATATTTTTGGTTTAAAATTTGCTTAATATAAAAATCTACACGTTATCTAAAAAGAACTACGAAAATTCCATTCATTTTTACTTACTATAGACTAATTCAAAAAGTGAAAATCAAATTAATTCGCTTGTATTGTAACTATGCAAAAATTATTATAAAACTTTTTATAATTAATTATTAATTGTAGTGGATATATTAAAATACTGAAAAAGAGAAATTACAGAAAAGAAATCGTAATTCGATTACAACATAAAAAACCAGATTTTTATTTTTGTCTGATTTTTAGCATTTAAATTTAGTATAAAACCCATACTAACACCTATCGACATAATGAATGAAAGATAGCAGGATTAAATAGTGTAAAACTGAGTTTCGATTTTGAGTGAACAAATTATTTATTCTATAAGCGTGTTAGTTTAAAAGTATACAAATAACCCAGTATATATTTAGCTGGATTTTAATCTGTATCTCTTAATATCACATTTCTGACCCAGGATTATTTTATCTTATGTAGTAAAATGAATTTGATCTTTCTATAGAACCGTTTCAGAATATGACATTAGATTTTTTAATTTTTAAGAGATTCTTAAAGTAAAACATATGTATTTTACCGATATTCCGATTTTTATGGTAAATAAAAAATAATGAATATATTTAGGTAAAGCATTGGAAATCTATGGAACGCATGCAATGAATGCGTTAAAAATGAAAATTTCCATTATTTGGCATTAAACGATTATAAACAAAATAAATTATATTTAGAGACTATAAAAATAACTAATAAATAATATTAATAAATAAAATGTCATGAAAAATGAGAAACTGAGATTATTGGCATTATATGTAAAATCAGTGGTATATGTCCGTCTTCAGGGTATGTACGTCTCGAAAATGTGAGCCAGCCGTCAGCGAAGGACGATGCATGCTTGAATAGCACGAAACTTATATCGACGATAAAGAATCTCAAAGACATTTGCAGTGAAGATGAATCAGCATATGAGCCGACAGATATAGAAACCAGAAACCTCTTTCACGAGCTTCTTGATGAGGACGTTTTTGAACGGCAGAGCAGTGTGGAGGCCAGCGTATCCAGCGAGTCTAGGTTAGTTACTTCCGTTTGTGGCTTTATACATGTTGTTGAAGATGTTGGTAGTAGTAATCTAATGGCGCATTTCTAATACATTCGAAGGACGGATAAACAATGAATGTTAATACATAAATATCTTGTGTGCCCAAAGGGGATATAAAAGTGGACGGACGACGGCGATAAGTTCGGCCAGCTCCTCCAGCTCGGAGTATGCGACTAACTATGTCCTTGACAGCGACATCGACTGCGTAAGTCCGGAGAGTGAGCGGCAAATTAAGGACTGCAAAATCCCGAGTCGGTGCTTCAAACGCATAACCTACATGTACAATGGGCGGGTGTACAACCCGCGCAAGGAGCAGCGTGGTTTAACAAACCAGCAGCGGCGTATCCGAGACGCTAAGCTGTTGCATAACTACGAGGTGGTCTACCTGAGTGGTCATCGTTTTGCCAAGTACTTCTTTGAGAACTTCCGGGCGCGACTGGCCCGGCGCCTCGGTTTCGACGAGAAGTCCGTGCGCAGCGCCGTGCGCTGCGAGGCGAGCACGCGCCTTGAGAGGATCGACTACCTTTCCGACCAAAGGTGAGTCGTCATTCGGGAGTGCGTCCATGTACAAAAGTAACGAGGTTCCCTTGATAGGAGTACAAGCATCGAGCAGTTTGAGGTCCTGCCCTGCTTCTCGAGTCCTTGGCCAAAGGGCGCGCGCAAATGGCTCCAGAGGACTCGCGCCGATTGGCCCAGCCTCGAGGACGTTCAAAGGGTTGAGCGCAGCCCTTGCTACCTCGTTCCCGAAGGTCCACGGCCTCTCACCTCCGCCGCCGAGGTGGTCCAACCTCTCGCCAAGCTGTACTGGAGCCCGAGTTTTCCCTCGGCCGAACGTTTCCTCGAGACCTGCCTCTCCGGCCCCCAAGTCCATGTCTATACCCTCGCCCTTCTCCTACACAAGACGTTTGTTAGGAGCGTTAATCCTGCCTTTAGTCTCGACACCTCGCATCTTAGACATCTCCTTTTCTGGATGGTCGAGAAACAACCCCACTGGCAAGAGCGCGAAATGGGCAAGTTCTTCAAAGTACTCTTGATCTCCGTTTTAATGAAGCATACAATAATCAAACCAACTTTCGCACCCAGGACAGTACATGATAACCTTCCTCGAATCTCTGCACAATCACATTCAACACCGAACCATGTCCGACTACTTCATACAAGACCGCAATCTCTTTGGCAATGTTGCTACGGAAGACCTACTTCATTCACAGAAACAGCTCAAGCGGATTATCGAGAATCCAGTCATGTTTCTCTTCCACGCGATGGAGAGGATCTGCTATGAGCAAGACGACTACCCGAGGCTCGATTACAGAAAACTATTGAGGCTCTTAACGATTAATGAAATTCTTTTGATCAACCCGAATCTTAATCTCAGGATCCAGAGAGAATCGGATGAGATTACGGCGACGGTTTACGCAAGACGCGAGGTATCCCGCAAGTTTTGGAGCGAAGCCAAGCAGATGAACCAATATTACACACAGATGCGTAAACTCCATACCAACACAGCCATTAATCCTATGCAAGCTCTTGACTCCATTATTGACATCCAGGTTGTTTATTACACTGTAATTTACGTGGATACTCGATGAGCGCGGTAACTGACGGAAAAATGTTTTCTGCCCTAAGGAACAATGCGAACCACTAACCAATGCAAGGTTGTCCTTACTTCTCATCTTCTTCTCGGAACACTTCCTGAAAATGACCGATTTCTGTCGGAAAATAGGTGATACGCAACAATGGAACGTTTACTTGACCCAAACGAGGTTGTTGGCTCTTCTTCTTTCTGACGATCCAAATTACGAACAAGAAGCCAAACGCATCCTCCAAGATGTCGGAAAACAACGCCAACTTCCTGTCCAAAAATCGACATCATTACAAACACAGAGTGCTCCCGAGACTCCAAAGCGCAACACTGACCAGCCTAGTTATACAAGTTCACTTATGAACCATTTTTACCAGCATCAGCAAACACTGCTCAAGAGGGATGAGTCTAAAAGCGTACGAATAGAAGTCAACGTACAAGCAGCCATTGACCATAGTCCTAACTCCAGCAAGAAACCAATAACATAAATGAACACAATTTTTATTTTTAAACAACTGTGAATGTTTTTACAATTGAACAACATAAAAAATTAAATGTAGAATAAAATGCTGGTTCTGCCATCATTAGAATACTAAACTAAAATTCTGTTTTCAATGCATATAAGATTAGCTCATATTCGACATAGTATGAATTGTAAATCTTTCTCCAAAGCACTATATAAGTTAAATATCATCACATGTAGTTGTAAGCTAATAAATCAAGACAATAGAATCTTTGTAGATTTACTTTTAAATAATCATATAATTTGAATATACAACAGGTGTGCAAATATACTTTCAACGACATGTATTAATTAATTTATGATAAAATGAACTAAAGGTAAATACCGCTCGTGAGATTATGCAATATAATTTTATAATTTATCAATTTTCTTTTTTAAAGAATTTACGTTATATTTTTACCTTTCTAGTAGAACTGCGTTTATGGTATTAATTTAATTCGTAGCATATTATAGTCAATGGTCCACAAGCAATTCTAAACGATATTTTGCCGCAGCTTTATTAAAAGCTAGACAAATCTAATAAGTATACAAAAAAGTGCGTGTTTGTATCTCGTTATTCATATACATAGATACATATTTACATTAAAACTGATCGTAAACTATCAAGTTGAAAACATCTAGTTGTGAGCATAATGCAACGTAAAAGCGAATAAACTGCTAAAAAACGAATAAATTATTGATAGCTCGGTATTAAGTTTGACACTCTTAATTACATTACCAACATTGAAAATGATGCGGAAACGCGTTATTAAGGTTAAAAGTGTCTGAACCTATAAAAGAAAATAGCGTAAAAGATGTAAGAGACATACGATTCCAGCTGCTGCTGAAGCTGGTAATTAGTTGTTCATAATATTTATAAAAACACTAATTATTAGTATTTGGTTTGTAATTAATTATTATAAAGTTTCTGGTTGACAAACGATCAAATAGTATAGTAACCATTTCATATTTTCTCTCTTACTATTATTTATTATGCATTTAATAACGCAGATGCTTTTTGCATGAAATAAACTAATAGTTTCTTTTGACTACAAATATGCAATACTGAACTTATTACTCAGAAATCGTTTCTATTGTTTTCGTGGCAGTTTCTTATATTTTAATTAATATTCTTAAAAAATGTAAGATGAAAAAAATGCAAAACTTAAATTAAATAATTTTAATTAACTAGTTAAAATAACACATAATAATACCTATAAATAAGAATTTTTAATTAAAATATCAGTATATTAATATAATAAAGGATGTGGATACTTACGAGAAAACCATGTGCTTTATAATATTCTGCTGTTCCTCTGCTAGCAAAAAGTTGTAAATGCATTTTACTTAGAATATCTATTGATGGCAATAGTTCTTCTTTATGCTAAAAAATTATAGATAATAAATGAAATAAAAACGTATTATGAAATTATTATAAACACAAGTGTACGTATACTTTACCTCCTGGGATCCAATAGATAGGAGAATACCTTTTTTAGGCATAAAAAATCCTGTACTCATCATACCCTTCAAATATGCTTCGTGCATATTATCTCCAAAACAAGCAACTTCTCCTGTGGATGCCATTTCTACTCCTAATGCGACTTCGGCACCTTTTTAGAATAGAAATGTATATTAATGATCTCATTTCAATTTTTTGTCAAAATATAGAATAATTCAAATAAATAATATAAGACAGATTATCTTTTTATATTATTCTTCAATTTCATAACGTTTAATTAATTAATAATAAGCTATTATTTTTCTCACCAGTTAATCTTGTAAATGAAAATTGAGGAACTTTCACCCCAACTTTTCCGCAACCAGCAAGAATTTCAACGGGTTCAACCGATTCACCAAGAATTAATCGAGTTGCCATTGCAACGAAATCATGGTCTAATGTTTTCGATACAAACGGAAATGATCTTGAAACACGAACGTTGCATTCAATAACTCTCAATTCATTATCCTAAAAATTTGAAAAAATTAACTTAACTATTATAGTTTTTAAATAGTAATATAGACATTAACAATCGCATTACAAAACGGTTAATTATACAGAACTGTAAGTAATAAAATCAATAAACGCAATCGTAGAACCAACCTTTGCAATAAGTTGCATATTGAAAGGGCCTGTGACGTCTAAATTGTGGGCGATCTGCCTTGTAATAATTTTGATCTTCTCTAATGTTTGGGGATTGATGTTTTGCGGTGGTGTGACAAGTGTTGCATCACCTGAATGTACACCTGCATTTTCAACGTGTTCAGATACTGCCATGCAGAATATATTTCCATTGCAGGCAACAGCATCAACGTCGATCTCCTTAGCTTCGAGGATAAACTTTGAAATAACAACTGGATATTTTTTGCTTACATTAGCCTCACTCTTTAAATAGTTCTGGAGATCATTTTTCGAGCACGCTACTTTCATAGCTGCGCCGCTCAATACGTAGGAAGGGCGTACTAGGCAAGGGTAACCTACTGTTGTACAAAATTCGACGGCTGCCTGTAAAATAAGAAAAAGTGAATTTTACTGAGATCATATTAAATTATGTAAATAAATGCCTACTTGTAAATCTGTAAGCTCCCGCCATCTTGGCTGCAGTATTCCAATTCTGTCTAACATTCTAGAGAACTTGAATCTATTCTCTGCCCCATCAATTTGTTCGGGTGAAGTACCTAGAATGCGAGCCTGTTGTCTGTGAAGATCCATCGCTATATTATTAGGCAATTGTCCACCCATTGAAAGGATAATACCTTCCGGTACTTCCTGATCATAGATGTCCATGACGACCTCGAACGAAATTTCTTCGAAGTACAACCGATCACACATGTCGTAATCCGTGCTCACAGTCTCTGGATTGTAGTTCACCATGATTGTTTTTTTACCAAGATTACGTAGTTCGCGCAAACAACTAACTGCACACCAATCAAATTCTACTGAACTGCCAATACGGTAAACACCCGAACCTGAAGTAAAGGAAATTCATTAAAATGACATAAAATTTTTGAAGAGATTACCGGAATTCAGGGTTTCTTTTTTCTACATTTACCTATCACCATTATATATCCTTCTGGGAATTTTAAATCGTGTTCACACCCGTTATAAGTAAGATACAGATAGTTAGTGCTGGCTGGCCATTCCGCAGCTACAGTATCAATTTGTTTCACAAAAGGAAAAATGTTGTTCTCTTTTCTCTGCTTTCGAATTGCTAATTCTGTACTTTTCACTGCCATAGCAATTTGTTTATCCGAGAAGCCAAGTTGTTTGGCACCCAAAAGTAATTCATACGTCAGTTTCGACTGATCGAGACATTCCAGGCGATTCTGATAAGCTATAATATTACGCATTTTTTCCAAGAACCAATGATCAATCTTGGTCAATTTATAGAGCTTTTCGATTGTGTAACCAGCTTTTATGGCAGCTGCTAGTACGAACATTCGCTTATCTGTAGGCTTCTCCAAGTCATCATCGTTAACTTTTTTTAAATACGGACAGAAACCTACTATATTCTCATCAACCATTCGTAAAGCTTTTTGAAAGGCCTCTTCAAAGCTACGACCAATTGACATTACCTCGCCAATGCTTTTCATAGAACTACCAATCTGAAAGTAATTTTATAAAATCAAAAATTTTTAAAATTAATTATGTGTATTTAATTTAATTTCAAAATAACTATTAAAATGACATTCAGAGCAAATAAAAAGTTTTTATTTTTAATATTATGGTGATTAGTTTCTTAAGAAAGGAATTCACACCTTTGTACTGACTCTCTGAAATTTTCTAAGATCCCATCTTGGAATTTTGACAACACAGTAATCTAAACTAGGTTCGAAGCACGCGGTCGTTTTACCGGTAACCAAATTTTTAATACTTGGCAATGGTATACCAATGGCAAGTTTCGCTGCCACGTATGCCAATGGATAACCAGTGGCTTTACTTGCTAGTGCTGAACTTCTTGAAAGTCTTGCATTAACTTCGATAATGTAGAATTCATCTGAGGAAGGATTAAGTGCGAACTGTATATTGCACTCGCCCACAATACCAAAACTCCTAATTACCCTTAAGGCCGTTGTGCGAAGCATATTGTATTCAGCATTTGATAAAGTTTGGCTGGGAGCTACTACAATTGACTCACCCGTGTGAATCCCCAGAGGGTCTACATTTTCCATATTACAAACGGTTATGCAATTGTCAAATGCATCTCTTACGACTTCATACTCAACCTGTAAAAGATAAATAATTTTAATGCTTTTGATCGTCAAAGATTAAAAAGAAGACATTTACAATGAAACTGGTACACGGTCAATTTACCTCCTTCCACCCTTGTACAGATTTATCAATGACGAGTTGGAATGAGTTCCCGAACGCCTTTTCAACAAGAATCTTTAACTCTTCCTTGGTGCTAGCAAAGCCAGAATAAAGCCCACCGAGGCAGAAAGCAGCTCGGACCATCACCGGGTAGCCCAATACCTCGGCAGCCTCAAGTGCAGCCGGAACAGACTCAACAGAACAAAACGGTGCTATCTTTTCACCCAATTCACTCATGTAATTAGCAAAATCGTTTCGATTCTCTGTTAGTGTAATGAAGTCAATAGGAGTGCCCAAAATTTTGACGTTATATTTTTCAAATATGTGTTCCTTATGGAGCCGTATAGCACAATTAATGGCTGTTTGACCACCGAAAGTTATGAGTACTCCATCTGGCCTCTCAGATTCAATTACCTAGATTCAACAATTGAAATAATATTTTTGAAAATCAAGACCTATAATTTCATAGATCAAAGATAAATTTTAAAGTTTTTAAGTTTGAAGATTTAAGTTTTAAATAAAAAACTTGTTCTTTAAAGCATAATTTACTCTGTCTTTCCTTATAGTGACAGAAAATTAAGATAAACTAAACAAATAAATTCAAAATTATCTACTTTAAAAATATATAATTTCACAAAAATCATACCGCTTTCACATAGTGAGGCAAAATAGGCAAAAAATAGACTTTGTCTGCCATTCCCTTTGATGTTTGAACAGTGGCGATGTTTGGATTAATGAGAACTGTTTGAATATTCTCTTCCTTGAGTGCTTTGATCGCTTGCGAGCCCGAGTAGTCGAATTCTCCAGCTTGGCCAATACTGAGACCACCAGAACCCAAAATAAGCACCTTTTTTGGTCTGTATGGTTCGAATGGAATAAATCGAATGTTGCCCGTCGTAGGCTTAAACTTAAAAATGCTCTCGAGTCGTTGTTTTACGCTAATACAACCGTTTACCTTGGCAATCGTATCTCTCACACTATCGAGGAATACGTCAAAAAGGCACTCTAGGTCCTGGGGTCCAGCTGTATGTTCAGGGTGGAACTGTACCGAAAAATATGGCAGGGTCGAATGAAGTATACCCTCATTGCTTCCGTCATTGGCATTGGTAAAAAGTGTTTCCCAATACCATGGTAAGCTAGTTGCGTCCACAGCGAAACCATGATTTTGTGATGTCATGTAACAACGCTTACTTTCATGATGTATGACAGGCTGATTATGTCCACGATTGCCATACCTGTAGGTGTAGGTACGTGAAGAAACAGTTTAATATTTTAATTATATATTTTTTGAGCAGTACCTTAATTTATAGCATTTACAACCAGCAGCAAGGGCGAGAAGTTGGTGTCCAAGGCAGATTCCAAAAATCGGTTTCACTACAGCTGCTTCTAAAACTCTTTTGAGATTCTCCAAAGTTTCACAACACTTGCTCGGGTCACCAGGGCCGTTACTAATGAACAAACCGTCGTATTGTTCATCCTGGATCCTGTGATTCCATGGAACGATATCAAGTCGTGCGCCTCGCTTTAACAAGCATCTTAGTTGATTGTACTTCAGTCCACAGTCGAGAACACATATGCGCGGATATCCCGTTGGATTGAAGGTTCTTTTAGTAGTCTGCAAACAAAATAATAAGAACCTGGGTAATTAAAATTAAGCCGTTAGTTCTACGATTGACTTAATGCAGATGCCGGTACTAACTTGTGAGACTTTAGCCACGAGGTTCTTGCAATTCGGATCAATGATAGGTGGCAGATGAGTACTAGGATTCGGCAATGTGTAGACAATCCTGCCAAGTACCGTGTTCGCTTTGCGAATTACTTTCGTAAGTGCTCTAGTATCGACTTTCTGAATCCCCGGTATGCCCTCTTCCTTCATCCATTCAGAAAGAGAGCGTGTCTTTCGCCAATGACTTGGCGTATCACAATGTTCACTAACAACAAGAGCTGTCGCCCAAATCTTTCGCGACTCGAACCACCTAGGCAACCGACAGGAAATATTTATTATATTATTATATAGATTATCAGACACACACCCACACAAACACACATACAATAAATATTGATTATATTTATTTTAATTATTTATGTGCCATTCGCATTATAATATTAAGAAACTCATGTTAATTGAAAATATTTAATAAACAGTGTTATAAAATCAAAATCAAAAAAGTCCGAAACAGTTACGAAATAGTTCAGCAAGCAAGCTCAAAGTTGCTTTATTACGAAAAATATTTTTTTATTTGAAATTGTATTGAATTTGCGCTAAATAATAAAATCATAATTTAAGTACCATATTTTTTAGAGATTTTAATTTTTTAAATTCTAATTTAGTTTTAATTTTTATACATGCTGTAACGAGACAATCACTGTAATGCCCATATGCTGAGCGGGAAATCCGTAGGCGGCCGAAAAGAGCCGAACAAGGCCGATAATTATTGGGCCGGGCAAATAAGAAGACTGAGCGAGCGAAAATCGCTCTCTCCCGTTTGGGGTATCAACACGGCGACATCAGCCAGCAGCGATAATACTTACCGCCCCACGAAGAATCGCAACCGATATTCACCGGCGGCGGCGACTACGAATCTACGAACGAGGCGACATCCCGAGGTCGAAGGCTGGACACATTATCTGGCGTTATCACCGTCCCTAAATACTACACATATCCTGGGGATATAAGAGCGGGGAGCCATCGACCGACTCCTGGACGAACTCGCAGCTAAGTATTCGAGCCCCCATACGTAGTTTCCCCGTGCATCCGCCAAATATCGCCGCGAGACGTAACAAAATATCGGACGAGCGAATTTATGGAGTCGAACCACTTGATGGAGACTTAATTTATATGGCAGCGTACCCGAAGCTATTGCGCGCGGAACTATATCTTATGACGAGCGTTCAAAATATAACCAATAAATAAATATAAAAGTTTACTAAATAATATTATGCGATCGAGTGTTATTAATTAAGCAAATACATTGACACGACATATTTATGAGTGTTGACTTGCGACAAATCAATGTGAAGAATACTGCGACAATAAACAATTAAATAGATATCTCAATCCATGTGTCTTACTGAGCCTTCCCGAATTCCCTTATATGTAATAAACTTTACAATGCATAGGCAAGTTCTATACACAATTTTAGCTTTATTTTTCTGATTTTAACTTTATTAAGCTGATATTTTACTTTCATACAATAATCGCACTAGTCTAGTACGTAATTCTCTTGCCTGAAGGCATGTACCACATTTAATAACTTCAAATTTCATAAATAAAAATTACTTTGAAAAAATAACTAACGTATCTATAGGAAGAACAACATAGTGGTCGGAAAGGCTGTAGCGGGATAAGCATGTAAAAACTGCCCTAACCTCGATCTTAATTTGAACCTAGCTATTCAAAAGGACGCATTTAAAGAACTCTTGAGCCAAATTCTCAGACCTCTAGGTTTAAATCTAACGTCCCTAGACTTAAAAACATGTTGTTTTTGTAAAACATTTTTTCTGTTTCACGGTTTGCTCCAAAAAATCGGAAAAAATTTATGAAAATGTATTTCCTAGTAAGGAACTACCCTGATTTTTTTCAGTTTTTAGAGACCAAAATTGGACCCAGGAAAAATATTTTAATTTGTCAATCATTTTTTATGTTATGTAAATTTGGCTAAGATTCAAATAACTCTATTTTATGTGTTTTTTCCCCTCTTTCGAATGCTGCTTTCAGACATATCATTTTCAGACCGGAACATGCTCAAAAATCGAATAAACCATTATATATGTATATGATATCAACAACTTTGAATTATAAACAATTATAGGTTTTCTCCGTATGAAACTATTTCTTTTTGAAACTTTATTTGAACACATTCATTTTTATGTCTGTTTATATTTTAAAACTTATCAATTTTTAAGTTACAATTGAAAAAAACAACCTTTCCAGGTTTCACATAATAAATAAAAAGATCATTCTGTGACTAAAAATATTGAATTTTTTTTTCAATAATTTACTATTTTTTATTATGTAGATTAAATGAAAAGTTGCACAAAAATAAGTTTATAAATATTATTTTATATTTTATTCTTAACCAGGACGCCGGCGCGCCCACTCGAAAGTGATTCGGGCCCCTCTAGGCCTTATAAGGAGCCGCGCCGACCGAGTACTTAATCCCCCCGGTGCTTAACCCCTTCTTACTTTCTCGCTACCTGATAAGTCGTATTCATCGTCACCTAGCACCCGCTAATTTCTTACCCCGAAGACCCCTCGCTCCAACCCCCCTCACCCCCCGTCCCGGCATCGGCCGCCCGGGGAGTCAACCACCAGTTGGAAGCCAGAACATCGGCCAGGAACGAGTGAGGGTTTAAGGGCAGCATTACCAGCGCCGCGTTATCCGGCTTGACCCGCCCGAACGACAAACAGGCGGACGTCAACAATATTCAGTATCTTAGATATTTTTATTTCAGTTTATATTCAACAAATATGGATACTTTTGATGCAACTGATCAATGCTGTAATTGTTTGAAAAAACATCCGAGTAAAGAAGCAGGTCAAACGAAGACTATTCATTCAAAGACTGAAGTTGAAGCAATTCGTGAGCAACATCATGTTTGGTTAATTTCGAGGGGCTGCTCACTCAATACAAGAAATAAAATTCCGTAATCCTCTTCTGTACTCTTCGGAACTCCCCAGATTTTTCCAAAATCGTTCTCGACAAATTTCTAATGAATTCCAGAAGCAAATCGGTGGAACGGGGCAATGGCATGGGTGGCCCGGGCGGCACGGTGGCCGCCGTCCAGTGAGCGAGAAGGCCAATAGTGGGGGGAGTTCAAAGAGTACACAAGAGGACACAGAGAATTTCGGGAGAACGTTGAGTTTTCAAGTCTCATGCCCCTTACGCATGCTCGCACGCGTCAAAAGATTAGAAAATATAAATTGTTAAAAGTTAAAAAATTAATTAAATAATAATTATAAATATTAAAGATGTTTGCGAGCAAGCGTGAAGGTCATGAGACCTGAGAGTCGTACACTCTGAAATCTCAATATACTCCCGAAATTCTCCATGTCCTCTTGTGTACTCTTTGAACTACCCCACCGACCCTCTCGCTCGCTGGACGGCGACCGCATTCCACTGCCCCCTTCCACCGATTTACTTCCGGAATTCATTAGAAATTTGTTGAGAACGATTTTGGAAAAATCTGGGGAGTTCCAAAGAGTACAGAAGAAGATTATAGAATTTTATTTCCTGTACTCAAAGTGAACAGCCCCTCGGAAGTCTCTGTATTCTTTTAAACTCCCCCCACCATTTACCCGCTTGTTCGGCTGATGCAGCCTCCAGGCCCCCGAAACCCTGCGCCCGACGAGCTGATTTGCTTCCGGATTTTATTGGAAAGACTACAGAGAGTTCGAAAGAGTACACAAGAATCCATAGCAGTTTTAGTTCCTGTACTTCGAGTGAGCCGCCCCTAGGTCGAATCGTTATTCGTCGATGCCTCAACTAAATAATAATAACAAAGAGCAAAGGCGAAGTCAGAGCAAGAGCCAGCGCGAGGGAAGAGTGGTGGTCGGAGGCAGCGGGAGCCAGGCGGCCGGCCTATCGGTCCTTCTCCTCCCTGAGGCCCAAAAGTTCACATACTTAGTAAAATGCCAATAAATGGGGCCTCGGCGTATCGACGCATAACGATTCGACTAGAGCTCATAGCAGGAGCTAGGCCGAGGGCCGCTCAATTAATTCTCTTTCGAAAGAATAGTGAGTCAGCAGGAGTGAGAACATAAGAGCACTCGGAGTTCAATCTGAGACTTTAGGCAGCCAGGAGAAGTGGAGGGGATACAGCGGGCACAATGGACTGGACAGCGGGACCACACCGTCGGCCGGCACAGCGGGTAAAGAGGTGAGGGAGCACAAAAGAGCACAAGTAAGAATATCGTGTGTTTTCGGGAGTTTTCAACGAGAATCGAGAAAGCATCACTTTTCGCTAAAACCGTCTCAATTTTGGCACTTTAAATGTAGTCTCTCTTTAACAAATTGGTGTACATCCGATCTGTAATTTTCATCAATATTGATTAAATTTTTTAACATAGACAAGCATAGATTTACCGATTCAAATATCTTATTATGACAATGATATGATTATATAACAAAAATATAATAATAAATCTATAATATTTATTTGATAAATAAAATAATAAAGTCATACGTGACAAAACTACGTATACAAAAATTTGAAAATTGGGACCAAAACAAATTTATTTTTTTAATAATAAATTAACTAAATAATTAAAGAATTGTTTAAATAATTAAATTAAATGACTAAATCATTGTTTAAACAAAGTCTAAAAATGTGCCGAAATTGAGACGGTTTTAGCGAAAAGTGATGGTTTCTCGATTCTCGTTAAAAACTTCCGAAAACACATACTTGTGCTCTTTTGTGCTTCCTCCACTTCTTACCAACTGACCCGGCCAACGGCGGGGTCTCGCTGCAATTCCACTGCGCCCGCTGTATCCCCTCCACTCACAAACGGGCGCACGAAATGTCAAAAGTGTATGCATAAGCATTAAAGGGAACCTAGTGAGAACTAGGAGTCTTAGCTAGGCCTGGCTAGGCCCCATTCTCTTCGCCGTGTTACGGCTTGTTGATTCGTTCTTTCGCACTCATTGACTGCACCTCACCTGCGGGGACCTGAATTTTCGGCCGCTGATACCAATTTTTAGCGATTTTTCTATTGGTCCTAACTCCGCGGGAGAGCCTATTAACATATCACGCCTGGGATCAAAATGATCAGCGTCCTCTCAGCGACCTCGCAATATAACTGGAGACAAGGAATTCGTGGACAGGCTGTATAGAAACTAAATATACAAGTTTAAATTTATCGGATAATACTTAAAATGGTTCATTTAAAATCATAATGCCATTAAATTTTTTATTTTAATACCATAACGATTTTCTTCGTTTATGTTAGTCTTTATAAAATTCTATATCTGTTAATATCGATTAAGATAACAATTTACAAAATAACTTGAATGTCATATAAAATTACTTTGATCAGTCGATTTTATAATACATCTTAAAAAAGTTATAAAATAAATATGAAGTATTATTGTAAAAGTATATTAAACTTACAACATTAAAGATATATGTCAATCTTAACTGATGCAGTGAAACTCGAATAAAAAGCACGTACAAAACAAAAATCATAATGAGCTAATCATTGATTAATTAATTATTCTGGCAATTAAAAATAGTATGTATAATTTTTTCTTTAATAATGATAATGAAAGATAGTCACTTTAAATTTAGTTACTTTCACTATAGAGTATACAATAATATCCTCGGTCATAATTTAATAAGATTACGTTAGTCATTCTGTAACAATACATTATTATCACAGTTCACACAAGTAATAATTACCTAGGTATCTCGTATTCATCCTTTTGATTGTCCGGTACCCCATAATTACCAATCAGCGGATATGTAAGCACCAGAATTTGCTCACAATAAGACGGATCGGTCAATGATTCGGAATAGCCAACCATTCCAGTTTGAAAAACTATAAGATTAAGCAGTAGAATTGGTCGTAAATGTACCAAAGTATCGTTCATATTCGTGGTCTTAAATTTATTTTTGATCGTCATAATAATCATTACAATTTTTATTTTATAACGTAGAACTCAAAGCATTTCTTGTAATATTTAACCATAGAATTAAGTATTTTGTTGATGTAAACTGATTGATCCATCGATGCTTTCGTGAATTAGTCCCAATTGCATATAATTATTACTTTATATTCGTTATATTTCATGTGCAAGATGTTCCATATTATAATACTTTATCTTGTTTTGTTTAGTTTCTTATATAAAATTTCGAATTTGAATTTTTTTATCTTATGTTTTTAATTATTGCTATAAAAAAATTTAACACTAAATATAATTAAACTAATTCGAATTGTAATATATTTACACACACACACGCCTGATAATAGCTTAGTAAGGTTGGATTCTGAAAGTTATGTTAATTAATTAATTCTTTAAAATTGATTTTAGTTTCAAGTCAATTCCATAAAAAGTTTACCACAAAACCTGAGTAATTTATTGTAGTATTAACTATTATGAAAAGATAAAAATTGCACCGATAGTTAAAATAAAAAGTTAACCGAAAAATTTTGAATGCTTGTATTATCATACGAAAACATAAGACTTCATAAAAACTGTAAAGCGCATCGAATTTTGTTTAATAACACAGTTGCGTGTGTCATTAAAAAATATGCATTACATATCCGAACGGATAAATGTTTTGCATAAATAATAAGTTTAAAATTATATGAATATAAATAGTAATAATACAATTTATAAGAAGGATTTTTAGCTTTCCGAATTTACGCATGTGTACATACATGCACGGGGAAGTACATATAATTGAACTATATGAGGTAAAATTTAAAAACGATCGTAAAATTTGGCAAATAAGAAGGGCTCTATAGGATTAAAACAGGGAAAAAACAAAGACAATCATAAAACTTAATTTTGTTTTCAGTTTTTTTAAACATAGCTCCTTTTTTATCTTTTTAATTGTGAATATAAAAAAAATTGAAATTAAAAAAAATACAGTGTTTTTATATCATAAAAAGCTGAATTAAAATTTATTAAAATTAATTTATTAATTTTCATTCTACTTAATCAATATAAATGAGAAAATATGATTGAAGTCCATGTGTAAAAAATACGCAAAAGTATACAAAAGAAATGTATCAACAGTGGTAAATATTAAAAGTCCACCCAATGATTCCATTAATAAATTTTCTCCAAGCTCGCTATAGTTAAAAAAAATTGGTGTAAAAGCTAATGTAATGTAAATAAGTTGTTGATAAAATGAATGTTTTGTTGCTACGCGCAAAACTATGTTTATAATTGAGTTCGCGTACCACGTGTTGATCAGCAACAGAGTGCGGTAAAGTTACCTCGGTTCGATTAAAAGTTATCCTGCACTCACCGATTTCTCCGTCAACCTGCCTGCGAGCACCAAAGCTGGTACCGGCGAAGGTGGTCCCATCTTCGAGGATCAGAAAACACTTTTGCTCCTCGGAGTCGTTCTTATTAGAGGTCACGGACATCTTTACTCTTTTAGTTTGAACACTGAATTAAATTTTTGTTGGGTCCGGTTACCCGGAAGTGACGTTTTTGCTGACTTCAAGCGCCTGCGCAGAGCGATTCTCCTGTCAGTCAGTGTTACTGGCTGACTTCCCGCGGGCAGTTTTAAAGCAGTAGTGACATGACGGGCTGAAAGGGACAGAGCCCGATCATCGCGCAAAATATTTTATCATTTCCGTAATTCCGTGTTGTTATTAAAGGGTTAAAAAATTTATTCATAATTTTTAATGTTCAGAATAATGTAAAATACATTGATTAAATATATTTTAAATTTAAACAAAATACAAAGTTGTTAATAGAAACAATATAAGATAAGTTTTTAGAATAAGCTTCATATAAAAAAAGGGAAAAAAACATTGTCATCAAGCGGATTCGAACCGACGTCCCCAAAATGAACCAGAAAAAAATCATACTTTAGACCACATAGCCACGATAACAATGATATTCTTTAAGTATTAAAATTCGTACACAATCATCTGAAGTAAAGAGGATTTGAAATTAATAATTTAAATTATATTTTTCTTTAATTTTGTGGGAAGTATATCTATTTATCTTGTGTATAATTAAATCTAAAAGTATATTTTCCCTATATAACATTAACATTTGATAAAATAATAATGATAAAATAATTGGCGAGAAGAATTAGTAACTAAAAAGCTGTATTATGATTATTATTGCTGGTAAAAGCGAGCAAGTCGTAGTCGATTGTTATTCCGAGTGGAGGCGCTCGACACGTTATTGAGGGACGTATAGCTACTTCTACTCTGACTTCGGGGCCCCTAGGCACGGAATTTCCCGCCAGCAGCCACGTGCTGCAGCCGCTGCAGGCTCCTTGCAAGTTCGTGCGTGTGTGTAAGTGCCAAACAAAATCAGCTGCATTTCGAGCGACTCGATATATATATATATATATATATATATATATTGAGTTATTTTTAATTTTTTTACTGTGTCAGAAGGTACTTGTTTCCAAAAATATTGCATATAAAATGCAATAATTATGATCTTCAATTACAAATATAATATAACCAATTCTTTACAATATTTTTTTGCTTGATTACTTATTGTTCTATTTATCACATCTTACTTTAATTTTCATTATTCAATACTTACATTAATATCGAACTGAAAATACTCAGAAAATACCATAACAACAATTTTTATGATTTTTTAATAACAATTTTTTGAAAACTCTATTTTTGGAAACAAGTACCTTCTGACACAGTAAAAAAATTAAAAATAACTCAATGTATTCAGTTATGAAAGTAAGTAAAGTACTATTATTAATAAAATTAAAAACATACAATAATAAAATAATTATTAACAATAATACCGTTAATCTAATCTAAAAAATATTTTTTGTTCTATTATTTTTAATTGATTCTTTGAATGACTTTTACTGTTTGTAGATGTATATTTATATATACATAATACATTTTAAGCTATACGAATAGAATGATGTTTAAAAAAATAAATAATAAATTGTGTTCAACAACATCGAATTCTAAAACAAAAGATGATGAACTTATGTTTCTGAACAAAAATCAAGTGTTATACCTGCAGTAACACCGTAGTCAAAAGTACAAAAATCCTATCCTTCGAGTTGTGTAGTACACTAATGTATGAGCATTGCATAAAATTGGTGCAAAATTTTGCAAAAAAATTTAATGTGGGATTTGCAAATAGTTTTAGTAAGAATGTTATTTTGCCTTTAAAAGGTATATTATTAGTGTTCAATGGATAGTAGTTTATTTAAAGCAATATAACTTTTTTTTAATAAAGATGATGGTAAACATGAAGTTTTGGATCCTGATATTTTTGAATCTGGATTATTAAAGATATATTAAATTAACAAGAGATTTTTTATTTGTTAACTTACTTTAACATAGCTGTGACAACAATTAAAATGACCGATGTTACCGAGGATTCGATAATAATCATGGATATAATGGTGGTTTTTCAGTGCTCATTAATAACACCGTTTATTTAAACATTTTAGGTTCTACCACTACGCCGTTTTCAAAGCCTATAGTTGTCTAAACTATATTTTATGTGAGAAACATTGGTCTATTTAATTATTTCATACAAATACTATCGTTATTAATTTCCTAGGTATGGTAATAAATGAACAGTGAATAAGTTTGGATAATAATTTAGTTAAAAAAATTGTAAAATAACAAGTATATAATTCAACACAGTACGCGATGACGATCAATAAAATAATTAATTATATCAAATCAGCTCGCCGGGTGCAGTGGAATGGGGAGCGCGGCGGCCGCTTGGTGCATTGGTTTAGGGGGCCCGGGGACCGCGATGGCCGAGCAAACGGCCGAATAGTGGGGGACTTGGAAAGACTTCGCGGGACTTATGTGAGTTTAATGTGTATATCGATGAGTACACGGTTTTGATCGAGGCTCTGATTTATGTTTAATAATTATTGCAACTATTATTTAAATAGATTTTTTAACAATAGTAACATTTATAGCATATTTTCTAATTTTTTTTCTTCAAACCTAATAAATTAATCGGACAAAATGAACTTTCAATTTTCTTAATATTAATTAGTTTATTAATGTTTCGAAATAGTTTAACAAATTCAAAAAATAGTCAAATTGTAAAAAAAATCAGACTATCTCCGATAAGCATGTACAAATTTTAAGATTTCTATGATATATTAACTATCACGGTTTAGTGGATTAAGGTTTGAGACTTGCACTCGTTAGGTTTGAGGCCATAGTTTCGAAACCATTTGAGCAAAATTTTTTTTTGCTTTTTTAAAATACTTGTTTAAACAGTTAATTAGAAATAGTTATAGTAATTTATTTTACAAATTATACGAAATATATTTTAATTAAATAAATTCAAAAATTTAATAACGTACTATACGAATCTTAAAATTCGTACATGCTCTTCGGAGACAGTCTGTTTTTAATGAAACGAAATTACTCCGCCTCGCGAAGTAAATATGCTCAGCGATATACGGTAATCGAGCAAGCTACAGCGAGCTCCGATGTCGTGCCAGAAGAAGTTGCGCCTGCGTTCTCGCTTGGAGCAACATAATCCAAGTGAGGCAGGATTATCGCAGAATCGAGTATAGCTGTAGCAGTGGTCAACACCGCGGCAGAGGCAGACGGGGACCGATCAATTAATATTAAAAGGAAATATTAAAGGGAAATTTAAAAAATTTTAATGTATAAAATAAAATTAAAAAATATATTTATACATTGTTATAATACATTTATTAAAAATTTCTCATACACTTATAAAGATAAAAAAAATTAATTTAAAAAAATAATATAAAAATATAAAAAAATTTTTAGACTTCGGGATTCTAATGCATGATACAAAAAGGTACAATCCTGCGGTATCGATAAAACAGAATTATAATGTAATATTATATGTTACTAACACTTTGTCTCTGCATTGACTTTTTACTGCAACGACTTCGTTCCATCCCAAAGAAGCTTTCCAAAGCGTCCTGTTTGACATTCCTCGGATTACTACTTGCTAAGTTTTGGGTAAAAAATGATTAAACTATTCAATGTTTTTAGCTACTATAATAATTATTTTCCTTGAAACTGATAGAGCTTGCCGAAGATTTTCATTATTGGAGGAGAAGATGCCTTTATCTTATTAAAATTCATTATAATTTTAAACATTCTTATGAATATTATTTTTGAACATTATACAAAGTAATATATAAAAAATAAAAAATATTCAAAAGATTAATAGCTTTTATACGTTTATTCAATTTTGTCTGTATATTCTGAACAATTAATAGTTAGAACTAAAATAGTACAATAATAATACAAGATATTTCCCAACTACTAATGACTGTGCTAAACAATAATCCATTGTTATAATAAAAATAACAAGAGGGATATTAAAACACTTATTGTTTCCAATAATAATTTTTATAATATTTTATTAAAATTCTTGTTAAATATAATTAAAATGTAATATTTTATTTAGTTGATTATGTGAGTTGCGCGGAAAACGGAATAATTTAATTATACTCTGTTATTAATAATGTATACAAAAATTGAGTATTCTTGTACTATTCAAATTTTGTGCAGATAATATGTACAACCAATAGCGTTGGATGATGGAAGAGCGTTGATCCTAGACCGAGTATGTAAGGTGTTACCTTCAGAGATATTCTTCTATACGCGTCCATCTTCGTTGATAATATAAATTGGTAATCTCATGGCAATATCAATTTACGTCTGTGTGACTGAGGTACACTGAGGCGTTACCAGGTGAGAGACAAAAACGCTTTTGGTCACTCTAGATATTTCAAGTGGATCTAATAATTTAACTGGATATGATCGTACCCATATAAAAGTTATGATCTCGTTCTCTGTTACTTTCTATGAGTTATATGAGTAGATATAATGTTTAAATTTCCTAATTTGTTAGACCGAGTGGGGTGATTAATATTTCTACGTAATTTGAGAACAAAAAGTCGTATGCAATGTATTTATATAATATATGCATACCTATGCATATATATACAGTTGTTCTTATATAAAAAGATTGAGTATTAGTATGTTCTTTACATGATACATTACTTGAAACTTTACTATATATATTAATTTATTAATAAAAACAACTAGCTCAAAACGAAAGCAAAATGTCGAAACCTATAGGATATTTAACTAGAAAAGAAACTATTTCATCTTGTCATCGACTTCACAGGTTTTTATATAATAAAATCATTAAATTAATAACATATCTTTAAACCTCCATTTCTAAAATTAAATAACATGCTCTTATTATTTTATATTGAGGTAATACTAGTAGAAAAAAACTGTAATTAAGTATCTCATTTTATTTGCAGTGCCAAATTGAGTGATGAAGAAAATGAAAATCTTTATGGAAAATGCAACAATTACTGGGGTCATGGACATAACTATACTGGTATTATTTTGTTGGTTTATTTCTTTTATGTTTTCAAAATTTAGTAGTTAATTCTAAACTCTTAAGTAGATTAAACATTATACTTTTATTTTTTCTTAAATTTATGATTGAAACTTAGTTTATTAATGCATTATTAACTTATTATAGTTGAAGTTACCATAAGAGGTCCTGTAGATCCTACAACTGGAATGATTATGAATATTTCTGACTTAAAAGCTTGCATGAAACAAATTCTAATGGATCAACTTGACCATAAAAACTTAGACAAAGATGTACCATTTTTTAAAAATATTGTTTCAACAACAGAAAATGTTGCAATTTATGTATTTAATGAGATGAAAATATTGTTACCGAAGCCTGAATTACTTTATGAAGTTAAAATTTATGAAACTGATAAAAATATTGTTATTTATAGAGGCGAATCTTTATAATTTTATACCACATTTCCAGTTAAAAATAAACATTCCAGAATACATATTCATATTGACTAAAATAATACTCTACAGTCTGTTAAGCAATAATACCTGTAATGATCTATCATTGTAAAAGTATTCTCAATAGTTTACAGTGAATTTGACTTATAAATTTGACAAGATATTCTAAAGCTGAACCTTTACTAAAATTTATACTCCTGTAAAATATTATGTTAAAAAAATTACAATATTTTATATAAATATAAGTTTATAAACTGAAATCACTTATTTCTCAATAAATTTATACATGTTTTACCTTTATTTACGTTTTATACATTTTAATTATAGTTGAAAAAATTTTGTTTAAAACTATTTTATATATGTTTAATAATTTGATTATAGTATATGGTTCTTTTATTACATGTACATTGAACTATTCCTCCATGCTAAAATAGAACAATTAAGCTTGACAGTGCATAATTACTAATATTAATATTAATTTGTATTATTATTTCATTACAATTATATTTAAGTATAATATAAATAATATTAGCAAAATGTTTAATTTTGACTGTTCTCTTTAAATTTCGCATTTTATTACATATTTTAAGTTTATAATATATACATATTAAAATATTTGAAGTACAAAATTGATGTTATTATTTATTTAATTATATTAATTTAATTATGAAACATTGGATACATATTATACTTTATCCAGTCATGGATCTTTTTTTAATAAAGTAGTACTAAATGTTTATTATGTGATTTATTAAAACAACATATATAGTATATCTTTTATCATAATAAATATTGTATAATTGATTCAGTCTCAATTGCATAATCCACTGGTAATACTCTTAAAATATTAATTAATTTCAGCCTTTTATAGCTTTACATACAGTAAATTCAAATACAAACTTCTTTATATGTTTGTATTAACATCTAATTTAATATAACTTTTGATTGTAACGTAGGGAATACCAAGTTCAAAATCATCTTTGGGCCAATATTTTAACATGGGTAACTGTTGTGGTCTTTCTTCCTTAACAGAAAAATATGCAAATAATACTGCAGCTGTATAACTTGCAATAAAAATGAAAAGATGCCACAGAGCATGAAGATATGGAAAATTTAAATTTAACCAAGTATCACAGAATAATCGATCATTTAGCCAACATGACACAGCTATAAGCCATACTACTCCACTTCGTAATCCTAAACGATAAACTCTTGCAGACTTTGTTCTGTAAATAATTTTAAATTATTACATTAAATAAATTTAATTTGTTTGATATAAAACTTTAGATATATATTTAAATGGAATTTTGATTATTTACCTTTTAAGTTCAAGAGTCATAAAGATAAATGCTGGTATTCCTAAAGTCATTAATGCAAATGCATTTATTGCTGGATGGTAGGTAGCTAATATTGTAGCAGCAATAGTTGGCAGAATTGCAAAAAGTGAAAATTTTTTTCGATTATTTTTAAATACTGTAGGAAAATACCTTCTTGGAAAAAACATACAGAATCCAGCCATATAAACCCATAAAATAGATAATTCATCTAGTAGTTGACCTACAAATTATCAAGAAAATTAAATACTTCATATTATTTATAAAAAATTTTAAAATATATAATAAATTTAAAGTGGATTACCAACTAAAGAAAGAGTAGCATGAAAATATGCACTACTAATACCAACGATCATTAAAAGAAACCATATTACATGAATTCCAGGATTAACAAATCTGCCATAATCTCTGAAAAGATGCATAAGTACTGGTGGCAGTAAAAGAAAGACAACATTACTAAACTGAAAAAGACAAGTAAACTATCACAATTTATATTAAAAATATCAATAAAGAAAAATTAATTGATTTGATACCATCATTATTAAAAAAAGAAATTTAAGTACAATAGTTATGAAAACAAACAAAACAACTTATACAAAATAATATCTGAAACCAGGACATAAATAAGTAACTAATTTATGGAGTCACAGTAATTTTGAAAATTTATATATATATACATATGTATCAATAAAAAAATTTACAAATAAACTATCTTACAGTGTTCATAAATTCTGCTATACTGGGAGAAATATTGTAATTTCCTTCACACCAATCTACTGGTGAACTTCCATGTTCAAAAAGTTTCCACATTTTAAATTCTGTAGTCTTTGTTACTGCTTTTTTTGTATTTAAATACGAAGCTCTTTTTAGATGTTCGTTTCTTTTCTTATTTATTGAAAGTAAGCTTAATAGTACGGCACAATTTTATAAAAAATAACGTTTAGTTGCGATGAAAGTGACCACTGACAACTCTTTCTTCTCAAGACAAAAACAAAGCCTTCTGAAACATGCCTCATTCTAGCTTAAGCACGTATGATGGAAGTATTGAAAACTGTAAGCATATAGTAGTATCTATGTATCGACCAAAAAGATAAAGAACATCAGATAGGGAAATATGAAACTTCGTTCACAGCCTCCACCACACCAGACTCTAAAAATTGTCTTTGTTCATAATGAATATATTAATGAACTTTATGTGCTCATTAATATTTATTACTAACGTTTTATCTATTTATTATTAATATTTTTTATTTATTTTAGTTAACACTGTTAGTCTGCTATTACTCATGGTCACATTGTTTGAGTGTATCTGAGTGTATCTAAGATAAAAACAGTTCATACTCAACGCCCGATTATGCTCGATTACCAAGCTGTTGGAAGCTGTCAGCTGTTGTTTGCTTCTGCGCAGTTTAGCGCATTACATCGTCATATATATATATATATATATATATATATATATATATATGCACATAAGTGCAGCTATAACTATATCAGCTATAGCATATAACACAGGACAAATAGTTGTAACATGTATCTTATGATAAGAAAGATATAATTAGCTAGATATAGCAGTATGAGAGAGGGATAGAGTGATTAGTTGTAAATGCTTGCAATCAAATCAAATGCATTTCAGAGTATTTATGATATTTTTCAAAATTAAATATATAATAGATTATATTATTTCGAATTACTGATAATCCGAGTGATAATCACATAAAGACATTAACGGATGAAATATTCAAAAAAATATTTTAAGGCATTATTGAAAATTGTATATATTTATAAATGTGTATTTTTATTATATTTAAATCGAAAATGTGTTCAAAATTAATACAAAAAAACCTTTTCAAACAGAAAATATATTTCTTGTTTAACAATTTTTTATTGGATTTGGCACGCATCGCTGTCACGATGCATATCTTCTCGTGTTCGTGTCGACGATGAAACCTTTAGTATCTTAAATTATAGGTTGAACTCTGAATATTAAATTTACTTAAATACTAAGTTATGCAATTTTTTTAACGAATCGCAAATTATTATGTTTCAATTAAAACTTTAAATATTATTGTAAATAAAGTTATTTGCAAAATAAATTAAAATAATAGATTGAAATAATGATCCTATCTTGATCATATAAAATGTTTACTTTTTGTATACATTATTCGAGTTATTAAACAAGATATTTAGAAAAATTTTTATTCGATGATTCGATAAATTTTTTATTATGTTCATTTTGCTTCTTTACAAAAATATATATTTTAAAGTTGTAAACATTCTTTAGTCAATTTGGTATTTCTTATACATAAGATTATTTATAGAGAGCAAACATTATTGTTTTAGGGCAATATATTTAATCTGTAAGGAGAAACATAAAAATCAAGTTTCTTTGCATTGCTTATATAAGTTTTGTAAAAATGTTATATTCTAAGGAACTATGGTAAATTAACAATTTAGGTATTAATTCAATATAATTGATATTAAAACAATTTTAGCTCTATATTATATGAAATTTGAATTTTGATTAATTGCTTTATAAGAGTCTGTGGAATACACTGTTGATAAACGAATGACAATTCTTATTAAAACACTATTCATTTATAAACAATTTTTTTAAATAAGCCAAAAACGTTCATGAGCGGTAAGTCTATACAGACGTTACCTCGGACGTTGCTTATAGGCGCATCAACCTGCAGGCGATAGAGGACAGAGACCAGAGACGCAGCTCCCGTACTCATCTTCATAGCTGTTATCCTATTCAGGCAGTTGCTGCTGCTTTTCGACAGCCTGACCACGGGCGTTCTCATATGGGGCCAGCATTCTGCGTAAACTCAGTGTGCAAAGCCATTGGAATCGGATCCATGTTATAGCGAAGCCGGATCGGCTGCTTACGCCTGATCAAGTAAAGTTAAATATAAAACTTAGCGGCAATCTACCTGACATGCTCCTTAGTAAATTTTAGTACACGTCAACATCTACTTGTAGCTGGTTTGCTCTGTAGTTATGAGGCCAAATCTCGTCAAGGTTCCCAAGAACCCAGTGGCCGTCCACATACTGTCAGCAGGCACCAAGAAGAGAGTTTAGAGCATGAAAATAGTTTCTTGCTTTGGCCCTGCCTTTTGGTCAGAAAGATCAGTAAAAATTCCCCTGATGTTGAAGGGGTACAAGAAATTCGCTGTAGCTTCTCCAAGAACTTCTCTGTCTCCTGTGAGTTCCTGAATGGGCACTGAATGTCATACACACGCAGCTTCTATTTTATTGGTAGCACAGAGTATATTATGGATATGGACACTGGAACTTGGATAATTGGTGCCAATCCTCTACTTACCTTTTCCTTCATGATCGTAAAAGATGAAAAATATCAAAAAAGGCTATTTATCTTGATTATATCGGCTTTTAAACAATTTATAGTACACGAGGTACATGGTCACTTGGTAGTAACGATAGATGGAGCAGATTTTCCGAATGGCGTCCAAAGTTCAAGCTGTGCACATTCTGCTATATTCAATGGACACAGCGAAACCAACATCTTGGATTCTAATGGGTAGAGGAATATCTGCTGGTTGCATTGTTACCTGTAACTCCTTTAACGTTTGCCCAAGCTCGGCACATGAATTATCAAATACATATACCTAAACATTCGCGAGCTTCACTAATTTTCCCCATTCGATGCTTCAGCTTGGATATTGTTACTAATTCGATACATGGTTGTGGGCTTAACTAGAAGAAAATCAATATAACTAATAATATTCGTTTACAATTTTTGCACTTAATGGTTTTATGTAATATTATTCTTTATTTCTATAGATTATCCTAAACGATTCTAAGTATGGGATTGTTTGCAAGTTTAAAATAGAACATAGAAATATTCATGGTAATACATACATAATGATGCTGTAAACATAGCTTAAATGCGCTTAAATAACATAACATGATTCTTGGGTTTTATAAATTATTTGGCTGAAGAATATTGACTTTTATTATTTTGCATTAATATTCAGTTTCTGTATCATCTATAAAAATAAAAAAATATTAAAAATAATTTCAAGTTGTTCACTGCGCTATTTAAAAATAAAGCCAAATTTATGTACTAAAATCTTTTACTTAAAATAAAAGTTTACACTTGGAACTACATAAACATAACATATAGTTCTACGCTTTTTATTTTTCATTAGAAAACTACCTTAATAATTTATATTAATCTTAATAATATAGAAAGTCAAAATTAATTTTCTAGTTACTATAATCCAAAGATATATAATTTTCTGCTTTTTCAAATATTAATAATAGTTTTAAAAATATTTTTATCTATAGGCCTATCTAAGGCCTATCTATAGTCCTATCTAAGTTCCTCCATTTTAAAAACATTTGCAGATAAACATTTTTGAAGCAATTATTGAATTATTGTCAAATGTTTCAAACTTTGTTGCTGTTCTTGAACTATCTATTAATGTAAATGTTGCGTACGGCCTGTTTGCGATTTAAATTTAACCAAATGTATGTAATTAAATTATGTAAACATGCAAGAAACTTGCGCGGCGCGAAACGAGAAAATTAATTAAATATTTAAATAAAATGAAGTTAAAGGCGCCATTCGCTAATGGCTCTTTTGGTGTTTGGCGTACGCGGACTCGGCGAAGGTATCGAGTTCAGTGGCCACAAGCGGACGTTATACACGGGGCTCCTCGGTAATAGAAATTGTGTGCACTGGGTCGGCTTACTAGGCTCTAAGACCACTTTCGGATTGCAATAGAGTTGGTAAATCCCGTTCATTTTTTCATTCATTTCGAAAGATATAAAAGCTTCGCAGAAGCACGAGGGTGGAACAATCGGAAGTCGCCGCAAAGAAGAGCAAGAGAGAAAAAAAAATGGGGAGCTAAGCGCACGGAATGGTACATGTATAATGTAACTGAATGCAGCGGCAATGCAGTCATTTTTTAAAGGTGCGCATAAATGAAGGAGCAGAGAGGGCGACTTTGTTCTTTTTTCCTACCACTAATTGAATCGGAAGTTTCTTTAAAGTGTGTATGTCAAATGACAATGTAATATTATTTAAATAAATTATTAAATATCAATAAAAATATTTAATTATCATCCCAGCATTTCATACCACACCTTTTCCAACATAATTATAATCGTGCACGTACACCACATATAGCACGTGCAGCATAATACAGTACAGCTATGTGAATTTTGACAAGCAAGTTATCATAGTTATTTTTAAATACCTCTTAACCAAACTTTATCAGTTACGGCTCTGCGTTTATTCAATCTAAATGAAATTACTAATTTTCCAGCCATTTGAAAACCTAAGCCTGTAATGTCTATTTTAATTTAATGAAATCAATTGCTTTTTAATGTATCGACATAAAATAATGTCCTGTTCTTTGTTCAGTACTGTTTGTAAGGTAGTCCCTAAAATATCAAATTTAATTACTGCAAACAGTAGAAACAACTGTAACTTTCCCTTCTTTTGAAATTTTTCTATTTGTTTATTACTCCAACAATTGTAATTTCCATAGCATATGTAACTTTTCCATAGCATATTTAACTTTTCTTAATACATCTTAGAACCGTAAATCTCATATTTGTACACCTATGTGTGATAAGATTTATGATTTTTTTTGATTATAAAAATAAAGAATCGATATTTCAAACTAAAAGGTAACCTAGATGTTTATTTAAAAAATCTAAGTAAATGCTAGACACGAAGAGAGATACATTAAAGAATCTTGTAAATTATTTTAATTGTACAAATTTTATCCAATTCTAGCGGATGCAAATTTACATAAGTTTAAACTTAAATATATAATCATTAATTTATTACTTTAATGTATTTTTATAAATTAGCTTCTATACTGCTATAAAATTATGTAAGTTTAACAAAAAGTTTTTTTGTTAAATTTATTTTTATGCCCTTTGATTTAAAGATTAGATTCACAAATTAAATTTAATGTATTAATGGTTCAAAATTATTAGTTTTTCGCACTTGTATTTTACTTACTATTTTCTGCATTGTGATTTGAAATTTCATCTAGATTTTGATTAGAAATTTTTATAAGTTTCAAGAATAATTCAGGTGGAGTACATTTAAATTTAAGATACTTTCATATCCTGATGTAACAAAGGCCTAAAAAACTTGTAATACATGTCAGTAATTTTTATGTACTCCTACATTATTTATTCATTCGCAGTTAAAATGTACCAAAATCTCATGTAGGCTCGATGTGCACAAATCATTTAAAATTATATAAAATAATAATTTTAATAGCATGAAATAGTAATTTCTGATAAGAATTCTGCCTGAAAGTCATTTGAATGCGGAATTCATCAGACTTTGAAAGCTATGGAATTCACATCAAGTGAGTAATCGATAAACCTTCGTCTTAGACTTGCTTTTTTTTAACAATAATTAAATTATAATGCTTGAATAATTAATGTAATAATATTTTAAATAATATAATAAATAATAATTTTGAAAAGACTGAATATCTTAATTGGTCACTACACATAACTTTTGGAGAAAAAGTATCGAAAACTTCAGGCAGTAAACGCCATAAAGATTTCAGCGATAAATTTAATTACAACCTAGAGATACAACACAAAGTAAAAATTCGCAATAAAGATCTTTCTTCACCATTTAAATAGTAAACACCTAATATGCTAAGTTTTTTTTTAAATATATGAATTTTGGAATTCATCTATTTTATTGTTTAATTTTGTAAAATATTAATAACAAGGATAAATAAACTGATACAAAATTGATTAATTTTTCTTTATTATCATTTACAATGAATAAATAAACAATTTTTTATCTAATACAATTAAATATAAAAACGAGGATTATTAATTATTCATAACTGGCAGTGGTAGTCTTTTATCTCGTAATTAAATATAAAAATCAGCATAGAAGAAACTTCTGGTATGTACAAAAATTCGTTATTACATTTTTCATTTATTTATAATTATGATAATAGACTAGACCATCAATGAATTAAAGTTATAAGCCACTTATTCGATATTTTACTAATTCGTGATTAATTGCTTTATTTTATATAAATCACTTTCATTTCTTTTTATGGAATATTATTTGAATTTATTATATTCATCAATAAACATATATAAGTTTTACCGCTTTTTTATCATAGCTTATATATACTTCAAACTTTTCAACATTTTCCTCGATCTTGTCGAACATATTTCTATTGGCTACTCTGTTCTGCTAATAAATCACTATCTTGTCTATTATATTTATACACATCTCATGATAAACTTGTGATTAATTAACATTTTTACTTTGTCTACACGTTTTGTTCATTGTGTTTTGATGGATCGGATACTAATTAGCGATGTATCGCAATGTAAGATATAAATAATTAAAAAATTTTATTTCTCAAATGCAGAATATCAAATGTAAGAAAGTGATAGATTTATTTATAATTACCTAAAAGTGCATTATAACAATTTTGGTTAAGATTTTTGTGTAAAATGTTACAATTGTAAAAAGTACGTATTAAAAGTTACTTAAATATAATCTTTTTAAATATTCATTAAAAATTACTTATCCATCATAATAACAATACTACTTATTGCTTTAATGGAATCAAGTTGACTTTATAAAGTCTCATATTGGCCCAGGACAAAGTGTCATTGCATGGATTTGTGGGTTACAGTTCCAACATTTTAAACTTGTTATAATTATTATTTCTCTATGAAACTATACCAATCTGCACTTTGAAGGTAATTTTTTAATGATATAATGGAAGGCATTTATTATGATTACAAAATGATTTTGCAAGCGCCATATTTTTCACAGTCAAAGGCAATTTGCTTCCTCAATCAACGCCGTATGATGACTACAAGTTTATGGTGTAAATAATTTTTTACTATATAATTAAATTACATATCATAAATCGTTAATACCGTTATCATAAATTGCTATTTAATTAACCATTATTATTCATAATAGTTAATATTCTAAAAAGAACTAGCATGACTTTCTTGACTAATAGTTTATTTAAACATCAGAATTTATAACCAAAGTAACATTAAGTAATAAAAAATATAATTTGGTCAATAACGTTTATTATTGTTAATATTTTTCTGATTCTTAAAAGATTATTACTTTTTGAGTATTCCAGACATTTCTAATTACTTTAAAAATTTTTAAAAATATGTCTTTGAATGTATTATCTTAGAAAATTCGTATATATTATCATGTTTTTTCATGTTGATAGTGACGATTGATTGTAAAAATTGTACATACATAAATAATTGGACGAAATCGAATGTTTATTTATACACAGTAGATCTTGCAATTATATAAATATATGCTTATAAACATATATACAGTTATATAAATTTAATTATTTAAGCAGGAACGTATTTTTTGTACCCGTTGTATAAGTCAATGTATTCAAGGCATAAGAGGAAGTATTAATTTAACTCTATGCATTTTTTCTTTATACTTTCATAAATAATCTCATATTGTGTGTTTAAATGTATATTTATGCAAGCTATATATTTATGCATGTGACTGAGCATGATAACACATGATCAAATATAGTCATTTTTTAAGATTAATATGTTCACAATTAAAATGACGAATTAAAAAAATTTAGTTGTATTTTTACGTTATGATTGGAATACGAAATTTTGATAAAATTATTTTCTTAATTAATTACGTTATTTAGTAGAAGAATCTTTCATCCTACAAATGTTTTTATTTGAGGTACAGAAAAACTTTATAACAATAGTAGTATAATATGATGATAATAACAATAATAACAATATAACATTATTGATTGTGAGAACAATATTGATGATTATCATGATGATCGTGAAGTTGATATGATAACGGTAATACGATTTGTATTGTTAATTAAATACTAATTGGAAGTTTTACACTATACAAAGATTTACAAATATCGTCAGTGGTATTACACTACTATTTCATACACGTTATTTCTTACGATCTACTTCGAAAATTTGGCAAATGTAGCTTTCATACAAGATTCATATAATTAAAGAAACAAAAATTGAATACATTATAGATATTTACAGGGCATGTTGAAAGCCATTTCAAAAATTTTACCGACATAATTTTAGATAAGATAATAAACCAATGATTATGGCATATTCAGGTTTTACGCACCCAAGGGCAGAGATTGTCTTTGTTCTCCATCTATCCTTTTATCATAGCACAAAACGTTTTAAATTAATTTAAGTATGCATATTGATTATTTTGTGATTTATACAATATTTTGTAAATTTTTTTAACTAAATTATATCTAGTAGACAATAATTTATGGCTTTTTAAAAAGCTGATATTAGAATCTCATAAGAACAAGAATGTTTTGTTAGATATTATACATAAAACTTAAGACATAAACCTACAATGATTGTATTTTTGATTTTATATTGTTCGAGTTTACAGTCTATATTTCGGAAGAAATGCAATGTACAATAAAAACTGTAAAAAGTTCGAGTAATGTAATGTTACAGCTATTCAATTATTTTGTTTCACACTACCTTCAGATAAATGGATTTTAAATTATTAGATGATATGCCCTTTTTTGAGTTATGCTCTTAACGCATTTTGAATGCTACTGTCAGACTAAAAAGTATAAAATTTTTTAGACATGGTATGAAGAGCATTAAATTTGACTTATTAAAAACAATTATTTTGTTCAACCAAGTGCAGAAAAAATGACTGATTGACGCATTGGAAGCTCTCAGAATGCATATTGCTTCGTCACCGTAGCCTATATCTTTTTTGTCAATTTAGGTACGCTCAGTGTAGACAATTTATAAACATATATATTAAAAAATGTATAAATAAACGAGCGTATTGTTCATGTGAGCGAAGCACTTATAGAACTAATTTTTGTTATATAAATAATTTATAAATAATCAAATATTTTAAGCAGTACTGTTTTAAAATTAATCTAATTAATTTACTGTCTTAAAATATTATAACTGTTTACACGATTTCTTGATTTATAATACTGTGCAACGTTTTGTGCTATTGAAAATTTATATATCACAATAGCAGCTAGTAATAAGTCATAAAAAAGGACGGCGAAATGATTAATTAGAGAGAAAATGGAGCAAACAATTATTGATCTACCGAAGCACTAATATGAGATGCGCTGCTGGATTCTGACAGATGAAGCGGCACATTGGCTTGGAATTCAGTTGATTGATTATCCGATGGCTCAGCATCGAGATTATTTTCAGATCGTTGTATATGTTTTCTGCTAATAGCCAATCTCGAAACATTGAAACCGAGGGATGTCATGTCATCAGTCTCCGAACTCGAACAACCTAATTCATCCCCTTCACTACCCGCTACATGATACCAAATAAAAAGATTTCTTCATTAACACTTTTAAAGGATAAATTTTACATTACATATAACATAAACTAAACTTGTTATTCAATTAAATAATATTTTTGATAGAATTAAATTTTATAGTCCTTTTAATTTAGGTTTCATTAAAATTAGTACATAAGAGGTTTAATTTCGTAAAGAATATCAAACTATAAGCAATATTCTGTTAAATAAACGGAAATGTTTAAACTTTACTGCTTTGCTTAAAAATGCAACTATTAATACATTTGTAGTATTTTTGATTTGTTATATTTAAATGAATGTTATTAGCTATATTCTTATATTTACAAAATGTATGATTTCAAATAATATTTGTTACTACTCACACTGCATATCATGTAATAATTGTACAGCTGTGAGGATTTTAGCTCTGTGTTCTGGATGTTGAATGCGAAGATAATCAAGATCCGCCGGTTCCAGTTCACGAAATAATTCGAGATCTTCGTATCCGTTTAATAGAAAGACAGATATATATTCCTGAAGAATGTAAATTCAAAATTACAGAGAGAACTTCCTAAATGTAAAATAAACCTTCTAATCTCAAATATCTGTATATTACAAATTAATTTTTACTGTTTTATTAGAAAAATACTCAAGATAAATAATAATGTATATTTGATCTGAATACTCTTCAAATAAAAGAAATATAATTTTTTTTTGAAAAATTAAAAAGAATTTCTGCCTTAATTTTCAAATCTAGAAAAATTGTTGACACGTTACAATTATAGTGCATCATTTTTGAAAAGATTTTATTATTCTAAAGAATTATCTATTATTCTTTTTGACTTTTTTAATTTTAAACTTGATCCCAAACAATTCCTAACGTATTTTACATATTTTTCATGAAATTAATTTTTAGTCAAAGTTTGAGAGTTAAAGTTGTGCATAAAGTAAAACACAGTTTAAAAAATAAATGTGGTTATTGATAACAAGATTTGTTCATTATAAGATCAGTTCCTCTGCTTTAAAGAATATATTTTCTATTTTAAGAATGTATGTATAAATATATTATTAAATTGTACCTTAATGATGAGGAAAAATTACATTACCTGAAGGTTCATTCGTTGCAAAAGTTCTGGTACAGAACCTGGCTTCTGCCTGTACTTTTGCCCCCATTTTCCTTGACGAGTAAAGCGTTCGTTTATAATCTCAACGTTTATAAATTTAAAATGTCCGACACGATTATGTATCATACCTCTCCAGAGTCCGCTTGCATTCATCTGTAGTACATTAACTACATCGCCTTTCTAAAATAATTTAGTTTACAACATAAATCATATTGAGAAGCACGCTTAAGGGTTAATCTATTTTAGCATATTTACCTTAAAAGCAAGAGCATCTTTATCATATGGACTAGGCATGCAATCTACAAGTGCTCTGGCACGACATAAAACTGGGACTGATCTTAAACTACTAGAAGCTTGACTGGTGATAGCTGTAGAATGTTCGAATCGCTGAGGACTATTAGGTTCACGTTCTTCGCATGAAATGGAACTGTGATTACTACCAGCTCGAACAAGAGCTTGAGTACTACTAGATCCACTACCACTCGGTAAACTTTCGACACTACTAGCACTGCAAGGGAAGGCTGCTTCGCTTGTTGAACTACGTTGTTGTCGTAAGCGAGATATTTTTCGCTGCACATCTTGCCGAAGAGTTCTTGCTCGCCCAGCAATACCGCTGACGGTTACGTTTAAACTTCCTTCAGCAGCAGTCTCTTTACCCATGCATCTCCCACTTTCAATAGTCTTTATCTGTAATAGATATTATATGCTCAAAAACTAGTTAGCATAAAAATAATAATGTAGACCAGTGTTCTTTCCTACTACTGCACACCCAAAGAAACTCCGACAGAATATGTACATTAAATTATTTATTCGATTATTAGTAAATAGCAGTGAAGAAGAGCGATGTTGTAAAACAGAATGTTAAACAATACGCAGACTAAATACTGCATTACAAAAAATATCATTTCTTTTCGAAGCGTGAAATGTGATAATTTATAAATAGCAAAAAAGCATAAATTTTGTATTCAAATTTTTGGACCTTTAATAACAAAAACTTTGGCAAACTAGAACAGTATCATTTATTTGACATTCTTGTTATAACTGATATCTTTCACGATTGAGATTAGTTAAAAGCTCAATTTTTTACATAAATTTCCAGATTTTGTTAAAAAAATAATGTGTACAATATCTGATGTAAAATAATTAAATGTTGATGGAACGTAAATACATAAATAAATAATACATAAATTGCATAATATGTATTATTTACACAGAGTGTATTAAGATGTATTGTTTATGAATATTGATGATTTAAGTATCATGCCTGTTAGGCCTCACCAAAATACCACTATTTCTTGCACCACGTACCGATTGAAAATCTATTGGTATGCGAGATTCGTGTCCACGTAAATGATATTCGTGTTAAATGTGTGTACGGTCAGTATTCTACCTCTATTAAACTTTTGAAATTTTAGAAAACATTGTATTATTTTAGAAAACAAGTAATTTTTTCATAATGCTGAGATTAAAATATATTGTTGAAAAATGCTGTAATTTACTATTATTATTTTTGTAAAACCTATGAAATCCATAAAACAGACAATGAAAATTGAAAAATTAAAATGCTTTCATTTTTCTAGATATGTAAATGGTAATGAAGCTTAAAACTCAATGTGCTTGAATTAAATTAACAAAAATTAAAATTCAATTTTAAATAACGTGCATATTTAAGATATTGTACATATGAAACTTTTATTTCACAGCAATAATTTTAGATTATAAAAGACTGACGTACTGTATTTTCTAATGGTGTGATCGAGTGTTGTTTCATGTGCCATTTGCTTATTTCTGTTTCAATCGCCCCTGGATCTTCGTAATCTGTACTTTGGCTTCTAGGTGATTCATCATTATCTTCCTCACCACTACTTCGACTCTACAGTTGTTAGTTTAATAATTGCAATTAAAGCCAAACAGTAAAGAGTTAACTTGAAGATTGACAGATTTAATAGAAATTAATTAATCAAACGCGGTTCAATAATAAATTATCAGTAAAAGTACGACAAAAAGAAAATGAAAACGGTCTACAAAATAAAGAATATTTTCTACCATAAATGTTGTAAATAACGAAAATGAGGAGATGTATCGAACGGTACAGTGTTTATTGGTAATGTGCTTACCTGAACATCACTGTTCGCATATTCAGCACTCTCTCGTGAAGCTCTTGAATGCGTCAAAGGTATTATAGTAGGTGGATTATTCTGTCCTTGAGGAACAATAAGTCCTCTTATAGTTGAACTGCTTTTTCGAGACCGATCTTTAGGTAGACTAATGTCACCAGCTGTACGTAGGGAAATAATGCCTTCATTGACATTTGCTAAGTTCACTGGATAGCACATTCTAAAATAATTTTTCAAATTGTAATTATATATGCAACTGTAATGTTTAAATTTTATTGAAAAGTAAAAAACTAATACATTGTTTTAATGAAATATAGATTCGTTTTAATTTCCCTACCTGCCATTTTGAATTTTAGTATTTGAATCCGTCTCGCTGCTACTACAACCCATTAAAAAGTCTTCAGGATCAGACTCGTAAGGAGGTTCATCATACCAATGTTGAATACCACCTCCAACAACTTCTAATGTTTGTAAATCTCCGCACCTGGCTTCCTCGTCGTACATGTACGTGTCATCTAAATTTTTTTTTTCGTAATCAAAAAATAAGTATTAAAATAAATTGTGTGCTTATCTATCTACGAATTAAATAGCTTTGTAAAATATTTTTTGGAAATTGAAAAAGTGCATTATTATAAAGTAACAGTTCTTTAATATGCAATACATTTACGCAGCGTAATAATTTATTACTGCTATGAATGTATAATTTATTTCTAAAATAATGTTGTATACAAATTAAATAATAAAGTATAAATATTTAGATACTCACCTACTGGATAACGGCATTGATCATCCCGCCCTAACTGCATGAGACCTTGCCTTATATCTCTCAAAATCTTAAATAAAAATTTTTAAAATAGAGTTATAGTATATTTTAGAATTACTTTATTAATATAAAAGAATCTTAATTGATCTAAATATCAACATATTACATATGTATGGGATAAGGCGAGGAGGTAGAAATAACTTAGGCGCGAGTTTAAGCGTCTCTTGCACTGATTGGTGTGTATGTGTAAGCACAGTTTATCGCAACGCTGTACAACAAATTCGCATCTCAATAACAAAAAAACAGTTAATAATTTGCAATATAATGTACGTTTATTAATTATAATTTCAATATTTTTCCACAAAATTTATCAGAAAATAAAAATAATTAAACATCAAAGGCACCTATTTTATCATTAATATTAATATTCTATGACAAAAGATGTTACTTTTCCAAATCTATATTCATATATAATAATACAATTAAACTCCCATATCGTTTTCACCATAATCCTATTTACCACACTTCAATCGATTCTTATATGACATGAAATGAAATAATGAAATCGGCCGTCTCACTCTTAAATTCAACACAAACTGATGCGAAAATATAGATTTGAAAAGAGTGAAAAATGTTATATTCGATCGAGATTTTGATCTTGACTATGACTTTAAAGATCACAACATAAAAATAAAAAAAAGATCGTACTCAAGGTCATAAACAAAAGTAAAACACTCCTTTCAACTTACATACTCAAATATACACGGTGTCTTTAAATTCCTTGTCTCCAGCTACACCACGCGATAGATGAGGCAATTCTAAACATTTTTTTGCGGTCGAAAAATTGTCAGATGAACCCCCGCGAAGATACAGGTGTTTCAAAAATGGTAAAAATCCAGCCCCCGCGGCCTACTCGCCGCAGCGTAGCCAATCAGAGTAGAGGAAATAGTCAAGGCGAGAGAATAGGGCGGAGCTATCGGTGCCACAGGGTGATTAGTGAGCCTGGCCCCGCCCTCCAGGGTTAGACGCGTGTCGATTTGTCAATTGCCGAAATTGTTAACAAAAGAACGTTGGGATCCAGCGAACCGTCCGCTGAGAATTGCTTCAGCTATCGCGTGGTATAGTTGAAGACAAGGAATTAAAAGACACCGTGGATGAGTGAGCATTTAAGAAAAAATTAACTAGACAAATCTAAGGTAAATATTGAATTAGCATAATAATAATTATTCTTACATATTTAGGTGAAATTTTGTGTATTCGTTTATAGTATGCTATTTTGTTTTGTTATCTAATTATAATAATTTGATTAATTTGATAAATACTTATAACATTAACATTTCCTTGCAAGTGAAATCTGAATAAAAATGAAGCATTTCTAAATTTTATTCTGCACATACATGAATACATCACAGCGTTATATTATAAGAAACTTATGAGTCTTTTAAGAGTAATATTCATATACTACACAAATAAAAGAAGATATTCATAATCGTTTGGAATATATTTTTTGAATGATATAATTACCACGCTTTTATTCTCTGTACATTAAATAATAATGAATAGTCAATAAAAGACATATAATATTTCAGTAAAAAATTAAAAAATTAGATACAACATAAATTCATTTATATTTTCCTGTGCATTATGATATTTGGATCTGTTTATAGTAATTGTATTTTCAATAACTCGTGTTCAATAATAATAAACAATTGAATTATCAAAAAATACAACACTAATTTTCTGCGCCTCTTTAAATGCTTATAAAATAATGAAGTTTATGGTAAAAACATGTATTACTTACTTAATCATTATTTTAAATATATATTTTATACATTAATTAAACATTTTTCTACATCTATAGGAATTAAGGTTGTAACTATGACATTCATAATAAATCAATCATAATGCACGCGATAAAAAATTATGCTTACGATACTTTTACAATACAGTATTACAATTAGTTTTTTAATATGCTTTTTCAAATGCAAACCAAACAATTTTCATGCTATTTAAAATTCGTAAAAAATATGTACAACACGATAAACCTTTTTATCTGTCGTGATATTTACACAAAAAATTGCATTGCTAAAATTAGTTATTCAGAAACTGTTTCAAAAAATAAGTTAAAACTCACCTCCTCGTGTTCTTTGTTGAATCGTTCTTTCTTCCTTAATGCCTCTTGTACTTTTAACTGAAAAGCAACCCTACAGTAAATGGCTGTGCATTCAAAAAACTATTTTTAACTAATTAAAAAATTATGCTAATGTTAATAATAATAATTGCTATTAGTCATGATTTATTTTGTAGTCTATAACACTAATACAGGAATTCTAGCATTCAAAAGACAAATTATTATGTTATTCTACATTTTCATTGCATAAAGAAACAATACAAATTGTCTATCAAAATGCAAATGAAATAAGCTGCTTATTCCTATCTACACTGCAGAATATTATGCTAATATTTCAACTATTCATCTTTTCATTTAAAAGTACTTACTTGCGCGTATCTACTATTATTCTTAGTTTTCAAATCGTAATAATTCGTTTTAGATGTACAGAATATACTTCTTGTTACACAGCGTGAAAAATACAAGTTGTATGATTCTTATACTTTATATCATATATTTGACTGTAGTATTCCATTATTGAGTTGTTTTGAAACATATCAGTTTATTTAAGAGTTGCAATTAAAATGATTCTCTGAGTAAACATTTTAGCAGTAATACTCTTTTCGCATTACACTCAGATGAAGTATTAACGCATACATACTACTTAGATTAAGAGTTTAATCTTGAATATTTTTTTAATGGAATGTATTACTGATGATGTATTATCATGAATAGCAAGAATAAAAACTTTAATAAGAAATAAAAGACGAATATTAGGAAAAAGTAGACCAATAGCGTAAATTTAATAAGTATTGTCAAAATATTTAGAATGGTGTTAATTCAGAGTAATAAATTAATTTATATTTTTAATAAAAAAATAATCGTTTCTTTAAAGCATACCAATATCAAATCTTTTTTATTGATTATTGTATCAAGTACCTTACTCAAACATTTATTAAACTTAAAAATTGAATTTTCAATAATGGGCCTAAAACTCTTCATTTGAATATTTTCTTGATACAATTAATTTCTACATCACTGGAATTTATTATAAAATGTCAGAATCTGTCGATATAACGAATATTTTTATAGTAATGGTTAGTGTTATTGCTACTCATTAAATATTGTATTTTTGCACAATAATTTATAAAAATGAAAAATAAACTTTTTATTTTTTTAAAAAATTACCAACACAATTTTAATAAATGGAGTATTATTATTGATATTAAAGAGTATATTACTCGACAGCACATGTTTCTTCTTCTAATACTATGTATTGGCATGCTTCTTTTGAGAATCAAAAATAAATTATCAACTTTTGAACGAAAAATATTTAATGCATGTGCTTCAATATTCAGCAATAATATTTATTAAAGAAATTTTATTCATCTTTAATAATCTGGCTCGTTTGAATGATATGATTGCTTTTAATTTTTCGTATATCCTCATTTTGATATAATGATTTTCAAAACAACCAACAGAATTAAGTAGATATGCTTGAACATTTTACAATACCCTATGTATGGTTTCTTCAAAGCTGATGGTTTGACTTCCATTTGTTTGGAGATACTTCAATCGATCATAATCTCGAGGATCGATCATAGAACGAAGCACTGTGTGCCTCGTATCTGTTGTTAGACCCATGCCGCTCTGCAAAACACTATCTGGTGTATCAACCTGTTAAAGTAAGCTATACTGAAACACAATTCGACTTCGAAGCGAAAACTAATTCTTAAATAAATAGATAGGAGACTCCACTATCTTATATTATATAAGAATTGAGCCCTTAGATTAATTACATTGTAAAGTCGCACTAGGTTCGGAATTTTTTCGAATCATTATGTATTGGGTATAATTTTCTAAAAGTGTTTTGATAAATTTAATTTGCATTTGCAAGTTTCCTTTATATAAATAACGTTATAAAATTATAAAAATATAATTAATATTATAATAATTAGAAAAATAACATTGTATAATTGGCTTCCGCTTATTAATTTGAATACACGAATAATTTTTTATTACCTAAGTTTTATAAAACTCAGAGTTTATATCCGAATAAAATATAACTACAATAGAAAATTACTGGAAAAATGTTTTTAATAATTAAATTATATTAAATTCGTTTTCGACCAAAACCAGAAGTATAAATACAGTTATTTAAATAATTAATAGTATAAAGATGATTCTAATTCATAGGCTTAGAATAATCCTATAAGTTTAAATTATCATATATTTCATATATGACAACTTTCATAGAATTCGTGTTACTTAAAAATATTTATATTCAGAGTTTTGTATTATCTATCCAAATATCAATTGTAAATTTAATAAAAAATATTATATACTTCATAAGTATGTTTATACTTCAATTATAACCAGATATTACAAATCTCATAGAATACCTTTGAAAATGAATCTATAATCATTAGTAATGCATTATATTTTGCATAACTTTCATTTACACTAATTTACTTGAAATGTTACACAAAATAAAAAAAATAATTTTTGGGTGTTTGGTGCAAAAAATAGACATGCGTATGAATCAAGTATCTAAATAGAAAAATGTTAAATTTATTACATAGCAGAAGGTATAGTTAATATATATTTTAAGAAATTTTATTAAATACTAAACTGAAATAGTTATAATTTATAAAAAATTAATAACTAGTTTTAATTTTATTTTAATTTATAATATGGTCATATGCTGAAAATCTAAACATATTACATGCATAAATCATGAATTGGTGCTAAAAATTACTAAGCGTTTCACTCTTTATTTTGTACATATTACGAAATTTGTTTTAAATGTGAAAGATTTGCAATTTCTTCTTGCTATAATTTTATTTATCTTAAATCACTACAAACACACTATTAGAACTTTTAATTTTTAGAAATTAGAACAATAAAATTTCAGTCGTATTAAATGCTTGATCAAATAGTTCTTATGTTTACACAGTCTGCAACTATACTCACCGTGAATGACTACTGCCTTTTTTGTAGGTGTCAAAAATATTATTCTTATAGCAGAAAATTATTTTATTAAGAATAGTATGAAAATATTTCAGTTTCTGTTAAATATTAAAATTTATATATTCTATGTGAAACAATATTAAATGTTTCCTTTAATTAATTACTAATTTCTTTTTAAATGTTTGCATTTTAATTTTAAAATAAATTAAATGTTTCTGCATCAGCATTAGCTACTAAGATAATGTAGTTTTTTGGATAATCCTACAACTTTGTATCTGTAATTTAAATTGTGATTCATACGAATTATTTTTATGTAACAGTATTTTATTTAATGTTCTTCAAAGGCAGTAATATTTTAATTTATTTCTAACTTTAATATGCAAACATAAGCAATAGTATTTTTGTACTTTAAAAAAGAAGTCTATAAAATTTTCTTTGTTAAAGTTTTATCTACATCTAAATTATAAGCATACCTACATCTTTGTATGTTCAGAACACTTAATATGAGTCATTTATATTTATTACACTAAAACTAATTACAAAGCTTGTTAAATTATGTTATAAAAATTATAATTTTAGTTAATTATATTAGCAAGTGGTTTTAAAATAATTACAGAAATACTTTGTAAACTTGTGGGCATTATTTAAACTCTTTTCTTATGGTAGTGTAGAATTGAATTTCATTGCAAGGAAACGTTCCAAAGCTTTTGGTTTAAAATAAAAGTTTAAAAAATCTAATTTAATGCACATTTTGTCTTAGACTTTTTTGTATAACATAAATTTATATTTTTTAAAGTTAATAAATTAAAATGCATGTTTCAAAATTACTTTAAATTAAAAAGTTTATACTTACTTAATCTATGTAAAAAATTAAAAATTATATTTTAAAATTTATAATTTTATGGTTTTTTAATGAATCTGTATGATTTGGATATTTTGCACTTTGTAATTTAAACAAATATTCTATGACATTGAAATATAAACTTTTTCAAAATTCCCTGAAGAATAAAAATCCAAAACTATAATTTTGATATACATGAATTATAAACAAATGTAAATTTATATTTAAGGGTCATAATATCTAATATTTATAAATGTATATAAGTGATCCCGAAATGTAAATTTACATTCATTTATAATTCATTAATAATTCAGTAAAAATTTAAAACAAAAGAATCTACTTAAATACAAAAGAATTAATATAAAACCAAAGAATGTAAGAATTAGATGTTATAAAAATGTTTCATCAAATAATATTTTAGCAGATTTTTCTTACCCTTTGAGGTACCCCTGTTCTCGATGGATTGAGTCGTGGAACATTGTGGCCATAATTGTGTTTTTCTTTTTTATGTGTCTTTAAGCCTCTTAAAATCCTTGAAAAGGTAGTTTTCTTCTTACTTGTGTTGTGCCCTTGTTCTAAGATTAAATAGATATTTCAATGATTTGAGATAATGAAAATAAAATATAAATACTTAAATTATAAATTTAACTGTTTAAAAATCAGTTTATAAAATAAAAGTTATTTAAAGTATCACATACATTACTTTGGAATCTATACTAGGAATTTTTCTTTATTAGAAATATTTTAAAATATTTTAATCACAAATTTTTCTTTTTTAATTTATTGAATTTATAGGTTCTTAAGTAAAATATTAAAATATATTTTTAATGTTTACTTTATCAAATCAGAACTTATAATAATTATCATAATTATCACATATATATGTAGGAATATAACGAATAAATTGTGTTAAAATAAATTACATGATTTGTAATAAAAATCAACATAAACTTACCATTTGGTGGAAACTCATAAAAGAAAGCAGATCTAGGACTCAAACAACTACAACAAAATGATAAATTTAATCAGTAACTTTAGTTTTAAGAATTAAGTTCTATATATGAACATTTTAGTTAAAGCATACGTTTGATAGACAGATTGATGATTTTGAAGAGAATTCTTTGATAATGTCAAGTTTGGGGTAACCAATGCATATTTTTGCTGCCTTTGTTGCAACATTTGCCTTCCAAAAACTCCATATCCAAAGCCATAAATTTCATCTTCTTCTTTATCACTAAGACAACTTGAGGGCTATCAAACAAAATGTATAAAAGTTAAATATAAACTATAAAAATATTTATGAACTTAAAAGTTATATTAGTTTTATTCTTACTGAATATTTTCCTGGGACATATATAGGTTGTGAGTGACTGGTAGAAAGTTGAGTATTTGATACTCTGATAGAAGTATTAGTTTCACGTCGTCGCAATTCTTCAAGTGGTTCTAGAACATCACTATAATGAGTTCTAAATAGATCTGCATATCTTGATGCAAGACCTTCTAAGTATCCTCGATCTCCTTCCTGAAAAAAAAATAATTTTTTAGATACAGACCTGTATCTTAAATAAAAATCATTTATAAATATTGAATAAACAATTCTTTAATCTAGATAGATCAGAAAACATACAATAGTATTTATATTAATTCAGAGTTCAAAAATCTTATTTACAAACTGTGAATTGCACTTGCAATATATATTTTTTAAGTACCATTAATGTTAATCTTCTAAAACTTTCGTTTTATGAATTTCCCAAAAATGTTATTTCTGATTGAAAATACAAAACAAGATTAAAGAAACCATACTTTTAGTATCAATTAGATTATGGATATCAATATGGAAATGATGGGTCTAAAGTTCTATTTCAAAGTTTCTTATTATTTATAATGAATATGAAATTAAATAATAACATTATTAAGTTAACAATATCAATCTTTCATGATTGAATACTACAATATTTTTGTACTTCAAGATTAGATTCTTTTTTTTTTGGATATAAACTAGATGAGGATTGTATCGTTGGTGCTTGAGTACCATTATTATGTACATACTTTTTTCAGACTTTTATAGGTCTAGACCTAGTATTTACCATCCCAATAAAATTACCTGTGTCAATGCTTGAAAAATATTAATGTTAATTATTTGAAAATTAATTTAAGGATCAGCGAGCATTTGTAACGAGAAGTTTATTTGGCAAAGTGTGAGAGATTAAGCTCACCGACGTTGTGTACGGTTGAGAAGCGAGCCTAATCCCATCGGTGCGAAGTTTCTCTTGCAACAGAATCCGAAGCTGCATCCTGGGGATTCGCACAAGCTCCGCCTTTCCCTCTTCGTATTCGTCAATAAATTTTGTTGACTGAAGGCTCTGGTGGGGATTTGGCAGTGGAAGCGAGGAGGCGGAAGCCGTCGCCTCCTTTTCTCGACTGGGGAGCTTGTGCTCTTTGTCGCTTCCACTACTGGCAGATAAATTCTCGCAGAGACAGGCGCTACTCTCCTCGAGAGTAAAGTAGACGCTCGCGGCACCCTCCTCACGTAGCCTTTTCACCGACTGCAGCAGTCGCAACCGGTGGCTCTGCTTGAAAACACCTATGGCATCGAGGTCCGGCTCGCTGATTTGTTTGCAGATCTCGAGGTCGTCGTAACCGTTGTCGAGGAAGGACTCGGCGTACTCGCCGAGGTGCAGCGAGTGCAGCCACTCGACGACGATGTTGCTCCCTATGCTCATCTTTCTGAAGGGCGCGAGCGCCCGTGCATTTTTCGGGGGCCCGACCTTGGCTACGGCGGCCACCGCAGCCCACCGCAGCCGCAGCCACTTTGCTCTCCGAAGTCGCGGGGAGCACTTGCCAGCACTTGCGGCCTCCGAGGCCGCGACTAGGGTAGGGACGGCAGCAGTAGCGCCGGCTGCTACTCACACTTGCACACGCGTACAGGCGCGCGCACATTCGATCACTGAACTCGTTGGCGACGGGTTACTCGAGCGGCCCTCGCGTCTCGCGCCCTCCTCGATGCCGCCTCACCCGCGGCCCTCTCTGCCATCGCCCGCACTCCCTGCATGCTCATAACGCCTACACCACCCACGATCTCCTTTATGTCAATCTCCCTCTTATCAGATTTCTAGCCTTGTCATTACTCCAAACTGTCAGAAGCAAGATAAGGATATGAATCAACCATGTATACCTAAGTCCTGAGCTGACTCAGTCTAGCTCTCATAGCAAAAGCTCTTACGTATTGATGCCATACGGCTACTATATTGCCCTTGTTTGCATCGCACGATGCAAGGAAAAAGCCTTGCAACACTCGAACTTCAATAGCCTGATTTATACACTGTCTTCACGGGATGCAATGCTCTCACAGATTTTTCTTCATCGCTCTTTAAATGTACATAACTTCACATTTCACACTTTTGGGTAGATCCTGTTCCACTTTTTCGAAACATTTCTTTGAAGGTACCGCACGATTTTCGCCGCTGTTATTAAGGATTTCGAGCTGGCAACTGCTAAGTTTTACTACAGCAAGCCGCATTCCAGTCTGCTTAGTCGCCTGTCTTAATGCACCTGCACCATGCTGCATATCACTGTACCAGATCGTCCCAGACTCCATATGCAGTGCTGACATCAGGACCAGGAAAGCTCTGCGTATTTTACAGCCTGAACTTTTGCTTTTCTGCGATTACACACACTTTATGCACCATTCGGATTAGGATGGATTCAACCATTACCAATACTAAGTAATGATTATTAGATATATGTGAATTTATGACTGTGGTATATTCACGGGGATATCAATAGTTGCAGGAAGTCTGGAAATCGGGACAAGCTGTTTAACGGAACCACGCACGCACGCACACAGCTACACACAATTTCTCAATATGCATCATGGACTGTAGAGGGAGCTTCAGGTCCTTTACTTCCTTCTACACTCATAGTCCCCTATTTTAATATCTATAATTGTAATAATAACTACATAATTACCTAAAAGTCACGATTATTTGTCTTCTTATTATTGATTACCATTCATACCTGCAAGTAATACTAAACTTGCAATTTAATAGCTACGGTCTTTTTCAATCTCTTTTATAGCTGTTCATAGCTACAGTCGGTAAGTGAACAATCCATATTTCGTGTAAGTTTTTGACATTGCAGATTACACAACTTTTACTAAACTATACAATCGCTAGTGGAAATTGCATTATGTACTGTGCACAAATGTGTGATTGAAAAATCTACTAATTTTATGAGTTCAAACTAGTAAATAAATATATGCATATATCAAATTGAAAGATATCAAACCGAAGCGTAAGGATCCCAATTAAAGCATACACATTTTTTCGTTTTAAATATATCACAATAAATACTCTATGAAACTACAGTACCTGTTTTTGTGGTCAAGTTATCGATTGTCATATGTGATTTAAATAATTGAATATATATATATATACATACATGCATATATGCATATATATAATCTATGTTATAGCGGTAGTTTTAATAACAAACGTTTCATTTTCATATTTTAAATGAAATACTATTTTATAAACAAAATGAAAAATACAAACTATAAATAAGTAATATTGTTAAAATAGACTTATCTTTATTCTACTTTCTGACACAGCATTTATATAAAATTAGAACATTATACATAGTGGAATTATTTATAGTGGAAACTTAATGCAGTAGGTATTGGACATGTTTTCTGAAACATTATAAGTTGATAATTAACTCAGTTTTTGTGATCACAAATTCAACTTGCTTAATTTTTATTATTGTATTCATCAAAGTAATAAAAACCACAAATCATTTTGTTCAAAAATATAATTTATTTTTTAATCATAAAAACGTGAAAATAGATAGCTTTATAATTTTATGTGTTTCTATTTGTATTGCTTCATCCAAAATACTATTTGTTAATAGTGGTAATATTAATTGTTATACTACTCCTACAAAACAGTACTATTTTACACTTGTATATACATTCATAAATTACATTTAATTCAAACATCACAACCTGAAGAATGATCAATTGTGTCTAAATCATCAGACTTAATTACCTTTTTTTGGGCAAAGCTAAGACTAGATTTATTAAATTCAAGATGCATTATTCCTAAATCACCACTGTAACGATTTTTAGCTATCTAAAAGCAAAAAATAGTTTATTCGTGACAAACTAAAAATATAATTTGATTTAGTCATAACTTACTTGTAAAAATTTTTTACCATGGAAATTCCTTAGTCTTTTGTCTTGAACAATTAAAATATTGTCAGCTTCTTGACTAGCTTTTGCTCCTCCAAATATCGAAGAAGCTGTTAAATCATCCTCTTCTCTTTCTTTTCTTGGATGAATAACCAATGTGACATGGCAATTATATTCTGTAGCAAATGCTCGAAATACTTCTATAATTTTATCTTGTTTCCAAAATCTAAAATAATATAAAATTTTTCATGTTTAATAATAATAAATATTAAATAATACAATTTAAAATACCTATCAATAAATTTTGATTCATCTCCTATACCCATCATAAATTGGATATTATCAATAATGATATGAGAAATATCGTGCACATAAGTTGCATGTTCTATTGCCTAGAATGAAGCAGTTTGATTATTTTTACAACAATTGATTTTTGAAAAACTTACATTACTAGCAAAACTCACTTCCATTACTAGTTTAATATTCTGCTGTCCATGAAAGGTCATAAAATAAATTGGAAGTTTTTCAAAATCATTTGCATAAATATCAAATTTATCTAAATTTTCTTCTAATGGTACTCCAACCATTTGTTGCAACATTGTCTTAGCTAATCGAGCATTCTTTATTTCAAAGCTACCCCATAATGTATTGACTCCTTGTGCTGCTAAATCCAAAGAATATTCACTTACAAATGTAGTTTTTCCACAACCTTATTAAAATAATTTTTTTTCTTTAATACTTATTTTTATATTATATTTTTTGGTTTAAAAATTTAATATTACCTGTTGGTCCTGTAAGAACTGTAAATTCTCCTCTTCTATGGCCTTTTAAAATTTTATTCAGAGCTGGAAACCTTGTCCACTTTACTCCTTGAACTTTATCTACATTTTGTAAGTCACTTAATATATCTTGTTTTAAACTATGAAAAGTAGTTATACTTTTATGACATATTGGTTGGCTACTTTGAATAATATTTTTTACATCAAGACCTAAATTTATTGCTTCTTTAGCACTTGGTTGATAGTCTGTTGGTCTAACAAAATAACATCTTTGCTCATCTAGTTTTTTTGCAAAATGTTTAGCTGTATCCCAACTTGGTTCATCATTTCCAAACCACAAAATTAGTTTTTTATAACATTCTAAACTTGGCAATATTTGTTGTGGTATATTTTTCAATTCATATGGAAGGCAAATTATTATGGTAGCAGCCTCTTTAGAAACGAGAGCTAACAAGTCTTCTATATTTGGAACTATAACTGCAGTTCCATCTGATTTTACACCTTTTTGTTTATAAATTATCACACCACTAGCACATGTTTTTGGAACAGTTTGCAATAAATTGGAATCAGATGATAAACATTTATATCCTACAATTAAGTTGGAAAATGCTAATAATGGAAAATATAATGTCTGCGTTGATTGTTGATATAGAACATTCATTCTAGACATTATTTCTTGTGATATATTCTATAAAAAAAATAAATATTTGACATTTAACCAATTTAAAATTAATTTATATATTACCTGAAAACCTAATTTATTAACAAGACTTTTGTAATCATTGCTTGGGATACTTCCTACTGGATTTATGGATACTTTTAATTTATTCCATTCTCGACTGAAATCAGTTAAAGAATCTAAACTTTTTTGACAGTCTATTGAATTGCTAATTCCTGTTTTGGTTTTCTTAAAATTTATAAATTGATTTAATACATCCCATGTTCCATAGGATTTACATACCTCACATATAAAAAATCCTGTTTAAATTAAAAATTTATTTTTTATTAAATTACTATTGAATAAAATTCATTTACTAATTTCTTAGTGTGAATTATAAATCTATGCTTAGAATTTAAATTTAAATATTAAATACCTGTCATTTTATTTATGTATATTTTACAGTCTTTTTGTTTAATATTTTTACACAATGAAAAACTTGTTGTAATACAAGCATGTCCATCTATATAAGTTGTATGTACAGATTTTAAAGCATTTTTAATATCTAACATAGAAATTGCAGATATTGCATCTACATTATGATAGGATTTGGACATTAATTTGTATTTAATCATTGCTTTGAACTGAGATATTTTTAATCGTGCACAATACCTAAAGTGCAGTACTGGAATCATTTTGCATTAATTCATAAAATATTATGCCTATATATAAGCGCTTCGATGATCAGTTGGTTTTCTGATTGTTGACCACGTGCAGCCTGTTGTGGCCTGCGATGTGCTGCTATGTTGCATGCCGATCACATATACTTGCTGCTATCAGAGATGAATAGAGAGATCACCAATACAATACAACCGACGCGCGCCAGTTTCGACGCGCCGGAGTAATACGCACCCTCGCGGATGAAATCGTAAGCCGGTCCATTTGAGGGGAAATGAGGGGAAACAAGGGAAAGGGAAGAGTGCCCGCAATAAAATGCGCTCATGTAGCCGGCGCTGGTTGCTGCAATTGTGTATGAGGTATCGCCTGCATTGGTGAGTCGATTGTTGGAGCCGATCAGCCGACTGCCGACATGCGGATTTGCGGCTCTCCGCGAGCTTTCGTAGGCGACCTTTCAGCCGCGACTGTGCTTTACTGTGGCGCAGAGGCCTAACCGTACAGCCGGAAATGCGCTCGGTTATCAACAAATTAAAAAAAATACTAATTATGCAGCATGCAGCCCTGCATTTCATCATAAGATTCGAATTCTAGACCTACTCAGCTCTGCACATAATGGGCCCATTATACAGTTTATAAAAATATTGAGTGCCGCTTACGCATTCTTGGCACATGGCAACGCCATCAACGCGTAGGAAAATACGAACTACAAAAAAGCGTTGTATTTTAAAAGACTTGGGATGCGATGCAGGTTCGAACAACATATTGACGTTCGTTCAAGCCGACAGTCCGAGTCCGCTCTCCGAACGAGCAAGTTACAAATTTGTATTTCCATTGTATTTCCTATAAAAATTAAAATATATGTTCATATAATATTCTCATAAAACAATCTATTTAATTATTTAATTATTATTTCCTTCGTGAACGTCTTCGCAACTTCAAATAGAGCGCTTTGCTTGGCGGACAAATCAGAACCCTAGATGAAAGTATAGTCACGTCTTGTCCCGCGAAAATATACTTACAACGCCACAGACCTATTGAGAGTTTGAAATCTATCAGATGGTCAGATAGGATCAAACAAAGTCAGACATGGTCACACACTTTTGGGAGATCATTTTATAGTTAGATTCAGACTATACTTACAAAAAATAAGTTAGTTCTCATGCTCAAATTCTGTAACAGTAAAACCTATTATACTCATTTATTGCTATTATGTGACTATCAATAGACTTAGCCATGGAACTATATGAAAGATGGAACTTGATTTGGACAGATAAATACAATTTACTACAAATCTATATGAATCTTATTACAAAATTATTATGGATATGAACATTTTGGAGACTGATAAACCTATTTTCTACATTCAAAAATTGTAAAAAAATTTTGATAAATAACATATTTATTTAGAAAGAGTGATAATTACTTTGCAATATATTTATGCCTAAAGATTGAGTCTATAGGATTATTTTGGCATATTTAAAATTTCAATGTTTTGATCTTCTAGATTGCAAAAAGTCTGAAAAATAAAGTTATAATTTTAAAAACGGAATAGAAAATTTAAAATTTGATATTGTGCAAAAAATGGATTGATTATGCGTGTAAAGGTAAGTGAGGATGATCGCCTAAGCGCGCACGGGTATAATGTATTCTCTTCTTAATACTCTATTATAGTTTTTTTTTATTTAAGCTTGGAAATCTTACAAAGATTTTTTTACTAACATAAGGCATGTTCTTCTTGCATGTTCATAGAAAACCATGTATCCATAATAATTGTATAAGAATACAATACACTTAAGGCAAGTGAATATTTCGCTTGACTAATTTTATTTTTCTGTAAGAGAATGTCTTTGGTCGTCTAACATCTCACATTGCCAGCTGACATGATTTATATTTTGATTTGTTTTATTACACAGATTTACAATTGGATTGAAAATTCGTCGGTTAACATAAAAAAAAAATTTTTTTTAATAAAATTCAATCTTATTATTCAATACAGTTGCCTTTGAGGACGATAAAAAGACTATAGCGGTCATACAATTTTTTTATACCATTTTTATAATGTGATTTGTTTTTAGCCCCAAAATAAGCCTCAGCTTATCTCAAGCTCAACACGTTCCTTTGATATCTTTAGAGTCTTAGTTATCTCGATCAACTTCACTTTACAGTCATTCAAAATTATTTTATAGACTTTTTTTATGTTTTCGTTGATAACATGCTCTTTGAGACGGCCACTGCGTGTGTCATCCTCGGTGCTCAATGGCCTTGTTTAATTTTTTAAAATATTTTTCAAGCCAAGCCTTGGCTTCAACAGTCGAGAGTGCAATTTGAGTTCTTTTAAAAATTTTTTCATAGAGATTTTTTAAGAAATAAACTACTTTATTTATAACTGTCTGATACGATTTTTTGAATTACAATAACATTTAGGATTAAAACTCATTTGTGTATCAGTTAGCATATCAATATTGGATTTTGTGCTTTGTAGGTTTGGAGTTTTGTGTTTGGAAACTAGGGGATTAACGTTAATAAAGCAGGTCAAAAGGAACAGATTTTATTACATCCATGCCGTTGCTCCTGGAGTAACGCTAAATGTAAAAAATTTTAAGGTCGTTAAAAAACGTTAAGGTCGTCCTTGACCTACGACCTGAGTACGTGTTTTGATATAAAATTTCCTGCTCTTTCGATTACCATTGTAAAAATAGTGGTTCTTATTTGAAAAAAAATTGACTTTGAAATTATCTTCAAGATCAAATTCAAGGTCACCATTGGATTTCACGTTCAATTTGATTACTATAGTGACCATCAGTATGTATAAAAATATTGTAACCTAGAAATTTTTTTGGGTGTTTCGTTACTTTTTGGACATTCTGTATATACATACTATTACTTTTAGCGAAGAAATTTGCAATTGCTTCATTTCGATTATTAACTTTGCTCATATTACGATCATGTTCAGTATTTACATTTTCTGAGCCGCAAATCATTTTGTATTTGCAATTATAAATAGTACAGTTATTATTTGGAATTTTCTCTATATTTAAGCTGAATATTTAAAAAAAACTATGTTAGTAAGAAATTTTTACATAATAATTTAGATCTAGTTTAAAACAAGTGGACTTTTTTTCTATTACAACAATTATTCGCAGTATTGATACCGTATCCTATAGCACTAAAAAAAGTACCACGAGTAGCATTTTTTCTAGTTTTTTAATAGTAGTTTTAACTCATTGAAATCTGAAATGTTGTTCCGGGTGGTCTCGGGGAGTGCCGATCCGGTGAGGTATTTTTTATGGCTGAATAGCCTAACGTCAATGTTAGCCTTAATAAAGGCCATTTGGTAAACAAAAGGGGGAGGCGGATGAGGTATCAAAGAATAAAATATTTTATTTAATGTTAAGCCCTTCGGGGGCGTTTATTCCTCTTTGTTCCTATCAAGGTCGCTCAGAGTTTCGTTAGTCGCAGGTAGGGTGTTCGCCGACGCGGATAAAGGCCAAGGCAGGCCGCTAGCCAAGGCAGACGTTGGAAGTCAAGGCAGGTCGCTGACTAAAGCAGGGCGGCGGAGGCCAAGACAGGAGAGCGCAAGAGAGTTTGCTTTTTTTTGTATGGCAAGCCCCTGGAAGGTCTAAAATCTTCTAAAGACACCTTCATGCTGGGACAACGTTGGTGGCCAAACTGGTGGATAGAGTCGAATTTTTACTGACTAAAATACTCCTCCCAAAGTGGCGGGTGTCAGGCCAAATGGCCTCTGCCCCAAGAACTCAGCGAACTTAGTGGTGGTAGGAGAAACTAGTATAAGGGGGTTGAGGTAAGGTAGTGTAGGGTGTACGTGGGGTGCCGTTTGCATCTGCAATATGCTTTTAGATCGAAATGTTTGGGGTTGTACGCGAAGAGGGCATGCACCTCGGGATTTGGGTGGTCGGCGAGAGAGCTACGAAGAGAGTTGACGCGTTTCGCGGCGATGTCGTATAGCGAGGTTATTCCCGTTTTCCGGAGAATTTGGGTGTCTCGGACGAACCTAGGGTATTCTAACGCAAAGTAGGCGTATGAAAGTCCCTTGAAGAATCGAGAGTCTGTCGGGACGGGCAGAACTCTAGATCGAGATAACATACGTGCCTATGCTTAGGATTATGGCTTTGAAGGTCCTAAATTAGCCTTCGCGGAGACTTTCTTGTTGGAGAAGAAAGGCTTAAGGCCCCTCAAAGCGCCTTGGATCTTGTTTCGCATGGCGCTGATTTGGGGTCGCCAAGTGAGTTTTCGGTCGAATTTGACGCCCGAGTATTTCACCACGGGAAGCCACAAGATGTGATGGTTCCCTACTTGGATAAATAGGCAACCAGGTAAGAAGATACGGGAGGAATTTGTTTATGTGTTTGGCGCGCATGTCTATTGTCGGAGAGGTTTTTAAAAGCGCAATGTCGTCCGCATAAAGGGCGGTCATAATGCACTTATGGATAGGAATGTCACTGCAGTAGATGTTGAACAGCTGCGGGGATGGCTTGGAACCTTGCGGGACTCCGACTGTGATAGGATAGGGCTTGGACAGGTCATTTCCCGTTCTCACGCGGATAGTGCGATTCATGGACAGGTATGACTTGAATGCGCCGATGAGGTAGTGAGAGAAATCTAGGCCTATGAGTTTGAATAGTTTGGCCATCGTGCCAAACTTTATCAAAGGCTAACTGCGCATTGAGTAGTGCCACCGTTTGTTGTAGCAATTGGAAATGTGTTCAGTGACGCGTAAGAGTTGGTGGGTAGTCGCGTGTTTGATCCTGAAACCGTGCTGGCAATCGGGTATTATATTGTTGGCCGCGGTGTGGTCAGAGAGCCTTTTGAGGAGGATGCTCTCGACGACCTTGCTGAGGGTGTTTAGGAGACTGATCTGCCTGTAGCTAGATGGAGGTGAGTGGTTTGCCCGCTTTCGGCAGACAAACGACATTAGCTTTGTTCCAGGCCGTCTAAAAGGGTTGTAGTCTGATGATAGCGTTTATGATATTGCAGATGCTAGTAATGTGTTTTCGCGGAAGGATTTTTAAGACGTTGTTTCTGATCCCGTCGCTCCCGGGAGCTTTGCGGTTTTTCAAAAGTATGCTACTAATCTCGGGTAGTAAAGTGGGATGGAAGTTTGCTTCAGATGGTATGAAGTTCCTTACCGTATTTGATATATTCTCGTGGAGAAAGGTGTTCTCTGGGCTACTCGGGAGAGGGGAGTATTGTCCCAAAATGGTGGATGCGAGGATGTTTGCTTTCTCTTCTCTTCGTCGAGGCTGTATTTTACACCGTTTTCTACTAGTTGATTTAATTCTAAGTTATTGAAGCGCAAAACGCTTCCTTGTGCTGCCTTTGGAATTTGTTGTATACTGATTTGAGTGCTGGGTCGTGGGTGCAGTAGAATCGGCAGATGGTCGGAGGAGAGTTCTGTGAAGACTACTACGTAAGTGGTGGAGTGCGTGTTTTTGGTCAGTTCAGATGTAGCCTCCACCGAGTACTTATTCCGCACAGAGCTTCTGAAAAGCGAGTTGCTTCTCTGGTTGTTAGAGCGGCAGCCCCATGCGGTGTTTCTGGCATTGAAGTCTCCTGCCAGAACTGTTGGGCTGTTGTTGAAATAATTTCGTATCGCAGAGAGTTTATTGCTGTGCCGCCTGGAGGGTAGTAGATTGAAAATATTCGAGTCGGATTGCCATTTATCTGAACCTCCGTACAGACAGCTTGGTCGATGCCTAGATCGGCTTTGACGTCTCTATGGCGAATTGAGGTTTTAATTAGGATTGCGACTCTTCCGCCGCTGGAGTCGCGGTCAGTTCTGTGGATGGTGAAGCCCGGTATATAAACGTTAATCGCAGGAGAAAGGTGCGTTTCGGTGATGCATGCAACTTGGACGTTGTGAAATTCGAGAAAGTCGCGAAGCTCGGTTGTTTTGGAGCGGATCTCGCAGGCGTTCCAATTTATAATAATTAGCTCTTTGGGGTTTTCAGCCATTGTTGAGAGGGTTTAACACCGCGAGCACTGCTCTCAGGAGCTCTGTGAGCTTCTGTATGGCGTTTGGGTTGGAAAGTGATGACATTGGCGCGAGGGCCATTGATGACAGACGGGCTGCGGCATTCGTGAACGATTGCTTCGTCGAGGGGACGCCTTGTGAGCTAGACCTTGCAATGTGTGTCGGGTTTTTCGCGGACTGCGCTCGGTTTACCGTCGTCGTATTCGACGCAGCCGGAGGTGGTTTGGCAGCGGGCTTTGGGGCCTTCGGGCATTCGAGGATATCGTCCCCCGAGTAAACTTCGGGGATACCTCGGATTACCTCGACGACATTGCGGTCTTCCAGCAGCTGGTGGGTGGAATATTCAGCCTTATCACACTACACTCGGTTTACTCGTTTCTACATGTGGCTCTGTCGTCGGTCGTTACAGCTCTGCCCATTCTGCTGCGCGTCCCTATAACGGCGCTCTCGCTTCTCACCGGCGGCCCCTGTCTCGTTACCACGGGGAAAACCCTGGCGTCTACAAGCATCGCACCCGGGCTTTCGCTCAGCCTGCGGATGTTACGGCCGTACGCGCGTCGGCTATCTGCCCTCCCTCCTCGGATACCCTTCCACATCCTAACAGCCGTCTGCCCTTAAACGTATATTCCTTCCTTCTGCGCCCGCTTTCTCCTACTCGCTCTCTGCGTCGTGCTCATCGCCGGGCTCGGTGTCACTCTCCAAGTCCTCTTCCAGGTCATCCCTGAATCCTCGCCAATATATCCTCGCTGCATATTGTCAGCTGAGGCAGTTATCTCCCTCGGCTCCTCTCCAAGTCCCAGCTTCCGGACTGCATAGCGGTCGAGTGCGTCTCATCGCTCTACCCGATTCAGCCCAAGGTACTTGATGGCCAGCTTAAGGCTCGGCCAAGATATTGGCCGAAGGCTGCTCACCGTGATCGTGCGGGAGCCTTGAAGCCGATTCGGCGGACGCATATACCGCAACTTCGCGCTCGCGCCGTCTCGTCTTTCGACGACCTTGACGACGAGCCGCTCCCGTCAAATAAGCTCGTCGCAGCGATGACCTTCACCTTTTTGTTTACATAGTCGGACAGCACTTCGATCTCAAATCGATCCGTGCTATCTTCCGCGGCAAATTCCGCAATTGCGTGGCAAACTGCTTAATTTTACCTGCCCGGATTCTATGCTTGGCAGCGTTATATCTTCGATTATATTGCGCTGTATGACCAGCTTATTCCCGAAATAATCAGTCATTATTAATTCCCGAAATAAGGTAGTCATTATCGCGTCCGCATCGCAACCGACAATTAATAACAACTTTACTGCTTCCCTTGCCTCGCCTCGCAGTGCTTCGGAAACGCGCGCCACATGTTCTGCGTCTGAAACATCCCCGTTCTCGGTCGTACGCTTGTAAACTTGTTTAAAAGCAAAAATTCAAAAACCCTCCCGCTGAAGCTGGGTAACTTGTTTGCCGAAGCCAGTCAATTGGCATGTCGCGCTCTCTCAGACGCGATCGCGTTATTAAGTCGCAGCGTTTCCCGCATTGTTTCCGCTAAATCGGTGATAGGACGCAAATATCGCGATGTTTCCTTAGAAATAAACTCTTGCATACCATTATTTCCCGACGCGCCTTGAAGGTCGTTAACCTCCGCGTCGATGAACAGGTGACCGCTGCGCTGTTGGGCTGTTTACGTATTTGCTCTCCCCGCCGTCGCTCATCCTGCCGGGCTGCTGACCAGACTGTCTCTTGCCTAGATATTCGAAGCCTTCACTCGCCAACTCGCTGGCCTTCGTTCGCAGACATCCGTCCTCTGCTTCTCAGGCGCCGCTCGAAGGTGGATGATGGCTCAGGTGGCCGCGTAGTGGAGTCAACTTTCGTTGGAGAAGACCGCATTGAAGCCAAGGTAGAAGCTGGAGCGCTGCGTGCCTTTGGCGTCGTTTATCTTGCCTTCGACGCTACAGCCACTTGCGTGCGCCTCTTCATGGCGAGTATTGGCGAAGACTAGATCCTCCTTACTTCGGCTTTTTCTCCTTCTCTTTGCGTAGCGCCGATCCGGCTCGAAGGACCACTTTGTTGGTGACGACATGGATAAGAGGAGGAAATTGAGGTTTCGGATCATAGTAATTGTAGGCAATTTAATTACTGAACTTGTCCTTTATTTTATAATCTTCAAATATATGTATATATGTATGATGCGTGACGCAATAATATCTCGTGATTCGACGACTAGATCTGAGTCTAATCGGAAATACAGTGACCAGAGCCGCGCTCACCTGCCGCGCTTTCTTATCCCCACTCCTTTTCGTTTTCCACCGCTTTTCTCCGATTCGCGAGCCTTTTCACCCCCGCGAAAGTAGTATATTTCCCGCGCGTTTCCACGAATTCAGTGACGCGACTCTTTCACTCCTCCGCGGTGTACGTAGACGATGAGAGGTTTGCCCTTTTCAGGCCGCCCTTTGCGCAGCATCTCCAGTGTGAGTGGCAGGTCCACTTCAAATTGGAACGCGAGCTCCAGCCCTCGGCGCAAGGACTCATAAGTTCCTTAAGTACGCCGCCCCGACCCATGAATAAGTCCTCGGCAGCTCCGGTGAGCGCCCGTTTCGCGGCGAAGTAGGTGTCGTATCCAGATCATCTGCTAATCATGGCCTGTTCGTCGACCGCATCTTTCCAGACCTGGACGGGTAGCGTCTCGTCTTGTCCAGAGAATTTTGGCAGGAACTCCGCCTCCTCTCGGAACAAGATGCGCGACCTCGGGGCACTCTGCTGGCGGGCGGCTTCAACGATCGATCCCACCCAATCAAGGACGTTTATCGTCGGCGGCGCGGGCAGCGTTGAGTTTCCGGGTTAAGGTGGCAATACGAGCGGTGACTTATTCTCGAGCGCGGATGGTGTCGCGGCTAGCAGCTGCGCGGGTGGCCTCGCAGCTAGCGGCTGTGCGGCTCCGGCGCACTAACGCAGGTTGAGCACTAAGGCCTTGCGTCTCGGAGCCCGAGTTCGCTTATTTCTGATCTTCTCCGCCAGCCATATTCGCGTCGGTGACACCCGAGCGGGGTGTTTTCTGATCGCTTCGGGTCGCGATCCATTCCATGATTTTCCGTGTGACGGAGTTCTTGGCGGCTCTCGGGGGCTGCTGCCGCTCTGCTGCTCTGGTTCTGCTGCCCGGCAGGATTACTATAAGAAAATCATTCTTGCACATTGAGGAAACTGTTTTGGATTTCGAAGTATCCGTAGAGGTATAGGTGTAGGTGGCTAAAGTAATGAAATTTATTTATTTGGACTCATTTGTTTTGAGGATTCTGTATTTATCACAAACATATTTAGAATTTATACTTAAATCGAGAGAACTTATAGATTTTTTAAAACATTTCATTTTTTTGGCACTAAAAGTTTTGTAGGCATGTTTAGCTGTTGCTTTGTAAGCTCTAAGATCCTCAATTCGAGCTATATTTCGATTTCTTAAGTGTTGGTTTCTTAATCTTTTAACCTTGTTGTATTCTTCGTCCCACCACGATACGAGATTTCTATATTTACTTACTGGTAGAGCTATTTTCATGGGAGTATTTGATATTATTGAATTTCTTATTATGTTAATAAAAACGTTATATTTTTCAGGTGGAGAACTGATTTTTATAGTCAGAAGTAAGAAAATTTGCGAATTGGTTTATTATAGTGAACTACCAATCTAATTAGTTGTTAAGTTTTCAATTTTTTAAGTTTTATTTACATACATGTTTTTATCGGCATCAATGTTAAACAGTATCGGGTCATGATCAGAGCCTAGTGTATCATCAAGGACTTTATAATTGATTGTGAAGCAGGTTTACAGAGGAGAGTAAAAAGTTGATGTTGCATTGAGTGTCTTTTGAAATCAGAGCGTGTAGTTGCATCTAAATTGTGAATAATTAGATTGTTATCGTCCGTACTGTTAGAAAGTTTTTCTTCGTGTAAGTCAGTATATCAACAGTTTCATGTAATATTATGCGAATTAAAATTGCCTGCAGTCTTGCCCGGAGTTTTATATAAGAGTACATATAAGTATATCATAGGAGATGTATTTACAAGCTTAATACCTTATATTATCTTTCAATTATAAGATTGCAATATCTTTACGCAGTAGATTGGAACGCAATATCTTTACAGTAGTATTAGTGTACTTACTCCGAAAGAATAAATTCAATTTTTTTTGCATTGCACAAAACCGCTTGAAAAACATAATCTTTGTTTTTATTATTATCAAAATTTTTTAATATTTCTGGTGCATATTTGGTGCATACTGGTTCTATTATGCATTTGTAAATACTATGCGAATTCCAGAAACAGTGTTTCAGTTAATTATGTATGCCTTTATTTGTACTTTTCATTTCATTTTGCTAAATTTTTGGTTTATTCTGATTTGAACAACTATCATTTCATAATTCTTTTCCATTCGCTAATTTTATAATAATCCTATATGTACAGCTCTTTAAGTTATTTGCTGTAATTTTTTATCTAATATCTTTAAACATATTTATAAAAGAAAATGAGTTTGTTGTAAAAGATAACGTGATTTCTATAATTATTGGATTATCATAAGAAATTAATAAAAAGTTAGTAATTTCAGTTAAAATTAGGGAATGTTTTTCAATATTTTACGTAATACAGTATTTTTTCGGCTCTAATTCAAGAGAGACATCTTCAAGCATTGGAATTTCTCTTAATACGGTTTTTTGATTTTTTGTATTTTTTTTTATCGATTTGCTTTGTCAGTATTATTATTAAAAATTTAACCGGATTTTGATAAAGTTATAGAGATTGGATGAAATCTTTTGGAACCGTGAGGTGGTATACTTGTTTTGGGTACCTTGATCTCGCATGTTGAGACTATTACGCGTTGTGATCTGTTTACGAAGGGCCATATTTCCAATTCGAGAACTCTAATGATTAATCGTTTTCCATTTAGTACATATCTTCCGTTTCTTTAGAATTCATGAAGAAGTACATACGACATTGGGAGACTGTCGATACAAGCCTTATATTGAATGAAATGGTTAATTTCACCATAACCGAAATTATTCATGTAATGAGATATCTTCTATAGAATCGGTTATAATGGCTTGTTTTCTTGTTGGGCTCTGTATTTGTTTTGTTATTTGAGAATATGACATTTTTTAGTTATTATAACTTTGGATGGTTGGGGATAAATTTGCAATTTTAAAAGTTTTCGCAAGAGCCTCTGCGAATAGAAAGTCTCGAAAGACTTATAAAACTTAAACCTAATTTAATTTTGACTATATGTAATCATGAAAGTGACTTTGTAGAGTAAGCACTGCACTGCTCTTTCGGTACGAGGTAATACTCGATGAGCAGAAGTTTTTAGTACATTTATAATTGTCGATGATTCGACTCGGAATTTTCCATTACAGTTTTGTGCATAAATTTAATTTAACTTTGAATTTAGATTAAAGATTCTGAGATAAAAAACGTAAAAAGTCATTTAAAATTACAGAAGATTTTGCCGCTCTGCCATAGCATATAATATTCTGAAATATAAAGAAATTTTATCTATAATGACAGTGAGGTTGACAGAATATTTGTACCTTATAATTTCTTATACTTAAATTTGCTGTTGCTCCCACTTTATACTTCGATTTTGGAAGATATACATATAAACCATAATCTTGTTTTATAAGATATACAATAAACAAGAAAATCAGAATACGTCTTCACCATCATCTTATTAAAGCTTTAATTCTTGTGTAGCAGAAAAATATTAACTGGAAGAAAAGTCACATTCAAAAAAAAAATGGAAAAAAATTAGCACACACATTTAATACATATAAAAATATGTATTAAGTGTGTGTGCAAATTATTTTCCATTTTTTTGAATACAGCATGTTATGCTCATTTTTGTTATTCAAATTAATAAAGTAAAATTAAGATTCTTCTTATAATATTTATACGTTATAAAAATTATTGGTGTTTAAGGTTAAAAAATAATTTGAATATTCTATAAATTATTTTATTTATGCCTTTATTAAATTTTTATATAAAAACAGCTTAAATGATGCGTGAACACTACATTATATGTTTCTTATTAATTTCTAAAGTCATAATAAGATATAATAAATACTTAGCTTGGCAACATTACGTGTAAATTGGCAGTGTTACCTTTACATGATTCATTATAGAGTCTTTTTCTTAAATAACGTTTTATTGACACAGTAGCAATCTAGAATTAACATTTTTTTTCTTCCCAGCAATACACAATAGAATGAACTACTACACATATTTTTATTACAATTATAAAATCAATACTTTAAAAAAAATCTGGCACTTCGTTGCTAAATTCCTAATAGAATTATAGAACTTTTTCTTGCTCTAAGAAGCGCCCTGGAACAATTGACTAGTACAGACACATTTTTATGTGTTCAAGAAGTCCCTTTTCTCTGAGACTACGTCTTAGAATGATAATAAAAAAGTTTGATTGACAATGATAATTAATTTGATATATCTAACAATAAATACAATAAATTTTTACTAAAAATCTATTATAGAGAATAAAGTTTTTTCCTCAACAGTTTTGCAGTAAATAATTTTCAAATCGTAGCAGTATGAATTGCAAACCTGTTTTATTTATTAAAATCAAATGCAGCGCTATATATATATATATATATGTATATATATATATATGTATGTATTAGCTCGAATGAACAATGTATTTACTTAGTTATGTAAAATACTCTGTCATGAATAAAGTTCTAAGGTAGAATATATTTACACTCATTCATACACAAGAAATACGCGTAAGTATTCTTGAATTTGTGCCATTCTTTTTTTTAAGTTTTCTTTTAAAAAGTTCCAGCTTTTCAAATTCACAATGAAAATATTGCGAATTTTTAATTTTTGCCTTGTAAATTATTTGATAACCAACAGCTAGAATATTGTCTTTTATACAAGGCTTTGAAACATTTCTGATGGCATCACATTTAGCTTCAGACCTGGTGAAGCTGTACAAAATCCACAATAACCACCGCATTTACCAATGACTTGTTGATTATTCTGTTGAAAAAAAGTTAAAGCATTTATTGTAATATTCAGAACATGTATTTGGTAACAAAATAATCATATTTTTATAATCGAATATTTAACTATAATTGAAACTATATTAACTTTTAATATTTTTAGTAACAAAGTAAAGTTTAGAGTTATGCGTATTTAAAAATAAAAAAAAGGATTCATGAGAGAGTAGTTTGACTAATTAATCGCGATTAAATTGTGAATTTGCTATAAGTATCTTTTTTTATGAAAGCAGTAAAAAAGATATGATTGATACTACAGTTTCTACATTAACTGAAAGCAGTTTTGTAAATATATAATAAACTTACAATTTTGTTAACGACAGAATAAGCATTTTTTTGTTTTGGCCAATGAACTTCTGGAGATAGAATTAGTAAGGTACCACTCAAATTGATTCCGAAGCGTCCTTGAGGGCAATCCATTTTACTGTAACAGTCACCAGCTTTTCCATATTCAATATTGTTTTCGCCCATTTTCATTGCGAATCTATAATCGTCAGCTGAAGAGAAGTATAAAAATATTTAATAAAAGTCAATTAAGTCTGTGAAATTGCTGATCCAGAGTTATTTATAACTATATAGAGCTGCGATCGGTAACTCACCTATTAAATGTAAAGTATGAACATTAATCTTGACCTTTTTAAACATAGTTCTGCCCGAGATTCTGATCGACTCGGCAGTCATGCAGTCGCAACTGTCATTTCTCCTGCCATCGTATGGACAAGTATGCGGATCTCGAAGGCTGAAAAATAAAAGGCATAAATAGACTACACAGATGAATATTATGTGGATGATAATTGTGTATTTGGCACGAAAGAGTACCGTTTATCGTAAATCTCGGAGTAGTTCTCCCGCTCGCCAGTAGGTAGCGTCAGGTACTCCTGCGGATCGCTGCTGGACATCCCGTAGCAGTGGATGGACATGTACCTGCCGCCAACTAGGAGGGTGTACTCGCCGTCGGTATCGGCTCCGAGACGGCTCTGGACCTGACGGCAGGAGGTGGGCCCGGTGCAGGGCCTCTGGTTGCACTTGCGCTTGCGCTGGGGTCTTAGCCTCGGGGGACAGAGGCGTCGACGCACTTTCCTGCCTTGACGGTCAAGGCAGAAGAGTCGGCGCATCTGCCTGCCTCTGCGGCCGCAGGGCTGGGAGCACTACGAAGATTAACTAGTTAGCAGGCTTGGGGGTACACTGTCCGGGAGATTTACCTTGCGCCAGTTGGCCGCCACCCAGTAGAACGGATCGCTGCAGCCCCGTATGTTGCAGAGCTGCTCGCTGGGTGGCTGGTTGGTGGCGGGACAGCCGTCCGGACTAGCTGCTGGGTCCTGCCAACCGTAGCTGTTGATGCGATGGCAGGTGACCTCGCGGCGACGCACACCATTCCCGCAGCTCGCCGAGCACTGCGACAGAAATATTATATATTGCAAGGGTTTGACCAAAGGTTTGGTCATGCGGGGAACGGAGATTGACACAAGCCGACAACTCTCGCACGTACTTCGTCCCAGGGGCCAGCTCGCCAAGCGTATGATGCCGCGCTTTCTAAATGGCTGATCCTCACGGGGGTGCACGCCGGCCGTTGACACTTGCGCGCGTGTCGCGGCTTGGCCTTGTCTGAGCAGTCGCTGTCGTTGGTGATCTCGCCACGCAAATCCTGACAGATGACCTGTCGATGCTGGTAGCCCTCGCCACACTTGACATCGCACTGTACCAGAAAATAAGATTGAAGATTTAGTGTCACTTCCGTAAGTATGCAGTCATTTACACGCAAAGAAATAGGAACGGAATCAACGGTATGAACTCGTACATTTCAGGGACTCTATTCCCAGTTGATGAGTGAAAAATGACCTTGTTCTATATAATTACAGGTATGACGCAATCAATGTTATGATCATATCGATGATACTTAATTTTTGTGGTTCAAGGTCATGTTCGTATGCTCAACTTAGGAATAGAGCTGGTAGCGCTTTTTTACACTGCTGCTTTATCATTATTCCGATTTATATTACTTTTTATACGTAAGGTCATTATAAGGCGATGGTAAACTACCTGACTCCAGCCACCGGCAACCCAATTGGGGCAGCGATGTTCGTTGCAGCTGACCGTCTCGTCCGGTCTCTTGGTCGAGTCGCAGTAGTCTTGGTTGGGCGCCACCTTCCCTGTCTCCACGGAAATGCACCGGATGATCTGTTTGGCAATGCCGCCGCCGCAAGGCTTCGAACACTGTTCAAAGTTAGGAGATTAGACCGCATCGGCGGGTAGTCAGTGGCTTACTCACCTCTTCGAAGCCCTCGATGTCCCAGGTGTAGCCCGATCGGAATGTGATACGATTAGTGTCTACGTCATTCTCGTGCTGAGCTAGGTCCTCGACGGGCAGGTTCGAGGAGTAGGTCACCGGCGCGAAGCTCGCCTGCGAAAAAACAGTCGTTATTGTAGCTACGTCCCTTAGTAGGTGCTATATTTGAACAGCAGATCAGGACTTACCTTGGTTGTACAGGGCTCGAGGGCACAGCTGATCGAGTTTATCGGCCTAGTAGAGGCTTCGCAATCCGTGCTGCTTGTGCCGTTGGGGTACTTGCAGGTGACAAGGCGCCTCCGGATTCCGTCGCCGCAGGTCGAAGAGCACTGAAAGAAGAAATGTGACCTGGTGAGCGGATGCTTGGGGGCGGTCGGGGTGCTAATGGGACGTCATTCGGACGGGGCAACCTACCGGGCTCCAATCGGCGGCCTGCCAGGTCGGACAGGGTCCAGCGTCGCAGGGCTCTGACTTGGTGGGGGGCAGGGCTTTGCAGTGGTTTGAATGGATGACACGGTTGTCCACACGGCACCAGTAGGGCCGCTCCCTGGTTCCGAGGCCGCATCTCGTCGAGCACTGGAAAAAGCCCCGAAGAAGTTAGGCGAGGGAGGGGGGGGGAGGGGCCGCGACAGGGGCGTGTGGGTGGTTGCGCCATAGCAAGGCGCCTCTTCTACGAAGGAGCTTGATGCAAGGGGCCGCGGCGCGGTAAACAGACGCTTGCGCCACCGGCGACCTTGCGTAACTCGGCCAGGTGTGTACTCACAGGCGTCCACTCGCCGTACTCCCACTTGGGACAGGGCTTGTGACCGCAGGACTGGCGCACTAGCTTCCCGGTGGCGGGGCATTTGTCCTCGGGGACGGTGCGGTTGCCCGCGGCGTCGACGCACACAGCTGAGCGGTGCTGGATCCCGTTGTCGCCGCAGGTGACCGAGCAGGCGCTCCACTCGCCGAACTGCCAGTGGGCGAACTCGCAGGTTCCAGTGCAGGGCCGGCGTTCCTGGAGCCGCTCCAAGTGAAAGCACGCGTGAGCGGGTACGGGCCGAGCCTCACCGCCGCGCCCGCTCACCTGTACGCACCGCTGTTTTACGAGCATCGTCCCCGGACCGCAGTGGCTCGAGCACTCTGACTCTGAATGTGCTACCTCCTGCCAGCGCAGCTCACAGTGGCTGTTGCATGTCCGGCTCTCCTCGGGCGGTTTTTCCTCTAGGGGGCAATAGTCCTCCGAGACTGTGTCCTGGCTCTCGGCGTTTCGGCAGGTCGCCACCCGCCGACTGGTGCCCTGGCACATTCGGTCGCAGCTCGTCCACTCGCTCACCACCCACATGAATCGCTCGAGCATATGCTTCGGCACCGTATACTCGTACGTGATCTGCGGTGGATTCACGTTCCCCACGGAGAGCACCTGTCACAACTATGGTTCAGCATAATCTGTCTCGACGCATATCCCTCCTATCCCTCCTTCACAATCTACTTACTTCCAGGACCAGATCTACTTGAATTGGTCGGGAGCTATTCAGCCTCTCGATTACCTGCTCTGGTCCGCTGTATTCAATCGTTGCTCCCGGCTGGATTATGACCTTCTTGTGCATCACCATAAAGTTCCCATTTAGTATGTACTTGCCACCTTCTTTAATGCGAAGTGCTGTAAATATGTTTTATTAGTATTTTTATACGATTTCATTAATGCGTAGACACATACATACACACGTGCGTGCACCCATCCATACTTATATTATTGAAGATAGACTTAGAGTAAACGTAAAGATCCGCAGAATTGCCGCAACGAGATCCTAAATGCAAGAGCAGAATAAAGAAACAAATATCTCATCATTGTTAAAGCATATTTCAATTTTCATCGTTTTATGGTGGTATCGCCGACAGTTGATACTTGGATTTTGGAATGTAAAGTATAGTGATAAGTTCATGAGACGTTCACTGTATAGACATTCGCTAAATATTAAGCGGCATATTTTAAGGAAAGAAAGAAAATTTTATTAGTAAGAATAATATATTGTATCCAAGTACAGGTAAAGGCACTTGCATTATCAGAATTTTGATGAATTACCAAAATTTTGAAAAGAAGGAGAGGCACATGTACCATATTGTTTGTGGTATAAGTAAAAAATATTTTGAAAGGACTCACCCAAGTAGTTGCTGTCATTATGTGATCCCATCCAACCATGTTGTCTAATGTCTATGTAGCTGCTGCCTGCGGGGATCTTGGTAATGCGAGTGTAGCCATACTCGCTGGCGTTGTATGCTCCAGTGATACGCTGGCACGTGGAGTTATCCCCACGGCAAACGCCACAGGTATCAAGGGCCGCTGTAGAGTTGAGGACATGGTCGCAGCCCGCCGGTTTGCAGTGGCCGTTGACGCAGATGTGGAAGGTGTCAGGCGCGCAGGCAGTCCCGTCCACGACCTTGTCTCTCAGCATATAGTACTGGTTGCCCGCCACCTGGCAGTAGAGCTTGCACCGGTCTTCCGGCAATACTGCGCACACGTGGTCACCCACAAGTTAATCCTTGTGTAGTCTACGAGATCCCGATAGGTCCGAGTATCGCGAGGCCGGGACACGCGAGCAAAAAATTGCAAGCTACGCTTCTCGGCACTTTCCGCGAAATTTTCGTAATGCGTTGCCATCGGTAATATGATTGCAGAGCGATTTTGCACTGCGCAGTACGCGCTTACCGACGATCTACGTAATCCTCGAAAGACCAAGAGAAAAAGGTGAAAAGAGCAAAACGAAAGGAAAACCGAGCTTTATTGTACACTTACTTCTTGTGTACTTTGCATGCCACTTGACGTTCTTAGCCAGGTTGCGGATGTTGCGATTGTCATTGTCGAATGCGGCGCATTGCTCTTCACTGTACAAAATCAATACAATATTTGTTGATGAAGTTACTTGTTACTTAACTTTTTAATTAACTTGTTATAGTTGTATTAATTAATTATTAATTTAAGTTTTATTCGTAATGAATATAAATTTTTTAAATATAAGAAGAAAGTAACATGCTATGTTACAGAATTAATAAGTTGAGAAGTTAGACCTAAATACATTTATTCATAAAAATTTATTAAGAATCGTTACTAGATCTAAAAACAATATAGAGATATAATAGAAATACTATTCAAATTTTAATAAGTTTTTCCCGCTAAGATAGTCACAAGATTGTAACGATGAGTCATTTGTATGGAAACCATGACATTGCATGGGGTGAAAAGAGGTGAAAGATCAGAGATAAAGCTGAGGGCGTAATGCCAAGTCGGTAGAAAGATTACAAACCGGAAGTCGGTAGATCCTGGCGAACACTCCCTCGTGGCGCAGCTCCTGTAACGCACACGCTCGCCGACGCAGTAGTTGCCCCCGTTCTTGGGTGCGGGGTTGTCACACTCTCTGTACTTCTTCTTGATGCCTCCACCGCAGGTGCGCGAGCACTCACCATAGGCGCCCCACTCGCCCCACTGGCCGTCGAGGGGCTCAAGGTTCTCCTTGGAAACGCACTCGCCGCGGTGGCACCATTTGCCCGGGCCGCAGACGGTCCCGTCGGCCCATGGCATGTGCTGCGTGTGGCACTGCTCGCTCCGGTCATCCCAGTACGGCACGGTACACCACAACCTCTTGCATACTGCCTGGCCGGTAACGAACACGCTTGTAGACACCTCGGCAACGGGTCTCAGACGGCAGCGCCGAGCCCAAGGAAAGCCTTCCTTGGGGCCGGCGCTCCGTGTCCTAACTTACCATCGCTCACCATGTGCGGGCAGATCTCCGAGCCGGCACCGTACACGAGCTCGCACTGCTTATTCTCTGAGTAGTCCTCGCCTGGAAGTCGGCTCCCATGGGATCGAGACATGATCTTGCTGTCGCGCGGCTCATCCAGCAGGCAGTTGCCCAGGCCCGCGCTGTCAACCCGTGCACACTCGGTTTAGTAGGTAAATACAAAGCGTGCTACGTGAGACACTCACGCCTTTCTAATTATCTACGGCTCGGAGTTCAATCGAGACATTTTGAGCCGTACAGTCGAGAGCTAAATAGCCGATATAAACCTTTCGATATCTTGCCTTTACGATTTCAATTTAGCGGGTTCTTACTAGGCTCTCAGAAACTACTTCAATTCACACCTTATCATTAAATTGTTTACATTTTTACTTTCACGCACTTAAGTAAAAAGTCGATACTCTTATATATTTCTCCGAGTAATATATTTATATTTTATACAAATAACTCAATCCATTTCTATTGCTCACAAAAATTATTCAAGTTAATGTTAAAAAAGTTATTTAACCGCTTTTATTTTTTTACTTATTTTGCACGTTGGTAATCATTAGTTAGTAGTAGAAAAATTTATGTGAATTATCGACACCATTAAATTGACCAAAATTGTAACTCTGTATATATTATTAACAACAGCTATGTATCAATCAACCATAGAAATTTTTTTTTCTATAGTATCAAGAACCCTCTAAAGTTATAAAAATAGTACGTGGCGCAAATAAAAATGTTGTAATTATCGTTTGAACAAGAAGATAAGATCAAAAGAATAGCTTACTAGAATAAAAAAGAACGGTCGGTAAAGATATAGCATGTGATGCTACCTTGAAAGAATAAACATTAATTAATCGTACGCTTATCTCGAATTTAAATAAGAAAATCTAAGTTTGTTGATGTACAAGAGTATTATTATCTAAACATTGTAGCATTGGTAAGGCATTCAAGTGCACGTTACACGCGATCGATTAAAAGTGCACGCTTCATTTACATATCACTCGGATACACACATAACGACAGCGCGCGAGTTATTTTGAAAATTGAATGAGGCGAAATGTGGAGCGGATGAAAGCTGGCGCTTTCTCCGGATACAATTGAAACGAGAGCGGTCCGGGCAGAAGGGGTAAGTAAACGGCAAGCGCGGAAAAGGCCGGGCCGCTTAATTAAACGGCGGGCCCGAAAATAGTCGCACGTGCATCGTGCTGGCGTGGCTCAATTGACCGCGAGTATATTCTCGGAAGAGCGGGATCACTCACTCGAGGAACTCGGTGACGTAGTGTCTGGAGCACTTGGACCACTCCCAGGGCACGGTGTTGTCGTCGAGCATCCGGGACATGATGTTGTGGACCAGCGAGCGGTCGCGGAACTTCGCGCACTTGGGGTCGTCGTCGTGAGGCATATTTAGCCTGCAAACAGAATAAGAGATCGTGGGCATGCTGTTTAGTAGATACTCAAGGATTCCTATTAATAATTGCATAATCCCTCACTAAATATACAATACCTGCATGCAATATACTTTTAAATATAAAATGAATTTTCTTCTTGAAATAATTTCTTTGTAGCACTGCATATTTAGTTGGTATTTCAAAAAGTTTTATAGATAAAATTAGATGTATAGATATATTCTTCTCTTGCATATTAATTTAATCCAGTGGATACCAATTTTTCTTATTTCGAAACTATATTATTTTTTCATAATTAATAAATCTTGTACATGGATTTCGAACTTTCTGCGATAAGTAATTTTCCTATGGAAAATATTAGACTTACAATAACTATTGACTTAACGCTATAAAATTAAATTAATTTGAACCATATTTTGAAACTTATGATTGTTGGTATGTATGTAAGTTTAAATTTTGTTCAACTAGACGTATAGCAAAGAAGGAGCTGATTAAGACGGTAAATTTCACTGATAATATAGTCAAAAGTTTAGACTTCCGGCAAGTCTTTGCAATAATATTGGAAGGGACTGGAGTCAATCGGCTATTACAGTTCGCTTCTAAAAATGACCTACTTATAAGAGGAATAAACGAGAACAGTCCCCCGAATGCCTCGCCCGTTTTACGGATTTAGAACGCAAATGAAAAGAGAAGATTCGATATACTAGGGCTAGCAAGTTGGCCTACTCGCCTCAGAATCTTCCGGATTTATTAAGACATACAATATGATTTTCGGAAAATATATTATCTTCGTTGTTACATTAGTTAATGATTGGGACGGCCAGATTAATAACATATTGACCGGACAGTACCATATTCATCGCTTTATTTCTATACTGCACGTGATCCATTTAACAACTATTACAGGAAGACCGAACTTTTGCTTGAATTTGAGGCGATCGTGGAGGAAGTTTAGAAAACTTCAGCATATGAATTTGGTAAGAATAATATTGAAGCAGAATCAATGTCGCATGCTCATAGAAAGATTCGAGGAGATTATTCCAAGTTCCTGCAACGTTTTTTAGTAATTTTAACATAACACATTAAAGCTAAAGAATTAACACATCATTCAATAATTCCTGTCACTAATTAAAAAAATAAAATTTTTTTGACAAATTTTATTTTTATTATTAATATAATCACTTTGAGAAGCGATTCAATCATTCTAACACTTTTTTAAGAGATCATTTTCCAGATCATTTTTTCGAAATCTTTTTCTTTGGAACGTTTTTTTAAGATCACTACAGAGCAGTCACTTAGGGTTAGATCTAAAGAAAACAGTATATGGAAAAGCATTTGTTATGTAATTCATGCAATTTTGTCATCAATTTAATTGACTTGTGACCGAGTTTGTGATACGGTGCATTGTCCAGGTGAATTTTGTCCTCTTCACGTGTATCATTTTTTTGTGATTTCGTTTTTGAAACGATCCAATAACTCAATGTGATAGTTGTTATAGATAGGTTTATCCTTTTCAAAGTAGGTGATGTAAGTGTATCGAAAAAAATCGATGTCACGATCAACTGTTGCGTTTTCGGATGCTTTGGACAGGTTTTACGGATTTCACTCCGCTCAGCTAAATACCGTTTGTTTGCGTAGTGAAATGATAGATACGCGTGTCGTCCATTATTACATATTGATTCAAGAAGTTTTGTTTATTGCATGTAAAGAGTAACTAACAACTTTTTGGTACTTAACTCGTTGTTGCTTTTGTTTTGAGCAAACGCGGCATCCATTTTTTCTTGACGAACTTTCATTTCGGTCCTCGATCGCGATTTTCCAAAGTTGCTTAATATTTTCCGCAGTTACTACTGCATTTGGCCTACCCGGCGTTCTATATAATTTACATTAGTGCAATGGCGTTTGAAATCTGCCTACCACCGGCTAATCGTTGTTTTAGACAAAGCATAGTCCGAATAATATTTTTCAAGCCGTTGTTAAGCTTACGTAGTACATTTTTCCATTAAATAGTAAGAATTTAGAACACTCGTTATTTATTTTTTTTCATTTTTACACAAATGCGAAATAAAGTCACAATTGAAGTGAAAGTTAGACACGTATCGTTCGTAGATTAGTTTTTTTCAAAAAAGTAAGAAAAGTTGATATTGCAAATCCAATCTGTGCTTTAGTCCCGGGACTTATTGAATGATGTAATAGAAACATATGTTCCTACTCACTTATTTTTATTTTAAATCGATAAATATAGAGTGATTTTTAGTATCCTAAAATTATAGGAATCTATATTTATCGGTGAATATATTTATTAGATGCATTTTGAAAAATACAAGAGAAGCTTAATGATATTTAAGATACAGAAATTCAGGCTCATTAAAAGATATTATTAGAATATCATTCTCATAATATCTATAACATAATGTCAATTACAAAATATACTAACGGAAAATGGTACGAAAAAATACACGCTGTAAAAGAACGAACACTTTGGCTTAACTATTCAGTGTATTAGTTTAATCACAGAAAAACATTTCGAACGCTAGTGCAGTCTATACAGACGGTATACTCACACATGGCCAATCTCGTGGGCGATGGTAAAGGCCGTGGCGAGACCGTTGTCTTGGACGATAGCGCAGGATGAGCCCGAAGAACACATTCGCCCCAGCTCTGCAAGACCCAGGGTGTCGCAGCGCTTTTGTCCTGGATTATGGCACAGGTTCTCCCTAGGGATAGATAAAGCTCCTCAATCAGTTTTCTTCCGAGGTCGAGGCACTCAGAGTCGAAAGACTGCAATAGATTGATTCGAAGCGGCACCTCTGCCTCAATTACCGACAATTTATTTCTTGGGCGAGTTTGTGCTCTCGTCTATGGCTATTGTTAGTTAAAGGGCCTTTGGAGCGAGGGTTGTCGCGAGGCTCGTTATGCGCTGCGCGTGGCCGTATTTCACCTAGACATTTATCGCCTCGCGTTCCTCCCGGCTTTTTTTCGGCGATTTAACGGGTATGGGAGCTGGATCGGCGTTGACTTGTTTACAGTTGTCCGACACGGTTATTCCTTCAGAAACTCTGTTACGGCAATCATCGCTCGCGGGAAGGTAGGCCGAGATCTAGGGCCGTCTCCGAGATAGCGCCGTCAAGGTGTGGTTTCCGCTCGCGCTAAACGTCGCGGGCTCGATTTGCGGGCGCCACTGTCGCCCGGGAAAGATAAATGGAGAGTTTAGGCAGCGAACCTGGTGAGAAGTAGAGCGGCGTCGTGGTGCTCCGGCGAGGGCTCGTGCGGATTGTTGAGCTTTTGCCAGAGGCAGAACTTCCTCAGCATCTCTGCCGCCCCGATCCCGTCGCTGCCCCGCTGCTTCACCCCGAACGTCTGCTCCACCTGTTTAATCTTGATCACGGCGATGCTCACGGGGTTCCCGATTGATGGATCCTTGTAGATCCGCGACACCTGCGCCCGCCCCCATAATTTAGATGGATCTAGTCATTTTTCTAGTTATTCTTGTAAGAGGATCGTCGAATCCTTGGGTTCTCCCGCTTTGCGAAATCGTTACAGGGAATTTGGATCGTAACATTAAGATAACTTCAATCCGTTCTCTTTTCGTTTTGTCGTCTCGCACCAAGGATTTTCCGTTCATGTTTCCGCGCTTTATCAAATTACTTAAGCGGCCTGACATGCTAATAATATTGCTACAGTATGTACATATGTTTAACAAAAATGTACAGTTGCTCAAATTATTTATAAGTAACCTGATATTAAACTTGATAATTAAAGAAGTATATTAACTATTACTTATTGAAGGCTCAGCTAGTTTTAGATTTTTTTAATATTTTTATGTTTCATAGGATTTAAAGTGAAAGATGTTCAAATTTTGAAAATTTTAGTAACTATGTATTCTTTGTTAGAAGTATTTAAATCTTCTTTCAGATAATAAATTGAATTATTTAATTTTATTTATGCTTTTATTTTATTTTCTTTTATTTGTACTATTACATATACATATACATATATATATATATATATATATATAATTTATTACTATTATTGCATACTATCTAATTCGTGAGAAAAAAATGATAAAAGAATAATTATGAAAAGATAAACTGCTGGTATGATTGGCAAAGAAGGATTGTCTATGCGCACGAACAAGGATCTACTTACCGTATTCAAGAGGACTAAAATGTAGCTGGTGAGACTGGCTCCATGATAACTGATCATCTTCGAGTCGGCGACGACCATCACTTCTATGAAATACTCTCGGGGCAGGGCTCGCCTCGTCCTCCAGCTTCCGTAAATGTTAAGGGCAGCGGAATCGTCGCCCTCGAGAGCGTAGCTTCGCCCGCCTTCGTCCTCGAATCTGCAAACACCGTTCGCTCTTCTTATTACCATTGTCACCATTCGCCATGCAAGCAAGGGCTGTTAATTCGGTGAGCATGGCACGCTTTTTCCACATGTCCCCTGATACCCCTTAAATCTCACTACAAGTCGCCGAGATGCCGCTGGTCGGCAGATTGATTCTATTCAATTAGCTTCGGGAGCTGGGAACTCGGTATCCGAGCGCATGATTAAGTAATGCGCGCGGGCGAGTATGCGCAACGCACTCGGAATCCGGCTGCAGTAGTCGTTAAATGACGTATGCGAAACGCCATTTACATCCGTCTTACCATTCTCGACTCTTTTCACTTAATTCCTTGTTTCTTTGTGAAAATTTGATTAAGATCGAATCACAGAATCAAATAACAGAGTAATTGATTTTTTCAAACTGGCCGTTTTATTTTGGTACGGAGTTAGTGGGGCGATCACTTAATATATACAATTGCTGAAAAATTAATAAAGAGCTCACTCGTCATCGCCTTGGTCAAACGGATGAATTGCGTGTCTGCGTTCCCTTCTGTGTCTCGTAAAATTGGAGAACTTGATGCCGATAGTCTCCAACGCTTCTTCGCCGTCGTGAACGTTTTCATTGCTCTCATTATCTGTGAATCAATAGTAAGACTCGATTTTAGATTCAGAAATAGACGAGGAACTAGAAACAAATTTCACGATGTGACATGTGCCCGAACATTAGCCTCGAATTGGACAGATACGAATATGTATAAGGGCATGCGTACTAAGAAAAAAATAGCTTCGATTGATTACACAACAATCACTTTCACTCCTAGTTCAGTTATTAATAGAATGTAAATTTATATATTTTAAATTATAATTTGTTAACATTAATTCGTGCAGCATACATGTGTACTAAAAGTTTTAAGCTTACTGGTTTGGTTTCGGCACACCATGTAATTACTGGTTTATTTGTGTTACAATCACTTTGGTTCGTTCGAATCAACTTTTTGCGTACATTTTAATTAGATGTGATGCTAAACCTTTTATTTATATATACCCTTTTAATTGGATATACGTTGAATAAGACTCTGAACCGAAAGCTAAAGTAATTTATAGCAATAATACCGTATTAATCAGGTGTACTGCTCACAATTAGGAATTGAGTAAACCAGCAATGAAAATAACCGGAAAAATGAAATTAAGTGAGCGTGTCGAAACACTTGCACCACTGAAGACACTATATAGTTCATTTGGATTACGCGAATTGAACCCGTTGGGCTGTTTAAACGCGTATTTATCTCGCAATTATTAATATCACTAAACTGGAGCACGCACATTTCACTTAATACTCCAAAAATGTCTCGTCGACACGGCAAGTTCATTAAGACCAGGGCATATCGCCGGGCGCAGGAGTGACGTGTTGGCTGGCCGAGCGAAGGGCATGGGGACGGGAAACATAAATTCCCAGGTGGACTCGTCTGGAATTGTGATTAACGAAGCTATATAGGGCCTCATGGGAGATGCTGCGATTTATAGCCGCATAAAAAATTTCGTCTGGCTCGCGATAACCTCCCCGGGTCGCTCGAAGCTCGCGGTCGACAGTTTCGCAGGCGTCCGGTACGATGTAATTTGCGTGGCGGGCGCATTATGCGGTGCCGCGCCCGCCGCATAATAAAGGTGACGTAAGAGCGCGTGCGCCGCCCGAGTCAACCACCTGTTTGTCTCGTGGTTCTCCGCTGCGCCTTGGAGCATATTATATATACCGAGTGAGGGCCTCCATCCAACGCTCCTTCTGCACATTGGTATGCAAGATTGCATCTGAAATTCTAACATTTTTCTTGCCTCTAATTGATTTTCTGTCATCTTTATTAGTTTGTATCTATCGACAGGCAGAAAATATTTAATGCTTTATTTATTTTATTGGCATGTACGCTCAAAGGCCAAACCTTCAAGGCACGACGAACAAAACATCTTTTTCATTAAATATTTCCTGTTGTTTACTTTTGTTTTGTATAAAATTAGGCACTAGCTGGTTAATTATTACCTAATTCATTGAAATTTATTGTTAAGGCTGCTAATGTTTACAAAATGTATTTTAAGGAACGATTTAATTTATGTGTTATATTAACCTGAAATATTTTTTAGAAATCTATGTAATTGCAATATTTATTAAAAAAATATATAAATAGAAAAAAAATGTGTTCTCAATAAATACAATCCATCTAAAATTAGTGAAGGCCATTACCGACGAGAAACTCGATTTGTGCACCCCTTGCGAACGGTATTAATTTTATGCCTAGTTAAATAGAAGTTTACTGAGGTGCTGTAAACTATTTTCATTCAGAATGAAAACAGGTTAGCGATCTTGAAAGAGCAATATTAGATTTGGCTTTAATATAAGAAAGTGCACGAGGGCCGGCGAATGTCGATTGCGTCAGCTGCCGATGAGTGGAAATCCGATCTGGTGTTGTATGTTGCCGTTCGCGAGTGCACCAATTACGCGCAACTCACCTCCCAGTTGCCGTATCGTATAGTTCCGAGGCACCCGTAAGCATCGACTTGAGGAATGCAGTAATTTTGCCTGTCGCGTTCAATCAGGTTCAATGCACGAGTTACACCCAACAAAACTCATCCAATTTCTTTGATATTTTTAAGATTTACAGATCCATTGGTATTTATGCCACTTGTATCTTAAGCGGTTCCTGCATTCTTTTCCTGCGCTAAAGATTAAATCGGGGACGAGTGATACTACCGACGGTTTTAATGATTTGCAGCACATTTGTCTTCTCGACAAAACTTACTCGTGTTATTATTGAACATCCTAGTTTTATGTTACTGTGAGCATAAAAATAATGATTTATAGCTTGCCTGGACTGAATTGACGATAATAATATTTTATTACAGTGAGCTTTGAGAGTGAAGGAGCCGATACACAGTACCAAATTATCTTTCAATCGAAGCGTATTTGAAAAAATAACATCTTTTTACACTCAAGTGTAATCGCATATGCTTACTGTTAACATTATCATTTCAATATCGACATCAACGGTAAATTACGATGTTGGTATCGTTACACACAAGTAAATGCGTTGGCCTTGGCACGCAATCAGATTCGGGAAGAGTCGTAACCTGAGGCACGCCGGAGAGTAGATTCTTTAGCGATCGGATCGCGGGGCTTGCTCGCGTAGCCGAAAAGGAAGGTCGCAAATAGGCGGAAACCCGTCAGGATCGAGTGGCCCGTTAACCGCCACTGAGTGCAATCTCGGAGATTCATCACGTCGGCGCACGCGATCGCCTCGGGCCCGCAGCCAGACGCCGGCGACGGCTGGGGAAAAAGTTGCCGAGCCGCGTCGGCAAAGCGCGCTCGTTAACTCGCGCGTCACATTGTCGCGACGGCGCGCGAGGGATCGGCTGTATTAATAGAGTAGCCGACGACTGGACGGTCCGGCGCGAGATTTCACCAAGCAGCCGGCCGGCGCCGACTTGCAGGACCCGCGGCTCTTCCTTGCGTCGCTTGCGCAGTCTTCGCAATCGTCTGCAGGTAGAAACTTTGCAAAACTCATTAGTGTTCCCGAAGAATCGCAACAATTAAAGAGTTCAAGTAATCCTTTTGTTACAGTTTCTGCAATACATTATGGAAAGTTTTGTCGAAAGTTAAAGATTTGCGAAAGGTTATAGATGCTTAAACTACTTGATGCAAATTACCATTTTCAGATTGTTTTGTAAGATTAAATTATTTATTTATTTTGTGAAATGATTCTTTTATTTTGAATGGATAGTTTGATTTTTAGGTTGCTGGCTTTTCGACCTGTATTATCATATATATTCGATATATATTTATTGTAGATACAATTGTAGCTTGCGAAATAAAAAATGATAACTGACAAACTATTAGACTGAACCATAATTAAATAATATACTAATTTATACCATGCCCACAATTGAAATAAATAAAAATTAATAATTATAATATAGAGTCTATTTTATATTTACTAACCCTTCATGTTAAATTTATGTATTTGCTATTTCTGAATAAATTTTTTTTCTTAACGTTTAAACTCTATGCCTTAAGCTATTACGTAACTAAATGTTACGTCGGTATATATTCTGCAGGCATATTAAAGATTTTTCTAAAAGGATCCCGGAATTATTTGTCAATTGGATTTCTGCAACTGAGGCAGAAATGCAAGTTCGTTCGTAACCTTTCCAACTACCCACGATGCATAATTCACTGAGAACGAAGCGACCCGCGAGTAGCCCTCAGACCGACCGATTGTGCGACACGAAAGAAAGCGTCCCTTGTCCGCGGGCCCGCGAGAGACCGGAGTATTACACTCACGCAGCAGTGCAACAGCGCGCCGATGCCTTCCGTCTTCCCCATCTAAGGCGTCTTTTTTGCACGCAGTCGATTACGGGCGCGTTCGTCATAATATAAGCCCCGGGCCGGAGAGAATCGGTTGCGCATCTGAGCCACAGTCGCGCGCGCCAACTATATAAACAGGTTTCTCCTGCCGTTTGCATTTGTAACTCATATTTATAGCAGGAGGAAAAAGCTTAACGATCACGGCCGTTAAAATTCGACACTTTTTCCCGCGGGCTGCCGATAAACATCCGCCTCGTAAAATCACTCGGCGCAGCCTCGCAAGCCGCCGAGGATCGACGATGATCGCGCGACCGAAATAACGCTTCGCGGCTTTTTCATTGTTCCGTGGTATAGGCGAGAGTCGGCGCATCCGCAGCGATTCGTCGACTGGTTCGAACATACGCGACCCTTGGGCCCCGTTACGCTGCAGTCCATTTAATCCGCTGTCGCTTTTGTCGTATTCTCTCGGTTTCTTGTCTCTCCACGCGGTTTTTTTAAAGCACTTAACCAATCCCGCTGTGAATCCGGACATGTTGGGCACAGTCTGCTTGCTTGTTTGGCCACTCGCTATACCGATTCCTCTTCTGCGAACCCTTTTTACTTTATCTACTTATTCTTTATTCATTTCAGTTCGCGGGACTTACAATACGAGTGCAGCTGAATAGTCGACGTTAATGGAAGTTATATCGATTATTCTATCGAGCGAGCGAGATCGTTGACGCTAATGTACTCAAACGGTAGGTTATACTGATATAAATTATGTATCGATCGATCTATTACGATACGCAAGTTAAGCTTCGCGCGCTATATCGATGATTGATAATCGCTCGGTATATATACTGTTGTAGTCGTACTGCTTCAGATTTCCTGTTCGAGCAAGGCCGAGGAAATTGGTACCTGTCAACCGCAGCCACGATTTTCAAAGTGAATAATGATATTGGCTGCAGGAGTGGAAAATGGGATTGATAATATTCATCGGAACTGTCGTAAAAAACGACCTTTCAAGATATTAGCCGCAATAAACGAAGTTTCAAAGAGTTAGGCAGAATCTTTTTCTTCTCGCGAGTAATTAATGACCGGGCGACGAAGAGAGGCGTTCATCTTGAACAGCGAGCGTAATCGATCACTGGACGACCGGGGCTGCGGGGGGGCCGCGCGAGCGGTTGACAAGCAATGGATGCGCTCGCTTCCGGTAAAATTAATGGAAGGCTGTATTTTGGTAGTATGGTCGTGATCGATGCATACGACTTACCGGTGAGGCCGCACTCGTGGCTTCCGACGGCATTATCATCCGGCAGGTCGTTGGCGGTGCGCGGGGTCTCAAGGTCGCCGCGCGGCAGCCGGTAGATCACGTGGGCCAGGGGCGAGGTCACCGCTTGCCGCTCGCCCGCCGCTCGCTCCGTCGGCTTGATCAGGAAGTTCCCGAAGGAGGTGCGCATGTGCCCCGTCTGCGGAACCAACCACTTGCTGTATTACTGCACCTCATGTGGCCTTTCCGACCATCGATCCTCATTCCCCTAGCGGTTCTCAATTATCCACGATCGGAGGCCCTAAGTGGTCGTTCATTAGAAACACTTTCCGATCGTTATCGCGCCCGCGTCCAAGGTGCGCCGATTAAAAGCCGAGATCCAGAGGCGAGGGCAAATCGCTTCGGATCCTCCCGCGAGGGCACCAATTGACACGAGCTCCTGCTTAATGAATGGCTTCGAGAAATACTCGCGCGGCGGGATAATGCCCGCGAAGCGGCTCGCCGGGCTCCTACTGATTTACGATAACGTGTCTCGACGAGGAGAAGAGAGCCGGGATTTACGACTCCAGGCGTCAACGGGTTGCGCGCTCCCAATCGCCCAAGGTCGCGGAGCTCGTTTGCCGCGTGATTCCGATTTGGAAACCATCTAAACAACACGCCTTTCGCGTCTCAACTTTCGATCACGCAGTCGCCACCAATGACTGATATATATTTGCATGGGAACAAAATATAGTTGGTATTGATTGAATATTGTCGAATATTGGCAAAAATTCCGCTGAAAGAAACAATTGAGCGGAATCATTTTGGGAGTCAAACCGTCAACGCAAAAGATCAGACGAATAAAAGCATAAGAAGCGCTTAAACGTTTTTCATGTACACGTAAAGTGCAAAGCCGAATCTGTTGTTTACCCCTTATTTTCTGAGAGAGAAGCGCACAGATACGAACGGAACCGGGCAGTTTATCTCCCGAGCGCTGCACGTTCACTCGGCATTGTTGTTTTACGAGAAGGCGAAAATATTTAAAATTTATCACCGAGCCCAGTTGACGATTCTAAGATAAAGGCGCGAGCCGCTCCCGAAGTAGACATTAAGCTCGAGATAAAATTTATCGCTAGAAAGAAACTGTAAATTTGGCGTCATAAAAACACATGTCTGGCGAGAGGTGGAGCGTCCGAGTCGAAAGTCCAATTTTCATACACACGACATGGAATGTCGGAAGCACATATTTTTAGTCGGACATCTCCCCATCCGCGCCCCACCCCCCTCAGACAGATAATAAATGACAATCGGCTCTTGGCGAGAGCTAAAAGCTAAATAAAGATTAAAAGTAAGTTTCAGGAACGTGATGTTTTAAGTGACAGATTAGCGAAAAAGTCTCACCATTCCGTGACAAAGGCTGACAGCCACGAGAGACTTGGGATCTCCCTCGACATTGCCGCTGTAGAAGCAGCCCAGATGGTGATCCGGGTACTCTCGTCTCGTAGTATTCTCTCCAATGTGCGTCACCTATACAGTCGATTGAGAGGCGGCCTTTATTATTAATATCTTGGTGAAAAGAGCCCCCTGAGCGAGGTGCATTATTCTACTTGGTGAGTTCAGGATAAGCAGCGGATATCTCGGAGTCGCTTTCTCAATTTTGCGCTTGTTGTTTCATGCCGCTTACAGGACACACGCTTCTTACGCCATGCGATACCACTTCCAGTAATTATTTTGCCCACGTTTTCAATCATTTTATAATAGACCTACGTGAATCGCGTAGTTGATTTGTTTCAGAAAGTCACTATAGAGGCGCAGGATCGCGTATAGATAAAAACGGAAAGCTCAATAATTACATGTGTCCGCGCGGGCTGTTACGTACATAAAGCGCGAAACGAGTTATTTTCAATCACACGTCAGTTTTTTCCCCGCGCTCGTGATTGATTAAGCTAAGTGAGCACTTGTAAAAAGCGAAAATGCCATTAGATTCTAGGTTATACCAGGCGCTGGTCCGTGCGCCATGACTTTTTCTCAGGCGCCGCCACCTCCGGCGCAGTAGCATTAATGTAACGTACTTAATTAGCTCTAGCGACAAGTGGCACGGCTAGGTGACAAGGCACTTAATTTATTAAATGATAAAGCCAGGGCGGAGCGACTGGCGCCCGTCCCTTGTCCAAGTAGTAACAACCCAATTAGTCAGACCGCCGCCCACCCGACCTCCGGTGCCGCGTTTTCTCTTTGTGCGCCTCCGCGTATTAAGTATCACTGACCCGCAATGCCCCGCTCCCCTGAGAAAGCCATCCAGAGACAATGTTTCCGAGCGGCGCATGCAACTTGGCCTCGGACGTTTTCATAAATTTCGCGCGCGAATCCTCGTGCAGACGAGCTCTCAAGTGACGTCACGGTAAACGGCCGGGCAATCGGTCCTGTGCACGATGTATCTCCCAAGAGCACTTCATTCCCTGACCTGTAAAAAGAATTAGACTTACCGTTACACCCGGAGGTACAAAACTGCTGTCTTCCCTCAGACTCAGATGGAATCTGCGTCCAAAGGCTGTGAACTCGTACTGCGGGTGCGGATCCCAAACCTTGTTCTGACTATGACGGAAGTGGCCGCTGTGGTGTCGTTCAGCCTTGGACAGCTCGTCCACTACCGCAATGACACAATTTAGAAAATGAATGTCAGTTAGAAATGCCGTAGTTTCTCGAGATTTGTGGGCTCGACAGTTCTACCTGCCAATGTATTGTTTCTTCGACTTTTGTATTCTTTTGCCGCCTCTGCTCTTTCATCATACAATAGCAATCCGTTATATCATATAAATTGTCAACGCGCCGCGTAACTCAGCTACATGCTTTGGCCTGATTACTATTTTTGCAGTAACTACGTTAATTACGAATAATTATTTATTATGTCAGCCATTATCGCACCGATCAGCTTCAACACTTGGATACTTGCCCTTACAAGATATTAAATGCGCGTACTTGAAAAAGTATCAGAAATGCTGTTTCATAATTGGAAGAATAAGTTTAATGTGAGAGAAACATATTTTCGTTCAGTCGACTAACAATCAGGCATCATGTCTCGTGTACATACTTAATTGATATAGGTTTTTGAGGACCTTTTAATATTTCACAATGTTCACCCACCTCTTATCTCAGAGCCGAGGCTTTTGATACATCGAAACGAACGTTAATTAATGAAAAATGAGTCTTTTAACCCCGAGGCTGGGGCCTCCGCACTAAAGCTTGGTCATTAAGATAATTAAAAGAATTCAATGAGATAACGTTAGTTATCTAACAAAATTTACATTCCTTTTATTACCAAAAAGTTGAATACCATGATCGCATTAAAAATCAGTTAATATTCAATAGTGAATTGCTATATGACAGATTTGAATTTCCGTTATTGCTAAACAAGATTCTTCGGGTAATCTAAGTTATACACTACGATACTCTACGATAATGTGCATTGCATAATATTCACGTCTCAATTATAGAACTAGAAACTGTCTAAAAATATCATTTAATTTATTAATTGCAGATAAATGTATCCATTGCTACATAATTGATATATGGATAATGGAGTAATAGTCTATTGCGTATGAAAGGCGAAAGACAGTAGTTTTTACCGAGTATGAGTTAAGGGAGTGACGAACTCAAGTCACAGGTGAGTGCAGATTCCCATCCCAGAAATAAGTACTTCAAATAGTCAGGGATACATAAAGGCTCCCAGGCTGATTGTGCTGCAATCACTATATTTATTACAACGGATAATTGTGAATGTTTTATTCATTTTTGAAGGGGCAATGAAAAAATGAAAGTATTAATCGAAAAAAAGTCGAAAGTCGCATATGCGTTATAAAAACCAAGTTTAATGACTCATAGCAATGGCACAATATTCGAACTCCACGCTCACATCTACCGCCAACCTGTAGAATTGGATTTATAAAAACGAAAGATTTCACGTGGCGCGAATAGAAAAAGGCATTAACATGGCGATTGCCGAGGAATTTTTCTCCGCAAAAGTAAGCTACTAGACTAGTTATAGGTCGAAGCTTTGCAGGCATAAACGATCGTCGGAAGATTGCTTCTTGTTCTCCGGCAGATTCCTCCAAGATAAGACCTTTCCGGACAGGCTTTGAAGCGACGCGTTTTCAGCTATTTCATTAGCTGGTCGCCGATTAATGACGCTGGATAAGTCTTCCAAGATTGGAAAGTGCGCGTGGGGTGTTTAGTGAGCGGACTTGGCGAGCGTTCCCCGCTCGGTTCTCCGAGGATCGGGCGCCAAGCCGAGCCTCCGTGCGCTCCCTCTGCCCAGGTCGTGCCTTTTTTTGCGTCGCGAAAGGCTATGCGCGTAGTTTGATTAGCCTCGAGGCGCTCGAGAGATTTTTACGACGTCCAGTGACTTCACGCGATTTCAAACGCTATGTCAAGGTAATTTAGCGCTTTCGCCGAACGACTTGGATTGCTCGCAGGCCTCTCGAACGCTCGCTCGCTAAGGGCGAGGGGTCAACGTCACCTTGGCTTTAACGTTATTGCCGTACACTGGTTAGGCCTACCGAATATCGCATTACACCGCCCAGACTGACCTCGGAGAAAGACGTAATCCCGCTTCTTTTAATTAAAGTGACCATCGGGTTAAATTTTTGTATCCTCATTAACCTGTTTGTCCAGATTAAAAAAAGTCAGAATTTAAATTATTTTAGATAATTTTTTATGCTTTTATTCTGTGGTCTTATAAAAATAAAGTCTAACGTTGAACCTTTGATGCGATAAAGATCTAATACACTGTAAGGCATATCTTAAATATACTCTGAATAATAGCCGCAAACATTTTAACGAACATCGTGATCATGCCTGCTGTCTTGTATTAACAAAAACCACCAAAGCACTTTAGCTAATAACTTTGCGTGAAAAGCACTGAAACAGCACTGGATGGCTTTCGAGTCACTGGAGTCCCGCAGTTTTAAGAAAGCTGCTCAACGCAGCTCTCGAGTGTATGTCACTCGCAGGCGACCTGTATAACTCGCGTCTGGAGAAACAAAGATTATCTACTCACGCGGATCTTCATAAGAATTTTGATTAGCCTTGGCCAGGACGATGTACTCGATGGTGCCTGCGCCGCCGGGTGGGAGAATATCGGCTTTCCAGTGTCCCCAAGTCGGGTCCTCAGGCTCCTGAGGCCGCGAGCGCCTCCTCGGGTTCTCCGTTCCCGGGCTCTGCGGTACTGAAACCGAAAGAAATTCATCTGGTCACGTGTCGATGCGTTCGTGGATTCTGTTATGGCATCAAGCGATTCGCAGCTTCTTTCTCAGGGAATCGCTGCACCTATCCCTAAAAACTACGTTAGTTGGGTTGTATGGTTAGACTCGGTAGGTGGTATAGTGTTAACATTGTCACGCGTGTGAGTATTTCCTTAACTAATGGCAACCTTGGCTGAAAAACCTATATGATTAATCTCGAGCGTGTATTTACAAGCCGATTAATTGCTCTGTATAATTACATAATTGGACTTTCAGTATAAATAGAAGCCGGTAATTGATAATTTTAAATTTGTATATGTATAATTATATCGATCCGTGGTAGGAGTGCGTGAGAATTTTTAAAAAGATCGATGATTAATTAAATAATCAATAGTGCTGACGGGTGTACTTAGATTAAATTCTTGTTGAAAACCAGATATTGCACAGAAAACAACTTCAAGACCTGTTCGATTGCTAGCAAAAGTTCCCAAACGCAATCAAGTATCTTATTATCTCCATAGGACTCGAGGACAGTCGAGCCATTCTGTTATCCAATCTGTTTGCCAGTTGGTCCACCGAGACTAGTTCGATATATTACTAGCGATCTAATGTTTACGTACGCACCGCAACTCATTCTTCTAGGTCCAATTAGTACAATCAAGTAAATTGAACGATCTAAATTATATCAACTAATTGCATACTTAACCTTATATCAATTGACTCTTACATTCCTTTTTCTTGAGTGACAAAATAATATTCCCCAAAGTTTCTAACATCTGACAAGTTTATTTTCAAAACGCAGAAATTAGTTTAGTCGAGCGAGTCGGTTCTATCTGCTCTTAGATCATCGACGCAAGTGGATGCGTGCATTCAGTCTGATTTCAACTAGCAGGAAAAAAAGAAGCGCACCGGTGAATGGCTTTTTTATCGTGTGCATTAATGTCAGGGGCTTGTACAGTTTTAGTGCGAGCGGCATTAACTTTGAGACAGTTAAAATGAGATGTGATGCTAAAACAATTTCGCAACACCAATCCGGGACAGCAGCGAATCAGCGGCTTTCGGTCACTGTAATGTTATCCACGTTCGCCGGAATCATTTAAGCAATACTGAGGTTAAGAGGACGAGCAAGACTCGTTTTTTGCCGGCATCCAACTCTAAAAGGAGCATCTTTCGCATTCTTCTTCCATCGTATGCCTATACTTGAAATAGTGCGATATTAATTGTTTAGAAATTTTAGCGAATTATAGAGCTCCACCAATCGAATATCCGTGGATTGTTTTTTTCTATCACTTGCGAACGAGAAATGTGCTCGCAATGTCAAAGCCGCACACTTTTCCTCTCGTGGCGAGTTAATGACCCGTAAAATATTCCAAACAGCGTGTAATATGTTAATTCCGACAAGTCGAAAGTTCAAGTAGTCATTTTTTAACCGTAAGAACCGTCTCACACGGCGCCTGAGTAATGCAAAGATATCAAGTGGCGGCGCGCGAAGTATAGTGCATTGAGGGACGAGAAAAGTTGCGGAACGTCCAGAAATTCTTTGTCCAATCGCTTATCTCCCTCCGCGATGATATTACGCGCGACGTGCGTCTTCGCTCGGCTTTCGAGGAATACTTCGTGCTTTCTCTCTCTCTCTCTCTCTCTCTCTCTCTCTCTCGCTCTCAATCTCCTTGTATCCCTTTTCTTTCTACCGCTTCATGCGAAACTATTCTACCGTTAATATAAATACACAAGGGAAAAAAGTTTGCAAACTAGGCACTTTTGTAAAATGAAACCTTTATGCAAACTGCACTTTTTACTTTTTATATATATTTAAAATGTTTTTTTATTCACTTCTTCCGCCAAATAATAATTAATATGTGGTACGCAAAAACTAAATATTAATTTTAATTTTACTTTTTATGTCAGTTTATTAGTAGTATACATTAGTTACAGAAAATTAAATCTTTACTCATATTTTATAGGACGAAAAATTTTATTCAAATCAGCTTTAATGCATGTATTGATAAAATTCATCGCAAAAATTATACGCGTGCAAAAACGTTATTTATGAATTACTAAATTAATCGTGGGAATATACGAGAATATGTATGAATTTTTAATATATTTTTTCAACTACACAATGACCGAGTGCTGCGCAATCTTTTTATGTTTCGTCAATCTTTTGATATGATTTGAAAAGAAAAGGACATTTTTAGTTTTATCCTTTGATAATTTTAATTAATCTTTAGTTCCTACAATTAGGTTCTGTATACTATAGAATCCTTGATTTATGTTGAAGCTTCAATTAGAAAAAACCAAAATAATAAGCCAGTATATTGTATGGGGAACTCGGATATGTGACAAATAAAATGTGCGGGGAAAAGATACGAGATAGGAGAAAGCTGCCACACCCTCGGTATTCACGTACATTGACAAGAAAACATCAGAGAAAGAGAGGCAGGCAGAGAGACAGAGAGAGAGACAGTAAAGCGAGAGGGACTCATTCACAATGCATCGCGATCACGAAAAATTCGAAGGAAAAAGAGCGCGTGCGTGAACACGGAAGATTAGATTGGATAGGCGGATTTAGTAGGCTATGGGTGTGTAGAATTTGCATTTCTCAGTTGGGCGAGGCTAGCTGATGTGATAAAGGCCGAATATCGCATTGATTTTCAGAACTTTTCGACTGCGACACAAGGTTACGCGTCTGGAAAGATCGATAGTCAATGTTCACTTATAGAATATAGTTTAGAGTCGCAATCACTTAGGTCTAGTTTCTTTAATTACACGTTCACAGAATTTACAAATCAAATATTACAGTTTTAAATCGCATGGACGATTTGAGATAATGTATACGTAGAATAGTGTAACATAAGGTTATGTTTGCTGTTATTGTGTAGATTACGCACTCTCAATTATTTCTATACTGTTGGAATAGTTGATGGAGTATAATGGATAGAGTAGTGAATTAAATAGTATATTGGGAAGGGTTTGTCTTTAAGCATAGCTTGTGAAGTTTATTCATTGAGTACGGAGTATTCAATCGCATTACGGACGTACAGATGTCAAATATCGTCGTTATTAGTACGAAGTCGTCGTTATACATTCGAAGTACTTATAAAGTCAAAGTCTCCGTTTAACTGCAGTTCCATAATCAGAAAAATAGAGAATTTTTTACTTTTTCAACTCCGACTGTAAAAGCGACCGAGTGCAAAACTTGTTTTCGCCATGTACACGTTGATTGGAAGGCTGTATAAGTTGTAACGAAAACCCAAATGATCGGGGTAGGCAAGCAGCAGCATGGGGACGCGGACAAACTGCCGATCGATATCAGAGGTCTCGTTCTCGTCGACTTAGCGAATTGTCGGCGACAGTCTAGATATCTATCAACAAATCTCTTCGAGCTTTTATTGTAATAAGCATTTGTCCGCACGTTTCTCATTTTCCTATTGAGACAGGATTATGTTATTGAAATGTCTCGGGCGCCGGTGCCTCTAGACTACCAGGCGGCGAGTCAATTGACGAATGAGTGAAGCCTGCACGTGCGGTTCGGATCTTTAGATGTCCAATGTAGTGCCTCGCTCGACGCCGATCGCCTGATGTCATGAAACCGAGAGTGACTGATCGCCTCATTCGTCACGTTTATTTTTGCGATTGCTCGCTTAGGGCTGCAGGAGTTTATGCAAGATAATTTAAATAAAATGAGGCTCTTTATACAAACAAAAATGTTTCGATGGTTTAACATTCAATTCGCGCAAGCCTTTACATATATTAAACAGTAGAATAAAAAAAACTTTTTAAAGAAGATGCTTAAATTTTTCCTTTGGCAATCAAAACAAATGAGTTCGCTTTGATATATAAGAATTCTTTCCAAGCTTTTATCCAGATATTTAGCAGGCAAGACTGAGGGAGGCATTATCGAATTGTTTTGCCTGGTTCCTTTATCTTCCGTTCGAAGCTTATTATCCCAAGTTACTACGTTTCCGAGTGACGTGAGGCCTTAGAATATCCTCCTAGAGCTTATTTGATTTGGATCAAGGGTAAAACACACATCGTTGTACGTTCGACAAAGACTATTCATTAACCAAAATACTATCGAAACTCGCAGCATTGACTTTTTTAGTTATCATATCCCTCATTGACATTGCGTATAGTCATTCCGTGCACATGTGTCAAATATAGCAATGATCTAAATCAGTGAAAAAAATCTTGTGAGTCGCATCCGTAGACTACAAGAACATGGGCGAGCCCTTGTGGTTACGCTAAGTAATGTGAATGGTAATGACCCCGTGTCTGCGCCATGTTTCAACTGAGAGAATATGCCCTTTCGTTTATATCTACTAGTACTGGAAGTATAGCTTCTACGTCCTTCGGAATGTGGTCAGACAATGTACCGATAAGAGGGATACAGTGCAAGAAGTCCGTCGTGACATTTATTGTCTTGTTTAGCAAGAGACTATAGTTTTCTTTGTATGATTGAAAATACGTGTATACCTAGCATAACCAAAATATAATTATCTCGATGCCAAATTAAAAAGCTTTTACGTACTAATACAGCTGGTAAATTATACACGATGCTATTAGAGACAAATTTATTTATTATTTTTGCTAATTTTAATTCGGTAGAAATAATTGTAAATAATACACGTATAGAGTAACAAAAATTCATAATCTTATACCATAGAGTACCAAAAAATTCTTTACAATCGAGTAGAGGAAGTGAGTGAAATTATATCACAAGTTAGATATAACAGGAAACATTTTATTTGAACGTAGTGATAAAAATACTCGATGATTCTACAGAAGGGCCTTGAACTTTGATGAAAGATCATTGAAAGTTAATGAGGTTTGCCCGAGTTTCTGAATCTGGAAGCAGCTAATCGACGCTCTCGCACACGCAAACACAAATGCTCTTTCTTATTGCTTGAAAAATATAATATGCAGAAGACAGTGTTATTTTTAAACAAGTGCAAGATGGGAACTCGGGTAATTAGTCAGTGAGGCATTTGAGCAGGAGGGCCGCACAGCTCGGCCCGCAGTGGAAAGCGATCTAGGGCTCGGTGCGGGATCCTCGCATGAAGCGTAACCGGAGCCGAGTCAGTGGCTCTTTGGGTCCGCGGGCCAGACAACATGAGCGGGACGCGGCCTCGGAAAAAATGTCGAGCCACTCGGTTTGATTGCAGCAGCTCGGCGTCACAATTCAGCTGCATGGGTATATTGTAGGTCAACTGCCGAGCATCAAGTCGAGCGCTGCCCGGCAGAATGCGTGCGCCATAACAGGGCCTAAATCTATTATAGAGTTCTCGGACATAAATCTTTTCTTACACGAATCGGAATAGCTTGTGTATCTAGTATACATATATATAGCCAGGCGAATAATATGAACGTATAAGAGTTAGATGGCGAGTTGTTGGCTATAGGTATTGTCTCCAGTAATACATGGATAATAATGAAACTATTTTTGTATGTAGATCATTAAAATATGATTCATATCGTCCGTATCTGTCCGTCAATTCTTGAAACCAAGACATTATATGGAATTAAAAGAGAGAAATCTATAATGCGTATAGTACATTCGTTGTTGCATAATTTAGCAACGTAACTTTAATTTATTAATGCTATTCTGCAAAATGTTTAGAATGATATTCTTAAAAAAATAAATATTTAACATTAATATATTGTACAATAAATACTGTATAAATGGTCGATATGAAAAATCTTGTTCTTTTTCCGTTTGGTAACAAAGAAATGTAGACCAACAGCGAAGCAGGAAGAGAAAAAGTGGCAAAGTCTCCGAGGAAAATTCAAAGTATAGAAGAGCCTTTCTCGCGTCTAACGGCTAATTAGGACTATATATACACTGACTGAGCGTGCCAAAGAGACCGGCGTACGCTCAATATAGATAACCCGTCGCTCGCGCGGGCCAGTGTCTAGTTGACCGGCTGATTAGCAGCGTCGGGCGCCTGGACCGACACGGGCGTACCATCGGTACCGTTGGTAAGTCGCGGTCTGCGGTAAACATGCTGCAGTGTTTACCCTTTGGGCGCAGTACGGCATCGGGCTTCCAGCGCATCAAACCTTCCCGGGCGGTGGGCATCGGCAGACGGGCGGCCGTCGAGAGGGAAAGCGGCGCTCGGGCGTTAGCTCGGGATGGGGCCACGGGAGAGCTAGCCGCGCGACCGCCACTAAGAATAACGCATTTTTCGCGCGCGAACTGGTTTCCCCGGTGGCGAGCCGACTCCGAACAGGTTTGCCCCGCGGCCCGAGCCCGTGGAAATTCGTGGGCGCGCCACCGCGCGATTAACCTCTTGTCCTCGGGATCGACCGAGCCCGGGCGGCTGATCGAGCGTTCCGCCCATAGGCCCATCGACTCGTTGGCCCTCGAGGCGTGCGTGCAGCGCCGGGCCTTTCCCGACCTTTGCGCCGAGGCGCTCGCGCGTTTGCCAGTGCAACTGTACATCTAATTGAAAACAACGTTAAACAACGGTAAAACGGACAGTTAGCCGAATGGGATGTTTTAACGGCGCGGATTGCTTTAAATTCGCTAACGACGTTACACGCGCTTTATCGGAGCTTGCGCGTAGCCACGTTTGAGCGCACGCACGCGAGCTCGCACATGCATGCCTTAAGCTTATTTTATAATAAGCCCCGCGTTATGCAATGGGATAACTATTCTTCCTTCGCGTGGTCATTACTTGATAAACGATTTAATAACATCAGAGTTAATACTTCCAGTCTTAAAAAATGCTTTACAACGCGGTTTCTGTTAATAAAGCGTGATCTATCAACTTTCTAATCTTTTTCATTTATGAGCTCTTAACGATACTATAAACAACGTGTCTTATGTAGCCAATCTTAGGGGACGGTCAATCATCATATGTTTGAAGCGCGTATTGTAAACTCTTAAATGTACACGAGTATTCAAGTCGACTTAAACACGCCAATATTAAAAAGAAATTTATGAAGATTTGTAGTGATTTATAGTCCGTGTCTTTTTCAATTTACAAATCTTTGAATCAAATGCTAATAAAAATTAAAAAGAGTGTTTAATAATATGGGTAAGAATTTTTATATCATGGGAGAGTTTCGAAATTAAAAGAAGCGAATGATCCTCAATTTCAGTATCAAAACTGAATGTGCAGTATAAAGCAGTATAGTTACATCTGGATGAACGCCAAATTCGGAAGTGAATTTGAAGCATAATATTTTTCCAATATTATTATACCAAAATGACGAAGTTTTGTCAAATATCATAGTTAAAAAGAGCATCAAATATGGTGTTTTTTCAACTCTGTTTCTCTAAGTAGACACACGGAAGACGTACTTACTCTCGTTACCGGCGTGCTCGTGCGTGGGCTGCAGGACGCCGAGGACGAGAGTCTGCTCCTGGCTGGGTAGCCGGAGGTCGCTGACGTTGCCGGCGAGGCGCTGCTGGTGCTGCAGATGCTGCTGCTGCTGCTGCTGCTGCTGGACGACGAGGGAGCCGCCGCTGGAGCCGCTCCAGAGGACGGCGAGGAGCGCCAGGAGGAGGAGGACCGCCAGACCGACGGCCGCCTCGGCCAGGCGGTGCGAGGCGCAGGAGCCGCCGCCGGCGCCGCAGCTGTCTCCCGGAGCCATTTTCCTAGGGTCCGCTAAGGCGGCGATCCTAGCTGCGGCTTCGCGTGTCGCCCCTGGAACGAGGGCCGCCCCGATGCGGGCGGGGTCAGAAGGTCGCCGGCCGTCTCACGCTCGCGTCTCAGACGGATCGTCGAGCGAGAGGACAGATCTCCTATGTCCTTTCTCGACGTTATGGCCAATCAATTAGATCTTTCTTTAGGGGATCCCGATAAGGCACGCTTTACTAACCCAAGTTCTGGGCAGCTCCTACGGGTTTTGACCGAGGTACAAGTGGCTCGCGCTAGCCGAGCGACCGGGTCGAGACTTGGATCCCTTTTTTTCGAATTCCTCGATCCCGAGATGAGCCGCTGGTCTTGATCGGCGCACCGTAGCGCTGTCGGATTCACGGGCGTCCGGCGCGTCCCGGAATGATGAAGCACCGGACATTAGTTGCCGGCGTGCCGCCCTCTCGAGCCGCAAAAGGAAAAGGAGGCGTTTAATTGAAACAATCTCGAGAATTAATTTGTCCGCCCCGAACGGCGGAGCGCAGCATATAACTCCTCCCGCGGGCGCGACGGACGTTAAGCTCTTCTCTCCATCTCGGGTCCGCTGGCCGCGGCCGCGTGTCGAGGCCTGCCGGCCCTCCCACTAGCCCCCGGCCCCGTCTCTGGCCCTGCTTCCCTTTTACCTTGCCGCTCTTGTCCGAGCGCGATTGCTATTCATTTGTAACAATTCAGGCAAACCCTGTAAGAGCCGGAGATAGGAGCCGACAGCTAAATGGGAACAAAAGTGAAATTTAGGAGGTAAGTACGATAGGCACCCGTGTCGTTGCGATAACGTCCTACCTGCTTGGATAACGCGCGCGACCTACAGTGAATTACGGGCAAGAGTGTTACGTGGATCGATTAGACCTTATGCAGATTCTGCTTCCGCCGAGAGCAGCGATCTCTGCCCCTTTCTCAACCGGCGGAAGCTTGGCAATCTCGAGAGGTGGACTGGGGAGACCGCGAACCTAGCGAAGGACGTGAGGCATTCGGCGGAGGCGGCGAACGACATGACCGGGAAAGGAACGAAGCAAATGGCTCTGGAGGCGTGGCGGCGTGGCGGGCGTGGGACTCACCTCCGGCGAGAGGATGCCTGGAGCGAGAGGAGGTCGGCGTGGCGCGCGCAGCCCCGAGGTCGGGCCCCGCGAGTCATCCTTGTGGGGCTTCGCGCATGGGCCCCGAGATCCAGTTACCCGCAGCCTCCGGGGAAGCCCTGCGCGTCCGCGGCTTGCCCGGGGGCCAGTTTGCCGGGCTGCTCTGCCGGTCCTCGGCGCCCTCGCTGCGACCGCCTCCGCCTGGTCAGCCCTGCAAGCACCTGCCCTCTCGTCATTCTGACACGCGGGTGCACCCCACCGCGGACATTATGCAGTCGCGCCCTGCAGCCCTGCTGGATCTGATCAGGAAGTCGATCGATTGTCCAGGAGAAGAGGACCTCGGATGTTCCTGCCGTTCGGAGAGGCCTCGGAGGAGTTGAGCGCTACAGCGAGTATTGGCTTGCGCGTGTCTTGGCTCACCGGGATCGGAGTAAGCGCGATCGCCGATGGGATCGGCTTAAGACTGGCGGGCGAAGTTAAGCGCCTCGGAGCGGCGATTGCATAATGTCAGTTGCGGATGCAATAAAAGCTCGGAATTACCTGGAGCCTGGAGCGGCGCTCGCGTGGGCGGCCCGGGGAGCAACGAACAGGGGGCCGCAGGAAGAGGTGGGGGCCTCGGACACCGGCCGCTCCGGCAGGCCTGCCTCCCCGCGGGTATACCTGCAGCACAGGGCCAGACACGGTGCGCTCCTGCGCACGGTCCGCGCCAGACTGGCGCTCAGGCGGCCGCCTGGCCGATTCGCTGCCCCGCTAGCGCCCCAGCTGCCCAAGCCGGGCGCCTTCCCATCGGCCCCTCGCCGACTGCACCTCCTGGACACACAATTATAATCTTACATTAAGAACAATGACAATGTTAGATATTATTATTAAGTTGTTAAGATGTTCGGTTATTAATTTTAAATGAAAGGTATATAATTGTATGAATATCTAATATAAAATAATTATAATTAAACATTTTTTCTTCTATAGCGAATGGTTCCACATGATTATTCCACATATATTTTTGAGCTTTCAAGGGTTAAATACATTCTTTTAAACGATGAAATCGTAAATAAATTATCTTATTTAATTTGCAACATATAGTAAACAACTATCCAAATATGTCGACCTACGAGAAGTCTTTATTATTTTTCAGAACCCCCATTGCCTATTAGAATCTCCTGGGTTTTGTTGGACTAGATAACATAAAAATGGGCCATTCTGCATTCTGCAGGAAATTTGGTCTCAAAACGCCGATCGATCGGTACGAGGAGGCCAAGGTACGAGTGCAGGCTGCAGCCCTCCTCGCGGGGGAATCTCCTCTTAATTGCGATCTGCTTATCGGCTAAGGCCGAGGCCGGTGGCTGAGTCAGCAGCACGGGGGCCGGGGGCCGGGGGCCAGGGCCCGTGCGGCCGCCTCATCCCCAGAAGCTATTTTTCACCTAGCGGGCCCTCGGCCTCTCGAGGTATTTATAACCCCGGCTTTTACGAAGCGCCCGAGGTGGAAAGAAACGCGGTCCGCTAAGAGCTCGGCTCTTCTGCAAGCACTGCTCCGCGAATAATAAGCTTCCTCGCAGCGCTTGCCAGCTATCGGCGCGTTCGAGTTTCCTTTCAGTTCTTTATTTGAGCCGTGCTCGTGCGTATACGGGCTACCCGCAGGCTCCAACTCTCGCTTCCACGAGCTTCTGCGCGGTCGAAAAGCCGAACGGAGATTGTTGTTGGCGCCGCAAAAGCCCTTTTGTTTGACCGTCTGCGCTCGACTAATGGCATATATACCAGCTTCTTTGCGCGCCACTCACCGGGCACATTACCCGCGTGCGCCCCTTTGACCTTCTGGGAAAATGGCAATAATTACACGTTTTCGCAGCGGCTTTACGGGATGCCTCTCGGCCGCGTGAAAGTTTAGGCGATCAAGCTGCGTGCAGAGGCGGCCGCGCGGCCGAGGTAAAAAGGGCCCCGGCGCTCGGGAACAATGAAAGATTTACGCGGAAGAATTTAATAGTTTTTGAAAGTCGCTCCGACGCGTGTAATTTCCGCTCAAGGGGCCGCCTCGACAAGAGCCGAGAGGCTTTAACCGATTTTTCGGGGATCGCGTCCAATCGGCTCCCGACGCCGATAAGCCGGCCATTGGCTACCATTTGACCAACTGGCCCGCGCAGTCTACTCGGCCGATAAAGGACTTTCACTCAAGCGCGCACTCGATCCACTCGCGAGCTCGACCCTCCAAGGCTGTGCGCGCGCGCGGATTACCGCCTGCGAGGGGATTGAGCGATTATGCTGATCGGACAATTAATCACGCGGAAGAGCGAGGGCCCGAGCGAGATAGCCAGATATGTATGCCTGCTTACTTTTTCTTCGGTCCGCCTGCTTCGTGCGTAAGCTGGATTGCGCCGCGTATAATGCGCCCGCTTCCTCGGTCAAATTTACTACTGCCAGTTTCGGGATAAGAACGGGAATAAGGTACGGATTTATTATCGAGAATATCATCGGGTTTGGCACTTTATTCGAGAAACCTTCAAGGAAGGCCAACCGGATCTCTGTTCGCCTTCAAATCCACTGAAACCCGTAGAAAATTAACATAGTTCCTTTGCTAGTTTTTCTCACGAACTCCTTTAGCTAAAGTGCAACCGGTAATTCCGCAGCAATTATAGGTAAAAACTCGTGAAAATGGTACTATTTATGGATATATTAATGCATATAAGAAAACAGAAAAAACACGAGCTTAGTCCATCAGTTGTTGTACACTCATCACAAATTGTAACCCTCAAATTTATCAAAATTAACATTATATTGCAAATTTCTTTGCATTGCTAAATACCGCCAGTAATGTAAGCTTATATTAGTGATATTTTAGCCAATTTTTAGGGATAATACTCAGCATTAAGCTCGCTAAAATACCGATGCGGTTATTCTATACCAAGGACTTGACCTTTGTAGTTTATTGTACATATATGTGCAAGTACAAAATAATGTAGGAACCAGCTTTATGCAAATACATATATTTTGAAACAAAGTTTGATTCACAAAATGTAATTTATTTCAAATATATATCCAGAGATGCTGTTATGTCGTGCATGTAAGCAGTTTACAACAGAATTAATATGTACGCACGAGAGAAACGAGAAAGGTAAAAGATGTGTATAGAAAAGGATTGCATACATGCGAGGACTTTGACAGAGCAGTGTGCAAATGTTATGGCTACAGAATATAGGCGGTTTAGCGCGGCGACGGGTTTTAAAGAAGCAATACGTCTTGGAGATAATAGGGAAGCCGAGGGGCGCGTTAGTCTATTGGGCCGGAGGAGGCTTGGCTCGTAAAAAGTGCGCCCGAGCGCGGCTAATGAAGAAATGTAGATACGTCAGTTGTAATAACGCCGGTTCTGTGTACCGGAAAAGAGCGGCGGCGCGCGCCTCGGCTAACCGCGCGCGGTGCCCAATACGTGCGATGTCGAAAGCACGCGCGGTCGAAATCTCGCCAACTCGCCGCGTCCGCGCGATCAAAATACGGGGATTCGCAGAAATTCGGTGTTTGAATATTAAAATCGCACACGGCTTGGGCGCCTTGTGAAATTGATTTCTTAACAGCGCCGATTCCTTTTGTCGGCGCGCGCAACTCCTTACGAAACCGGTAGCTCGCTTTGACGTAATAAATTACAAAAGAGTGACACGGCCGATTTTTTCGCTTCGACTGGATTAAAGGATAATAGGCTGGGCCGCCGGGCCTATGCCAAGCCCTAATGCTCCCATATGTGAAAGATCTACCGCGCGCCTCATGCGTGCCTCTGTATTCTCGTTCAGGTTTAAATGTAATCTCGATGTTTGATATAATTAGCATGTTGTTCTTACATCCGGTATATTTTACACGAACTTTACACATAAAAGTTACATATAATACAAAACCATTTATTGGTTAAATAGAATTAAATATAGTCTAAGTTACGGAATTTGTACAGAATTTGTATCGTTTAGCTTTACTAGATGCCAAGCGAGGCGGCCAATCGACGAGCACAGCCTTAGATCAACTGATACGATATAGATTCTCATCTCGCCGTGAACAAGCCGAAGACAAGAATCTTTCGGACCTTGGCAGTCGGTCCATGCCGGGCGGTTCGTCGCTCCCGAAAAGCTCAGAGGGGCTCCGAGAGGGGCTATCGGCTGCTGCAACGCCCGGATCTCAAGGGTTACCCACGAGAGCCAACGAGACGCGGCGATCAACGCGCAATTAGCCTCCGAGGAATTCTGGTGGAAGGGAGCGCCTGGCGTGGGCCTACATCGTGAACCAATAAAATCGCCCGAGAAAGCTCCGCGAAATAAAAGGCCGAGCGAGCGACGGGCGGGTTGCGCCCGAAATAGCTCGGCTCGCGGCCCTCCTGCCGCGTCCGCATGCTAATTTATACATCCGACACTTTGCTTCAGCGGCTCCTACCTGCGCCTCCTGCCTTAGACACCTATCTCGACCAAGCGTCCCCTCGACCGGATCGCTAAACAGCCCCGACCTCGTCCGCATGGATGGCCTCAAGGTCGAGCGCGAGTCCCGAGAACAGATGCAGCCCCAAGCGAATTATGCAGGACCGGAGGCGGCACGAGCTCCACCGCGGCACGAGTACGCGCACATGAATGGAGTGTCTCGATCTCGGGGCCCCGCCGCGGGATCGCCATCACCTCCCCCGCTATCACCCCCACGTGACGCCGCTCTGCATAGATAAACCGAGCCGACAATGCGAATCGAGGCGATCAGATATTTCGCCCACCCATTCCGACTACTTTGCCGAGTCCAGAGCCGACCGACTGAAGACGCGATCCTCTCTTGTGCGATTTCATCATCAGGTCGCCTTATCCGAGCGCTTGTTTGGACGATCTTCACGTCTTGACGTGTATCGAGCAGCTGCGAACAAAAGAGGTGCAATTACAGATTTTCCCGTGTACTCCCACGTACTTGCCAGCTGTACTTTCTATTCATATGACCAAAGCTCTCATTGAGAAATGCGTGTTTTGTTTTATTTTTCTTTGCTGTCATGGCAGAAAAGCACATTTCTTCAAGTGACTCACTTCTGAGATCTACCCCCGACTATGCGCGTTGTGCTTTGTTTCCTTGCATAGCTCATATTCTTGTTCCATGAATTTTTAAATGATTAAGCCAAATTATAAAGATCTAATTATTGAATAAGACTCGAATGAATCAATAAAACAATTTGCAATTTCACTTTGCAGAAATATAGTTCTTAAAATTTATTTATTTTTGTTATAAAAATACAATTAAGAACGAGAGTTCGATTTTAAATGCGGTTCAGAGTCGTGCTCGTTGTTATCATCGTGAGTGTCAACAGCTGAAAGTGTATTTCGTTTAAAAACATCATAAATATTAAATATAATCACTACATTCGGATATTACATTAAAACTGTTTTAAAAAGGCTAACAAAAAAGCTATAGTTTTTACTTCAAATTATAGATATAATTGATTGATTGGCACTCTATCGATGACGCCTTGTTTTATTAGTCACTGTATTTTGAAAATAATTTGAAATGCGATTAAAACTAGAAATCACCTAAAACTAAATAAAAGCAAAATTACGAACCATAGAAAAATATGTTTATAAAAGTTTATAATTTAGATGATATAATTTATATCTTAATATTGAATGTTTGTATTTTAAATACCCCATTTCGATATAATACATATATAATACACATACCTCATAATACATATATACTTAGAAAAAAATTCGTATCTTCCTAAACAATTTCTCAAAGATTTTAAAGCATATAAATATGTTTTTTAATAAGTCATCAGCAAACTATTTCTTTTAACTGAAAAACTTAAGAGCGAAAATCATTATAAAAATGCAGACATTTAAGAGATCTATTTTACCAGAAAACGTGCAAAAATGTTTAAACGTTATAATTGAATAATTATTAAATAGAGATTTTTATTACATGGTTGCTAACTTTTTGAACACTTGAGTTTATACCAGGTACACAAATAATTCCATATTTAAATAATTAGGATATATTGTAATAAACATGAAAGTTAATATTGAAAAATACTTAAATATTTTTAATAATATCAACCCATTACATGCACATCTGTCTGAATTCAATCTCATTTAAAATACAGATCAGCATAATTTTTTCCACTGACAATATTTGTATTATTAATTATATGACAAGGCAGTATGAATAATGTATGACAAAAATATAAAACAATTAATATATAAACTTGTAGTAATAATGTAGTACATTAATATAAATGAATTGCTACACATATAAAAGTTAAGTTATATCCAAGTTAAATATAAAAGTCATAACTAATTTGATGGAATATAAGAAAGCTTTTAAGAATGTAAGTGTACATGAAAGAGAATACCTTACAGACAGAATAATGTAGTGATAATTAACAACCTGGCTTAGTAAACCGAAAATAATAAATTCGATAAAACTCATTTTCTAATTTTGTAGAAGAATGTAAATAAATAATGCAAATCCAGAATCAAAATAAGTAATTAATTTGAAAATAAAAATGATTAAAATACGTATTTTAATTTAGAAGAACGTATTATACTAAAGAGCCAAAAATTATTTAAATTTAAACTAATCGATACACATTGACGTGGAATTGGCAAAAGCATAAATAAAATACTACGGTCATTTATAAGAGAACTAAAGCTCAAGCGAATATATGTGTGATGATCAGATATAGTAAACGATGATATAGTTCAAAATACTATTACGGAATTAAAAATTTAAAAACCATTTGAATAACAGAATGTAACAGAATTAACATAATATATAAAGTAATTGCAATTGTGTGAATAAAGAAGTGGATCGTGATCGAGTTTCTGTAAAGTTGGATTGACAAAGAACAGAGAAAAGGTAATTTGAAACATTTAAAAGTGATAAAATGGCACTTTAAACAAATTCAATATTATTTAAGATTGAAAGTATTGTACATGTTCAGCTTTGTTGATATTTTTCGAAGATTGTAACATAATTTAGTAAACACTGTATATGTGATATGCTAAATATTCTGGAAGAGATTCAAATGACTTAAGAGTGAAAAAAGGCAATAAATCAACGATGAGAGCTTCTCGAAGCCCACCGAGTTCTCGTTGAAAAAGATGCTAATTGGGATTTTTCAGATTCATCGACGATCCCAATTATCTATCAGCGGCTGTCTCATCGGTCGAATTCATGTTTTATTAATTAGCTCGCACAGATTTTACGGTGATGTTTATCGAGTGAGGCGGAAAGAAGAAAAATCGAGCAGGCCCGAATAACGCGAGTAGAGGAAAGTGTGTCACGCGAGCATCGATCTCGCTGCAGACGTGCAAAGTCCGAGGGGCAGGTCAAGGGGAGTTCGCGGAGATACAAGCGGGCCGATTGTGGGGGAGCCTCGAGTGTCCCTCGGCGCGCGAATGTCAAAACAAGCGGAGCGCCTAAATCAGTCGAGAGGGGGGAAAAAAGCCGCCTGAGCCGCACAAGCCTCGGGTCTATTGCGCGGCGGGCGCGCACTTGAGGACGTTTATTTAATCGCGGGTCGCCGGCGGCGATATATCTGACGCAAGGCTCGCTTTATTAATCTGCGGACCTCCTGTAAACAGGCGGGATTTGCATGCGAAATGACGGTGCGCCGGGCGGCGGCCATTTGCCAGAATTGATTCGAACGACGCATCGCGGCTTCGGTGATTATTGGCCGTGCGCCGGCTATCTTATTTATCGGCGCAAGGGAGGCGCGACCCGCGCTGGAGGCTTCGGCTCCATTGAATCGCCAGGAGGTTTAGGCACAGCTCGGGAGTAGATGTTGCGGCGTCCGCTTGGCGCGTGGAAAACCACTTCGCTGGGCTTTTGCAGGCCGGTCTAATTTATCGCCTCGCGGAATAGTCCTGGAGTGGCACCTATGCTTCTCTCTCGGACGAATAAGGCGCGTTCATCCGCTGCGGGGGGGGGGGGGGAGCATTTACGTACGATCAATTATATGCTGTATCTATATGCGCGTTGCATAAGGTGAGACTGGAATATAAATCTGATAAGGTTTATTGGGTCGATTGGCGCACGCAATCCCCCGAGTATTGGTACAAAAGAATCTTTTGTGACGCAAGGCGGGAAATCACTTTGACAAGTTGAAGGAAATAATGGCGGCAATTAAGTGCGCAATGATACTTGGTGCAGGCCGGGCGGCCGACTACTTGACTAAGCCGCTACTTAGCGGGAGTTGTTCAAACAATAGAAGCATTCAATTAAAGATAATTTGTGCGCAGCTCGAGTTGGCGGGAAAACGATTGCAAAAGCCGCTCCAAAGCTCCTTGACGTCCGACATTGAAAGGAAGGCTCCCCGCGGCAAGGCACGTGGCCCGTCCGAATCGGTGGTGGCTGGACGAGTCGCGGGCCGATCTCGAGCGGCTGCCTACGGTTGACCGGCGCCGCTCGGGAGCGGCTGGCCATCGGGGCCGGACAAAGCGCCCAGCAAGGAGCCAACGGACTCGGGCGCGCTCGACCGCGAGGTCTAGGTCGGCTATTCTCGTGGGCGCGCCTCCCTGACGCCCGGCCCAAAGGGGAGCCGCTCGAGGGCCTCTCGAGCCTCTCGCCTCTCTCGACACCTCCATAAGCGGCTGGCTGCCCGACGCGACCACCTGCCGTCCGCTTTTGCCGCACGAGCCCTTAAGCTCGCGGACTGCCATTCCGATCGGTTGGGAATCGGGTGAGCGCAGTGCGAGGGTGTGCCGAGACGACCTGCCGAGATCTCGCTCGCCTCGCGTTCTACGGTTTGTTATCGCAGCGGCTCTCCCCTGGGGCTGCACGCGCGCGCCCTCCTCACTATTCATGAGCGCGATCGAGGTCGACGTGCAAAAGCCAAGCGGCGCTCGCGCGGAATACTACACTGCGTGGTCCCGTCGAGGAAACTCGCTCGCGTCGGGCTCATTTCGGAGAAAGCTCTTGATTAGATTGACGGTGCGTACGAGCCTGGCGCGAAGGCAGCCGACTCCTGGAACACGGTCTGCACCGCCGATGGGAGGCCTGCTCGCGACCAAGGACTCGAGCTCGGACAGGCCGCGTCTTGTGAGCCAAACAGAACGGCCCTGGGAGACAATCGGCCGACCAGTTGACCAGCTTTTGTCACGATCGCGACAAACAAATCCTTAAATCCATAAAGCTAGTCTGTAGGAGCAAGAAAGGTTATTTATAGCGCCGATCACATGTTCAACCACGTACTCAATGATACAAAATTAAATGATTTGAAATGTAATTTTTTTACGCAATTGGGAATGAGAAAGTGAAAATTCGAGTGAAAAGTCAATTTATCTATTAATTCTATACGGAGAAGCTTTGGCTTTTAGTTCCCCCTGAGATTCTGATCTAACAATACACGGTATTCAAACGGCGGTAAAAGTGTAACACCCAAAGCCGAGGCTAAAGCACTTCAAAGTGAAAAGTGACGTTTGTAAATCTCCGACTATACAGTCCAAACCTGCCTCCAATTAGCGAGATATTTGTAACCGCATTAAACGAGTCTGCGATCGCTTACTTTTCCAAAGCATCGCTACAATCTGCGCTTCTTTTACGCTAACGACCCAGTATTAAGATGATTCTCATTACGGAGAAATAATGCGATTCGTTCAGTCAAGGCAACCGCATGCAATACGAATCTCGATAACTCGACAGATATGATCGAATGATAACGATATCAAATGATACGGTTACTGTTACGCAGTGGAAACAGTTAAAATACACAGTCTAGTCCAATTTCTCCAAAGGACAACTTGCCAGTTAGATTACGCATCCGTCCGATCAGGTCCCCGTGAAATCGGGGTCTCCCAAGGCGATTGCCGCTGAAAAGCGGCGATCTTAAGGTTATTTCATGCAGGGGAGGCCCTAAGTGGGAGGGGCGCCACCCGAGCCGAGGGCCAGAATAACGAGCGGCTGTCGAGACGTCCCGGCCTCGGTCCCGACACGACGGCAAAATGCCGGACGCGGCGCAACAAGTGGGCGGCGGCCCGGCCGCGGCGGGCAATTACCGAGTTTGTTCAAGCATATTTTGACGCGGGGCGGCGAGCGGCGTGGGACGTGGGAGGGCCCGCGTCAGGGGCGATCCGAGGGAGGCTGGGGAGGAGAGGAGGTGCGGCCGGACGCGCCCGATCATTCCAACTCCTCGATATATATACATTGAGCGCTCCTCCCGGCTGATTGATCGGCTCAGCTGGCGCGCCTAGGAACTTTGCCTGGCGAAGCCGGATAAACAGGCAGGCGAATAAATATACCAACTCCCTTCGCACCTCGGCTTTTTATCGAGCGTTTGGCTGCTGTAGCCGCATCAAATCTTGGCGACCTTTCAAACCAAAGCGACGGGACTATCTGGTTTCGCGCGCGGCTCGTTAAGAGGTCAGGGCTCGCCACGAGGAAATGCCCTAGCGAGGGGCGAAACCGGGCGTGGTTCGTGCGTCCAGCACTGGGTTAGAATGCCAGTAAAGCGTCTTTTTTTCGAAATTGGCTTCGGCTTTTTTCCGCGGCCGCTTCTCAAAATGCTGCAGTATCCAAATAAACAAAGTATTTTAACGAAACAATATCGAATTTCGTACGCGCTGCAGACTGAAATTGAATCGTAAAGCTCGTGTTTTATGCTAGTAATAAAGTATTTTAAAGCTGGGCTGCGGTGCAATGAGGAAACGGCTTCATTCAAGACTCATTTTTTCCCCCCGCGCATAATGTATTACCTGCTCATTTATACCGTAATAAATTGCCGCGGCAGTCCCGGCACAAAAACTATCCTCCCGAACAATAACTATTCTTAAAGCATATCGATGTAAATAATAAGAGCGCGAATGGGAGTCGACGGGGGCAGACGTTAAAGAGCGATTAATAAAAAGTGGTATATTTTTAGTACAAGTGCACACAAGCTCGGCGACTCGCCGCTCGGCCGGCGTCATTTTTCCCGACGAGCTCTGCATGAAAAGTGCTTCGGCTAATGCGGTGCGAACGCCAGTGGAAATGAGCGGGCGGCGCGGGGTTGGCTCGGATAAAAAATAGCGCCGATTCATCGTTTGCCGGCCGGAGCGAGCGCGACAGTTTATTACGAGGGTATCGCGGCGTAACACGCGCACCTCGCAGCCCACCTTGTCAAAGTGGCACTATTACAAACGACGGTATAATCTTTCACCAAGTCAGATCCGATTACTTCGATTTATCGAATCACAAGCGCACGAGCGTGTAAGCCACGCGTGCGCGCCATCCCCGAAATTGCCGACGCGGCGACGACGAGCGCGCCCCGAGCGTATTGCAGTTGACGCGGGGGCGGTGCCAACACTCCATGCATCTACCGGCTTTTCACCGGGGATTATAATTTAGCTTTATTTATTCAGAGTCATTGCAACTGGACTGCGGCTAATCCTCCTCGAAATAATCAAGAAGCTAATACAAATTTTATAAATAGCAGTGATAAACGGATATTTACAAAATTACACTGATAGGAGGATTTCTTAACACTTTATAAATATAGTAGGTTAATGATCTAAGCTAATATAGTTAGTAATAGTAAATAAATTTATCAAGTGTTAATATCGACTCATTGAGATACGAACGATATAAATCCGAAGAAGAGCTTATTAGCAGCGGATATAAGCATACCATAAATTAAAAGACTCAAGTTCAGTATTGCCAATGATTACTGTTATTAATAGTAAACGGATTCAAACAAATCACATGTTTGTTCTTTCCGCGTTTTCTGCACGATTAACTTTTAAAAATTAATCTTTTTTATATCTAGTACATATAATAAAATTTTAAATAAACATTCATTTTTCGCATAACTTAATTTTTTTTTGCTAAGATAATATGTGACTTTGTTATCGTTTGTAACTTATGAATGTTGTTTTAACTTGTAAATGTCATATGCGGGAACGTTATGTTTCATTTAAAGCATTAGATTTATTAACAGATAATCACAAACGCGCATCTATAAATAAGCTTTTGTAGGAAAGTTTCAAATAATTCCATTTTTGATCACAGTAAAACTATTCTTTAATAGTACATGATATCATTACACTTTTGATAAACTGTGCTAATTTTTCCAAGTCGGGGGAGATGTTTTATTTGTCTATGTATAAGTAGAGGGAAGTAACATTTAATTCATCCGAATCGTCATTTATGCAGATTGTTACATATTGAAAACACTTTGAGACTGCTGCTATTATAATAACTTTATTATAGCAATAAAATCCATTTTCCTCACAAGGCCCGCGCTAAACAATGTACTGCAGGCGGTCCGGTCTCCTTTTGCCCACGCACGAGAGCCCCCATACCGGCCGACGACAGATCCCATAAGGAGGCGGAGCGACACCGAGGCTGCGGAGGCCTGTTGACGCGTGCGAGCGACGGGGGCGAGATCGCGGCGACAGCGGCGGCGGGTTCGTTGAACCGATCGGGCCGCGGCGCGTATCGCGCGCCAATCAATCCGGCGTCGATGGGCGAGCGGGCGAACAAAGCCGCCGGCGCCTTTCATCCTCGTGGCACGCGCGAGCGCCCCGGCCCGCCGCCCCCTCGTAAATCAGCCGGGATCCTGCATCGTCGCCCCCCACCCCACCCCCACCCTCGCTTGCACCGACGTCGAGCCGGCGTTTGTCAATTAACCGCGACGGTCAGGGCGCGCGCGATAAAAAGGCCCGAGTGCTTTTCAAACTCGCAGCTGCTACGCGGGCGATGATTACCGGCTGCCTCGTAATCGGAGAGGCCGTCGCTCGTGTTTGCTCGCGGTCCAGCCATAACCTGTCGGAGACAAAGGCCACCTTCAGGGGTACAGACTATGTGGGAGAGTGGATTAAACAATTAGTCCCGATCGCGGGCTCCGAGTAGATTTATCCGAGTCCACGCGGATCGAGTGAAACTCAGCCGAGGACTCGTTGACTCGGTATTGCCGTTCTAACAAATTTGCGCGCCGATGGAGAAAACGTGATTACGGTAGGGTACCCTCCACGACACTACCGAGTGTATCTCGAGATACAGTGCAGCCGCAGACTGCCTTAGTTCATGTACCTTAGTCCAGAGTGCTACGAGGTTCCTCGCCCTTCCAATCCAAGCGTTCTAGCTGCAGCCGTAGGAATACGAGATAACCGTGAGCAATGCACTTCAGGCAGATAATCGTGATCAGCCTTGAACGCTCGTTTCGCAATGTCAATAAATTGTTTTGGATTCTTGCTTAGAAGCGTCTGCGTAACTTATCGACAGTATTTCTTGTTAGTTAAAGACAGAAGATAAGACTGTTTGGATATACATTGTAGAGCAATCAGAGAAATCAGCAGAATATATATCTTAAAGCGAAAAGCTTTAATTAGACCATTAGGCCTGTCTCTTTAGATTGGCAGTAGTGGAGAAAAAATATTTTAAAAGTGATAAACGATGTAGGTGTTACGTATAATAATGGTGATTGGTGATTGGTCGGGCAGTAGGATAATCGCACTACTCGAGGCAAATCCACGGGGCGTGGAGAACGCGCCGAAGTATATGAAGGAAGAGGCAGCCTCAGGCATCGGCGATGCCACCGGGAGGCTGCGCCTCTTCTCCTTGGACGGATCTCGCACGGATGCGGCCCGCCGAGCGCCCCGAGAATATCAATAGCTGCGCTGCGAGGGAAAGGGAGTGAGGAAAAGGCGGCCCCGAGGCCGGCTTTAATTCGACCATTCCGATGGCGGTCGCGGCGCGCGCGACGTCTATGGCTCGCCGATTTGGACAATGGAGGAGCTCTTGCCTGGCACACCGATGGATTTTCTTTATACGTCGAGGCCCGACTCGTGCTTGCCCGTCTATTCGGACATTGTCACGATCGAAAACCTTGTAAAATCCTGGACTGTAGCTATATCTCAACCTAATAAGCTAATTAAAATAAGATATATTAGATTTCGACCTTCCTTTTAGAACTAGAATTAACATTTAATGCCTTTAAAAACTATTACACACTTGTTTGAATGTAATATATTACAGTAACAATTTTCCATGACTGTTACATTTTATCCATTGAATTTAAGACTCGATCTGAAGTACGCGTCGCCGGTATTTTTACCCCTCCCAGCTTCCGCGGACTACAGTTGCCATATCGTTGCAACGAAGTGATACTTACGAAGAGGTACGCGTGGCGTCCACATTGAATTCCTGGCCGTCGCGTTTTCGCCTTGTCGCGCGCTAAGCTCATACTCATTCGATAAGCAAACAAGCCCGAGGCGAGCTCGGCTTAATCATCGCTGTTTCCTTTGCATTCGCATCGTGAACGAATATCTGGAAAATTCAGCGCAAAGATGGAGGCGCCTCGCAAAAATAGAGTTCCGTGCGCGCATATAGAGCGATCGTCGCACCTGCGTCGAAAGCTGCGACGACTGTTGGGAATATCACTGTACCGATCGCGGCTTTCCCAGGTAACTGGGCAGTGATCGAGCGACAAAGAAGCTACCACGCTGCAGGCGTGCAGGATGTTTTGGTTGAGCGGGGAGCTACGGAGTAGTCGGACGGAGGCCTTCCGACGGGGGCTTCCGCGCAAGTCGAGGCGACACTGGCGCACGCGCAGCTTCTTTTTCAAAATATTTTCCACTCGGCTCGCGACTCGGACGTCGGACCTCTGATAGAGCTGCGCCACTTAGGCCAGGTGCTCCTTTCCAGCCGCTGGCCAAAGGTAGTCGCCCGAGTCCGACTCCAGATCATATCGCTCGATTGAGGCGACCGCGCGCGCAATGAGGCCTCTTTTCCTTCAGTCCTTCTCTATGTTCCTCGGTAGAAGATGTTTTTAGAGACGCGATGCGCACAGATTTGCTGGGGATGTAGTGAAACGACCTCGAAAACGATGGTCGATATACTGCGATTAAAAAATACATAGTCGGCCTTTGTATGCAATACCTGTAATACTATAAATAAGAAACTTAATGTAAATTATATTTATCGAAAAGGAAGATCTTGATTAAAATAGAAGATCGAATGAAATATCGATAAGCTTTCAATGAGCAGGGTATTAACTGCAGCACATTGGAAGTATAATATTTTTGATAATTTATCCGTGTCAATATTATTTTAACTGAGGCTCCACACTGCGATGAGTACAGTAAAAATTTAAGCTATTTTTAGGCAAGTTTATCCGTAGAATTTCTAGTCGAAATCAGTTTATAGAATGCCACTGAGCATTACATTAAAGTTCTAAATGATCAAATTAGACGTGGACGTGTTTATTGCAATTATTAGTTGTAATGATTGATTGACGCTTTATTTGATTGACACATGGAGCATAAAAAAAGTAGGGAAATTTCCACGAGGGTTGCTATCCTTCTAGGTAGGCTTACCCAACGCGGGATCGTACACGCAGTGCAGGCAAATTTTGATCCGTCAGATAATAGCCTGGGGATGTTTCTCGGAGGTACGAAGCTCGGGGAAGGAGCGAAGAAGGGAGGAGAGGAGCGAGTGTCGAGTGACGGGAGCGGCGAGCGCAGCCGAATCCAAGCTCGGCGGTAGTGATACGCAAGCCGCGTAGAGGAGCGGCGGCTCCTCCCCCGGTGGCGCAGGAACGTCCGCGCGCAGCCCCCGCGGATAATGCCGAGGTATAGACAGCGGCGGGCGATTACGGGCGGCCTCGGCGAAAGCCGAGCCGGGCGCAGTCGGCGCGTGCACACTGGCCCCGTTCGCGCCGCCGGGCAGGAAGAGCTCGCTTTAATCGCTGACGCGTCGCGCGGCTCCGGCTACCGCCGCGTACATAAGTGTAGCGGGCGGAGGGGCGCCCGTCAAAATCACGCGTGGCCGCGTCGGCGCTTTTCGCGCTGATGCGCCGACGATTGGCCAACGGCGCGCGGCCCTCGGCCGAGCCCCGCGCCCTCCCTACGCCGCGCCGCCTCCTGCGCCGTTAGCCCAAAACGCGCTCGGGAGCGAGGCGACCGCCGGGGCGGGGCCGGCCGCGGGGGGAAATAAGACCACTTACGTAACCCTCCGACTCTCTCCAGATTCCTTCCTTTTATGCAGATTCTTCCTTCGCTTGTAATAATAGAAAGATTTATGCTAATATATGCCCCGCGCGGCGGCCTTTTTGCTCGCTGGTGACGCTTACTTTTTGACAGCCGCTGCACGAAAGCAATTACTGTATAGACACCAGTATTTCGCTGCCCCAAGCATTAGCCAACCGAATGATTTTCTATCGATCATTATTTATATACTGCGGAGCCGGAGGCTCGTTTTTCCTGGCTATTCTGGTGCACCGTTTCAGAAAATATTGGATAACTAGATAGTTTTGTCAGAAAATAGCATTTGCATGCGTGAAAGCACAATTTGCGCCAGGGAAAAAAAGAGCGAGCAATCGGTTAGCAGTTCGATTTATTGACATTGCGTGCCTGTATATAGGCAGAATGAGTTACTCTAGCAGTAGTTAAAACTTTATCAAGATTGTCACTACAGTAACTATTACAGAAGGGCAACAAAGCTTATGGAATGAGTGGAAAGGGTTAGGAAGCTTTGACGAAGCCAAATTTAGTAAAAAAAATATAAGAAAACTTATTGTTAAATTTGAGAAAAGTTTTGAAAAATATACAATCGTGAAATAAGAAATAAAACAATATTGTATAAAACCTAACAAGTTCACGCGAAGCGATATTTTTTGTTTGAATGTCACGCCGAATGTTCTTCTTATTTAGTTTCTCACTCAACTCAATGAAATTCTCGCAAATCTTTTTGCAATGGATTCTATACGAAATTGGGGAAAGGCATATCATGGAAAAATCCGCAGCAAGTTAAGCGCTCGCCCGACGTTTAACGAGTTGCAAAAATTTTGAAAAATAAACTCACTGTGATGCGGACCGAGCGGAATCGGTATACGAGCCCCTGATAGGGAAATCCGCACGCCGCTAGCGAAGGGTCCAGGGCGAGGGCTCTTCGAGGGCGCAGCAGGAGGTTCCCTTGGGGCTCCTGGCGGTGGCTCCTGGGCAGCTGCTCTGCTGGCGGCGGACTCGGGGCCTACCGAGGGAGTGGCTGCGGCTACCGAGCAGCGGAGCACTGGCGAGTCTCGCGGGCACGCGACCGCCTTTGCTAGAGGAGCTGGGAGGCACTGGGAGGCGCGCGAGCGCTCGAGGTTGTTCGCGCTCGCTCGGGCCCGGCCAACTGCTGCCCCGCGGCCGGCGCTGGCCGCCGCTCGGCCGCGCCGTGCCGCCGCAGTCGCCGCCACCGCCAGCGCCGCCGCCGCAGCTTGGCTCCCTCCCCCGGCCCTTGCCACCACGTGCGGCTCCTCGCGGGTCCAGCCGCCCGCAAGGCTTTAATCCGAGGCAAGGTAGGCGAGCGCCAAGCCGGGGCCGACGATCGCCGGCGAGCTCCAGCCCCTTTGTCCCCGGTCGATGTATCGCCCAAGGGCGCTCGATGATTTGTGGCGCGGCCGATCGACCCCAAGTCGCGTTTCCGCAGCTCTCTGGCTGCCTGAGGACCGCGACCGTGTCCACTTCCACACCTAGACAAATCGCTATTTCATTATCACCTTTTGCACCCATCCACTTGCACGCCGCGCTTCGTTCGTTTATTTCCTCGATTTCGTGCCGGACAAATGGAATCTTCAAGTGCTATACAATATCATGGAATGCACATGTTCTCACGACGTAATGTAAGCAGATTAAAATGCCACCTGCCCAACTAGTACTCCAAAAGAAAACAGAAATATAGAGCAATTGAGTTTGTAAACTTCTCTGATCAAAATTAAGATTCAACAAAAGTAATTAAAGATTCAGCGACGACGCGCCGATTTTTATCAGCGCTCTTAGAATGTAACATATATATAGAGAAATTATTAATGTGCACGCGTAAATGAATGAGGGTATAAGCGGATCGGTACCATAAATTAATTTATAAAATCATTAATATTTGGAAAAATACAGGTTATAAAGGGAACAAAAATATCTGAATACCGGTTTTACTCCCCTGATACAGAGGGACTAAATTATTTATTGGAAAAAATCAACATATTTTGCGCTTAATTATTACCGATCTCAGATTAACTTCGCTTTTTTCAGTACACAGTGCAATATCTTTCAGAATAATTAAGACATTATTGCTTATGCTTAAATTAAAGTTATATAAAAATGGATTATTTATATTATAACACTATGTATCAGATCATTTAAACGCGGACATAATGGCTTAAATGCGGCTTTAATCTCTAAATAACATTATCTACAATGGATCAAGTTATACTCTACATATAATTGAAATAAAAAGCAACCTTATTCCCGATATCAATTTTATTCATAATGTACTTTTTTTTGCTATTTTTAAATAATATATTTATACCTGAGCTATACGTACTTCTACAATATAATATTTTACAATGGTGCAATTCTAAGCATACCTGAACTACATCGTAAAAGTTGACCGGTTCTTGATCGGCTATATTTTATTCGAAATATCATATTGTATATGTGTATATATGAATGCCAGGACACCCTCATTCAATGAGTTTCACCTCCATAAAAATCTGCTTCGTAGTAATAACCTTTTATTATCTAGACTCGAAAAAGTAAAAAAACTATACAAAGCTATTATTGGACTATGCAACCATGGGCGCCAGGACATCGTTAATTTCTATATGTTATTATTATATGTTTACCGTGATCACCGATGACTATCGACCATATGCGCTTTACGCCATCGCTCGTCCATCCATTCATGAAAACGTGCAAAACCATTAAAAGACCGAAGCCATTTACATCGACTATTTAGGTGAAAATTTAAATACAATTGGGTGAAAATCTATTATAAGCTTCCACCTCTCACATCCCCAATATACGTGCACTTTTATTGACGATCCTTCATTTTGAACTCTCCGATTCTCTTCTGTCCAATGGCGAAGAAAAACTAGTAGAAAGCCTTCATATGCACGAAAGGTGAAAAATGTTGACAATGGAATGAGTCATTAGGCTAAAATGGTACTGTATAATCCCTCTAATGGCTTCCGTAACACTTTATATTTACGTGATTTGCGAGTAAAGAAATATCCGCTCCATGAATCCATATAGACTACATCCGTTAGCCTGCAATGCCACACTTAAACTTAACAGCAATGCTAATATAATCCTAATCTATAAACTTCTCGTATAAATTGCCTTTTACTTTAGATTTTAGAAAAAATCTTTTTAATGGGTGCCCGATCGCGAAATGCGAGTGTGTATAATCGAGCTTGCATCCCGACGTCATTGAGATTGATTTCCCTCGCTGATTGAAAGTAAAGCCGCATGAGCCTCGGCGCCTCACTTGCGAGGATATTCGTATGCTCTCGCTAAACGCGAAAGATTCTATCAGTTATAGCGCACTTTCTACGCCCACTGCGCGACCCGACAAAGCTTCGTTTATTGCTTATGATCGCTACAGACGTCGTCCATAATAATTATACTCTATACACGCGGGCTGCGGTTTGTAACCCATACGAAGGGATGCGCCTTCCTCTTCCACTACTCCCACTGAAAAATGGGTAGCGCGACCATACATGCAATATGCATCCACGCCCACGCGATCGTCGCGAGACTGCTCGAGGAGAGGAGGACTCGTAGAAAGATTTATATACGCATAGGGTATCGACGGCCTCTCTTGCATTTGCACAGCAGGTTTCTGTATTTATTACGTGCAGTGCATTATCTCGACGGGTACCAACGCTATAGCACAGTACTAAATAAACCAAGGGATCTCTCATTTCCTGATCGGGATCTCTTAATGACTAGAGAAAAAATCCGTTGATTGTCAGCCCAGCCCTTTAATAGAGAATTTGACCGCGTGCCGGACGATAAGCGCACTTAGCGACGAGCAATTGCCCGGTCGAAAGGAACGATATCCGCGGGTCCTTGCAAGAGTCGCCCGCGCTAAGTGGCTTTATCTTAATCGTTTCCTGGATATCACGGCGGCAATTATTTATTTCGGTCCAGCATTAGGGAGGGAAGCAAGTCACTTGCGCGAGTAGCCGCTCGTGCGCCCATTGAGAAGGCAGTCGCGCCGACGCGTGGCGCCGCAATGAGTCGACAAAGTCGTAAATAAACGCTAGGAAATATTATGTACACTCCTATTAAGATTAGCGTGGAAAAGAGTGCGCGGCGCGCCTGATAAAGACTGGCGCGAGATAAAATTCTGTGCGTAATAAAAGTTCCGATGCGCCGCTCACACTTATGCTGACCGCTCACTCAATTGCGATGAGTTAATTCTTATCAGGGCGCCTCTCGAGGCAAGGGACAAGAAATGAAAGTCGGAAACCTTTTATCAGTTTGCTCATTCCTACCTAAAAAGTTTACCAATTAAAATGATCTGCTGATCATATTCTGTTCAATTCCAACATTATTTCCTAACTTTTGAATTTTTAAATATTGTCGTGTTCCTAACCTACTAATTGGGACCATGCTCTGCACATAACATATATTATATAATCAATGAACATAAATACGTTAAAAGTAATTTTATGTAATAAATATATTTTTGACAAATTTTTGCCAAAATTGATTACTGAAGGTTTAAAATATTATAAAAACAGTCTATTCCTTTCTGCTTGGTTTAACAATGATATTTTTTAACAATTTCATAATTTATTTAACAAATTTAAAATAAAATACAAAATATTTTAAATTATTAATTTAATATGAATAGGTAACATATACATAACATTATTTTTAAATGAATTAATCCGAGACGATCATTACATCTATATATTCATAGAACGATGAAAAATGCGTGTAATTTTATGGTGTATGAGAAAATAATCGTTCACAATATCAACATATAAAAAAAAGAAAATGAATAATGATTTTTCATTTTGTAAGATTAATTGAAGACTGTAATTTTGTAAGATTTTCTGAATACTATGATTTTCATTACATCTAAATAATTTATAAGTATAATTAAAATATTATTTTTAAATAAGAGTTTTTTATTGATATCCTTTCATCAATCATAATGAAGTTTTTATATAATTTTTTATCTATAATTTACAGATGTAATTCAGATTTTTTTAAATGAATTTGGAACATACGAGTCCCTTACTAACGATTAGAAGTGCTTTCATTAAAATAATTTGAGTTTTTTGTTTAATATTTGATTCTCGTATATCTTCATAGAAGTGATTATCATTTAAATATATTCTATTATTAGTTTTGCAGATTGAAAAAAACGTAATAAAAGCATACTTATTTATCATCTAAATCTTAGAAATAAAAAATTATGATCAACTTCAAAGCTAATGCTAGTTTAAACGTATTAGTAAATATGAAAAGCAATTTGAAGTGAAGATGATAATAATTGCGTAAGGATATAGTGATTTAATAGTGATTAACCGTAATAATGAAGTCGATCGCATAATGAGGAATACTAATGGGGATCAAAAGGGCCCAAGGTCTTAGTAGTGGCAGGAGCAATAAAACGACCCTATTACATATATACAGAGGTAGGTTCGCTGTAATTAGAATGAGCAAGAGTCCTCGACGAGAAAGCGGGTGTTGGTTCGCCGGTCCGTATAAATTGTCTGTTACTACTGCGCCAGGCATGCTAATCCACGAGCATTTGAATTTTAGTAGCCATAACCGGACGGGGCGCGCTCCTTTCGGATCTTTAACTTGTCTTCGGTCGTTTAAATCTCCCGCTGGGTATTCATTGTTCTTGGAACCGACGAAGATAATACGGATGGAGGCTGGAGCGTTGGAAAGCTGATGGCGGGCGGCGGCCGAGGCGCGAGTCCTCGAACCGATTGCTCCTAAAGTAGGCGATCGCCTCGGCTATTTCAAGCGGCGCGTCGCCCGATATATAGTTGCGCTCGGCCGTGGCGCACGCGAAGAGAGGGATGCGCAAGAAAAGAGTCCCCGGACGCGGGTAGCGACGAGAGCCTGATTTACAAGCCGACCCCGGCCGCTGGAGCCGCGCGTACGCATTCATATGAGCCCGCTGGCCCTTGGGCGAGCCCCCCTCCCCCTACCGCCCTCTCTCTCTCTCTCTCTCTCTCTCTTCTGGCATATTTTCAGGTGGGCCAGCGCGCCAAAGTACCGTTCGCAGTGGGCGGACGCGCGGACCGCTATCTCGAGAAGCATCGCCACGGGCTTTTTCGGGGGCGCTGCAGGAGGGCCTCGTGGAGGACCGGCGTTCGAGTGCCCAGATAACGGCCGGCGCTCGGCCCGCACCGCTCGCCAATCCGGCCTCTCGATAGCCGCCCACTTGACCCTCGCGGCCCGAATGTACCCTTTGAGTGCCCGGCGCGGGCGGTTCTCTTTTTGCGCCGCGGTGCTTGCCGAGCGCCGCTGCGACAAAATAGATGGCCATTCCGCACCGCTGAGTATTGCACAACGCAGTGCAAGCTCTTACTCGTTAATATTTACATGTGTTGTTGTAGGCTACATGTATACGTACAGTGAAGGTACAGGAAAGGTACAGTGGAACTCATTACCTAACTTTTAGGAACCGATTACCCGCGGTAGAACAATATTCGTATAGCAGTTGAGCAATCAGTCCCTAAAAAGTAAAGGACTGAATCGTATTGAACTTAAACGTTTTCGGCTTACCAATCCCGGTTGGTGTTACTGTAGGTGGTAATTACTGTGCTTTTTTCTCCATGTAGATATGTCAGTAAATATTGACCATGCTCATTTTGAAAATATTAATGTTCGATAATATACAGCATGTATGGTATTGTTATTTATAAGCAAAAACAAATCCTAATTTATTAACATGTATTCTATGGGTTTTATACTGTGTCGAAGATGTAGGTAATCGAAAAAGAGTTGTAAAATCAAGCGCAGATGACAGATGCTGGCACATCACAATTAGTAGAAAATTCCAAAAGCTTAACTAAAAGCATGAATAAAATTCTTGTGTGTTAATTTAAGAATTGATATTGGTTAAATAAGTCAAAAAAATAGAGATTGCATTTTGAATTTTCATTAGAGTATATACGGTAACTTTTCATCGCTGCGTCAGTTCACGAACGTGACATGCAATTTTCATCAATCTTATAGTGAATTAATAAATTCTTGTTGTTCTACAGAGAAAAACCAATATGAATTTTTGAATCGATACATACAAATATTATAGATTAAAGATTTATATATTAAAGTATATTAAAGATTTTTCAGTTTTATTTCGAAAATAAGTTTGGATAATAGTTAACATTAGAAATAAAATCAATAATCTAGTACATAATTTTGCCGGGTCTGTTCTTATCTATCGAGTCTATAAATATGCCAACGAAATATTCCTAAATCTCCATCATGAATGTTGGCTGCATATGCGATAGATTGAAGCCTTGCCTCGACAGGCGTAACAGGTGCGGGGTGACTGCTATAAGCCTGTAAAACGTACACTTACACTGGGATTGAAGATAGCTACTCAAGTTACTTTGGAAAGGCCAAAGAAGCGATGGCTAGTACTCCCTAGCATAAAAGAAGGCTGGAGGTCTGTTGTCCGACCGGCAAGACGTCTGCCGAGGCTGCACCGTGCCATTTCGGAGGGCTCTCGGAGTCCGAAGAGCGAGTAGCGAGACGAGAAGCCTAATTTGGTCGAGTGCACTTTCCCTGGGAACGGGACCGCGGCTCCTCCCTGGCTTTATTTTGCTTCTCTCCTGCGCGGGCCGCGGAGAGAAAACTGGAGATCGGGCCGGCAGTCGGGCGAAGACAATGCCCCCGGCTGAGTCGTTAACCCCGAGAGCCGCGGAGGAGAGTCGCGTCGCCGCGACTCGGTCGATTTTCCAATTGGTCATTCGCGGCGAGTGCGCGCAGCCAAGGCCGCACCCCGCGAGTCGCCTCCCGCCGCCCTCCCCCCGGATCCGGGAGTGCGCCTTCGAAAGTGAAACGTCCAATTTAGCGGCCAAGGTACATTGCGCTCCTCCTGCTCCTGCGCCGCTGACGCCACCTCTATTCCCCTGTTGTCACGCTCCCCCCTTCTTTCTCCTCTCTTCCCGCAGCTTCTCCCGTTCGTTAAAGGCTTTCGTTATTTTTGCCCCCTTTCCTTTTGCGGCAAAGCGACCGATGCACGCCGGCTGCTTTGCTATTCCACCGCGCCGTCGCGCCGCTGCCTGCCAGTTGGCGTTAATTATCCGAGGATCGAGCTCGCCCAGTTTCACCTGCCCGACCAATGTAATCTATTGCCAATACTGCTTCTCAACGCTTAATGCGACACTAATTCGTTGATCTATTATTCTTGTCTAGTTCCCTAATGATCGCATTTGATCCATCTTCTTTTACCTTTGTGCACAAACTTTTAAGTTTTTATTTTTATGCTCTTATAGTTGTTATGATTTATTGAAGAATGTAAATCAAGGATGAAAGAAAATTATGTAATATTCAGCACTGCGAACGTCTATTACAAGCACTTATTGTCAATAAAATAATGTTGATTGTTTAAATGTGTATAAGGTTAAATTAATTTTATACTTTCTTTCATAATTCTGACATTATGTGCTGTAGCAATCAACACGAAATAAATCATTCGTTTGCCGATGATGATGATTTTTCAATAGATTATTACAACTTCTAAACATTGTGTACAAATAGTTAATTGGTTAGGAATTAAGTAGCCGTGTAGAATGGTGTGGTGGAGGGTCTATAAATGATTACGCTTGACGAATGTTCCTAACGCTATTTCTATATTGGTTATACATGTACAACTCATATACTAAGATGTGGACGCGGAAAGGTAGGCATGGGGCGTTGTCGTAGGCGGCAATGGGAGCGAAGCGACGCCCTCGAGCGTGCCAGATGGACTGTCCTTGCTGCTGCGTTTCTGCATTTCCTTGCCCGCCGAATTGCAGGAGTTCAGCGGCAACAAAAAACCTTGCCCGGCGAATCCGATCTTGGGAAAAACCCGCGCCGGTTGATGTCGTCTGGCTCTCCTGACCGGCGCTTTTACTTTCCTCATGCATTTGATACGCGGCTGTTGCGCGGCGCATTTTTAGGCCATAAAAAATTTATTGTCTTCTGTTTTGGTCCAGCCCCTCGGGCTAGGTACGTATGGCTCGCATTGGCCCGCTACTGCCGTTCATAGTTAAACTGCGAGGATAATAAATGGCAAATATAAGAATATCTAAATTAAAGAGAGAAAATACCGATCGACTTTGATCATGCAAGTTTTGTACCAGTATATGTTTCGGAAAGTAAACAAATGCACTAGTTATATTTTGAAAAACTTTAGTAGCTGTGGTATTAATGGCATGAGTTTGAACACAGAATGGCATCCTATATAGTATACAGGAAATGGACGCAAATTATTTATCAAACAAGGAAGATAATATATTATTTTGAATAGCTGTCACTAGTATCATAATAGTACCCGACTGCATAGGATTCACAAAGATTCGAGAAAAGAATCCAAATCTTAAATTTGCACCAATATCTTATCGACGACTATAATATAGAGATTCGGATTAAAACGTAGCGTGTAGCGCGCACACGTGCAAACGGGATTCTGTGCACAAAGTAACATATCATGTCATCCCTTGCTCGAAATGGACCATTAGTTATATGATATGTTTCTAATGTGTTTTTAAAAGAAATGAATAATTCAGATTATTATAATTTTTAATAATCCACTGGATCTCATTAGTAATTATTAAGCATTAGTAATGCGTATTTATATTAACGTAAGTAACTTATATTAAAGTAAATGAAGAATATAAGGTTTGTATACTCGTACAGCTGTATCAATATTACATGAGAAAGTAATGTCTTGTAATTATATACACACAATAGCCGCTATTATATCGTGTTCAAGTAAAATATGCCTATCAAGTTTAATTTTGACGACTTCGACTATACTTATACTTACTTATCGACATAATCAAGTGGTGACTATCTACAGTTTTACGCCTACTTAAGAGATGCAACAGGTTATATCTAGGAAGTGGAAAATAGACTATCTATCTAATATTTACGAACAGTTACCGACGGTAACGGAAATAGACACGAGTAGATCGTTGTTGCTCGTGGCTCGCTTGGGATAGCAAGCACATGTAGATACTTTCCCAATGCTCGTAAGTCTCTGTCCCCGCGTATATCACCCAGACTTCGCGATACCAAGCGAACATCAAAGTAACATCTCGTTGAAAATTAGAGTCAAACATGCAGGTATTTTAATGCAAAGTACAACAGCGTAGAGAATTACTTCGATACGCGGATAATGAGCGAGGATTTTATGTCATTTGATGTAAAGCACGTAAAATTAGAAGAGTATTATTTATGAGCTTGCATCAGCAAGCGCAACAAATTATTAAATATTTTTTCCTAATCCATTTGTTTTTTTAACTTATTGAATAAAAATTTCTATGATAAGAATGTATTACACGTTATACCCGTAAAGTCGAAAGAGAATGCTTACATCAAGTTAAATAAATATGGGCTTTTTTAATAGCAGGAAGCAGAAGGTGAATAAACTTTCTGATTTATTACTGCTTTTAAAATAAAGTTTACTATTGAGCATATGTTTGTAAAGTTGAAGAACAAGGCAGTTTATTAGAAGCAACACAAATTTATTCGTTAATAAATTGCGTACTTTCACGTAATCTTGTTAACGCAAGTACTGACTTATGTACAGCGGTTGTGCTGAGAAAAACTATACACCGAAAAATGATCCACGCACTTCAAAAGTTTTAAAATCTTATGAGTCATACTTGATTATAATAATATCAAAACCGGATAGAGAGGAATCCTTGCGATGTAACCAATGCATTATTAATAGCACGATCAATAAATGTTTGAGGCCAAATAGCGCAATGCTTCGTTTTGAGTACTAGCGAGTCAGCTCGATACATGTTGAATGGATATTGCGGGGGTACACGCGGTGAGGGTACTAGTATAATCTCTGTGAGAATGTTACCGCCTTGAGAGCTAGTGCGCCGCATCTCCTTCGCCAGCTCGGGGGAAGCTCAAGAGTGATTTGCTATGTGGTTGCAACGAAAGATCATAAACGTCCCTTATATTTTGTTAAAAAAACGTTGACGTTCATCATATGTAGCTCAAGACAGCAATATGCTTCAATATGTATAAAACTTTTATCCCGCAAGTCTGTGGCTTTACAAAGAAAGTTTTAAAATAGATGCATTGTCAATAGCGGCAAACTTCAATAAAAAGCGTTGTAATCCTTGGACTTTAAATATATCTGCGCTTTCAGTAGTGAATGAATTCTAATAAGCCTGCGGTACATGAAGTGGGACGTCCCGTTCCAATTACGGCTCTAACTCTTTACCTTTACCTTGTAGTGGATCGATTTCGTAAGCAGATCATAGAGAGCATAAGTTTAGATGCAGCTCTTATTTAGATCAGCTTTGCCATCCGATAAGTGAGATGGTGCGAAACAATTTGGTAGCACACTTTATTTCTGCTACATGATTGTAAATATAGATGTAAGTCCTTTGGATGCATTGGAATTGGACGGGGGCGGGTCTGTACCGGTAATAATAATTTCGACTACGTGCAAAAGTAATATTAGTCTTTGGAAGCGAAGAAGGAAAGGGCAAGACAGCGGAATAGAGCAGCGGCCGCGACGAGAAGAGTAAGCCGTTAAGCATAAGCCGCTGAACGGTTGACCGAAAGAGTTAGGCCGAGAGACGCGGGTGCACGCGGTGGAACAGACGCCCAGGCGCATCATAAATCGCCCAGGCGACGTGAGCTGCTCTCCGGGAAGCTAGTAATAATCGTCTGGCGTGCGCTCGGGGATAAAAGGCAACTCGCGGGTTCCGGGCAATCGCTCCTTCGGGATCGGGCGCGCGCGGGCAAAGCGCGGGGGGCGCCGACAGCCGGGAGGATCGCCGCGGCCGAGTCGGAGGCCCGAAGGGCGCGCGCCTCGATAGCCATCGTGTCGGCGGCAAACAGGTTCCTCTCGGGCCGAGTTTTTCGGTGAAGCGCGAGCTTCGTCGTCAGTCATTCGCCCCGGCGCTGACCCGGCTCTCTTTTTCCATCCTCGCGCGTGGCTCACGTACGCGCGGCGCAATTATCCCGTGCGCGAGCGGAAAACTGGTTGCCGGCGAGAAAGAGGAGCCGCGCGCGCACTCGCACCTATTTTCCTCGAAGCGGCTATATGCCCCCGGGCAGTGAGCTCCGCTTCCTCGGATTATGTCGCTTTCGAATGGACACTTTTTACTTGGCCGCGAGCTTCTCTGCGACTCTTCGCGGAATGGTTACGTGCGGCGCGCCGCTCGTACGGCTCGAGGTGCGGACTCTAATGCACCCGCGGCTATCGCTTGGATGTACGCGCTGCCTCGTACAAGTAAACGCCCCACTCAGCCGTTGGCCCATTCGCCAGCCTCCAATTGATTCGTCGAATGCCGTTCGTTTTCTATAACTTTTCTATAGATTGCGGGATCATTATCGACGTAATTGTCAGCCTAATTATCATGCACCACTCGAGGCCTTCAATTACCTTCGGCTGTATCGGAGAAAAGAAGCCTGCTGCTAATCCCGTGATGGTATTATATATATGTATATATATAAGAAGCAACGTAATGGTATCGTTAAGGAAAAAGGTAACAACCTAGTTGCCTTGCAACGGTGAGACTATTTATTAAAACTTATAAGATTTATTAATAAATTATTAATTCCATCTTTTTTATTTTATTTCATAATTAAAGTATATAAGTATATATTTTACCCTTGTAGACAATATTGAAGTTGTATTTCATCTTGATTTATGTTACCTTTTGTTAGATCTTTATCGCTGTTTTACATATTATTATATACTAATCCTGCACATCTAGGCATACAATTGAAACATGCGGGTAACTGTTATACGCAATTTCTGTGTAAAAAAATTTGCGCGTTAAATTGTTTAATCTCGGAATACTTTACTGCATTCAATATGCAACAGTTAATAATTTTTCTGCCTTAAAGCTAAATCAAAATTCATCTTTTTTTCTATAAAACCGCGGACAATTTAAATAATTTTAATAATATTCAAATAATAAAATATTGCAAATATAATTCACATATATTCATGTATATAATATATTCATATATATTGCAAATAATTCACTATACCCTGCCATGTTCCATCTATTATTTGTAGTTCATTATTCACAAGGTCTAAAGAAGTGTGGATGCATATCACGACAGTTGCGATACAGGAGTCTACGGTGCTCAAATCTCCTCCATCGATTGACCAATTCAGTATTTGCATATAGCAGAATGATAGCTACACGCCGAATGCGCACAATATATCATTTCTTGTATCATACCTGACCACAACGTGGCTTTGTTTCTGTGCGCGCCTGCATTTACGGCTCCCTCGATCGCGCATCTTGTTATTTCTGTCGGTAGAAAATAGCTATCATGTGCTTGATTGCAAAGCAGAGTGTAAAAGTGTAAGTGACGCAGGTGATCGTTATAAGTCGCTAAGATGCGATATGAGTTACGTGTAATGTGTTTAATTTATCTACCGATTGATCTGTGTTTGACTTTTCTTTTTCTCTTTGTATCATTCATGAAAGCAAAGCATTGTTTGATTTATTAGCTTTGCATCCCATTGCATCGATCAACAATCTATAACAGTATTTAAAATGATTGATGAAACAACTTAAGCGTGCGTGCCTTTTAATTGAAATTATTTATGGAATCTATTTGTATCATTTGTGCAGTGATACATTGTCAAATTGTAAAAGTTAAGCATATGAGATAAATCAATATAAACTATTTACATGCAATGGAACGAAACGGGAAAAAAAATACAAGTTTTACATCTATTCCCATGCATCCAATTACACTGCTTGGATTCAAAAAAGCGCCTCAAAGAGGCAACGAACCAATTTATACCGATCACTGCAGAAAACCTGTAGATCTACGCTCGCTCGGCCGCTCAAACATACTACATATATAGATCCTTAAAAAGGTAGTGTAAGAATTATTCATCTCTCAAGACGGCAGCCTAACAGGCTACGCGTCGCAACACGCCAAGTAAAACGGACGAAGGCGATAAGCTGCGAGGAGCAGCGAATAATGTAATCCAATTAAAGTTCCCTGTACCGGAGCGATCGCACATGACGGGCTGTAGTGCAACCAAAGAGAAGAGAAAGAAGGAGACGAAGCGCCTTGGCCTTTCAAGCCGTTTATTCGCATCGTCGCAGGTTGTTCATATAGATTCGATTTTGCCCCGCTGAGCATCGGCCCGAAGATCGGCTTTTGTGCACTGCGCTGGGCATCATATCCCGTGGGTGGAACGGACGACTGCTTCCGAACGCTCAACATTGATTTGATTTTCATGGCAATTGGTAATTAGATTCGTTCTCGCTACGTAGATTCTAATCGATTGACTCGCACTAGAACACCTGGTATGTTAGGTCACTTTTCCGAAAACTTGAATAAGCGTTCGTCGATACGATACATCTGAAAGCAAGTTATGATTGTTTTTTGTTTTTATTCCTTTCTCTTTTTCTTACAGAAATACTTTTGTAAGTTTAACCTTTGTTTTCATATCAAATTAATTCCTGTAATTTTAGATTCTTGAGATACAAGTGTACGTATATATATTATTCATACTTTTAACATTAACTTTTAATGATTCGATACCAATGAAGCATAAACCGTTTTTAAATAATCAATTGTGTTTATTAATTCATGAGCCTATAGGCTCATAATATATTTATGTAAAATAATGTATAAATATTGATCTTATTACATGTTTGTGAAAGAGACGTAACATTGAAAGTAAAAGTATATTTTATCAAATAATTCAAAATTTGATTAAAGGCGTGAGTTAAAAAAAAAACGTTCGTTTTAATTTAATCGATCAAACGAACGTATATAAGAGCGCGCCCTCGAAGTTCTATCCACATGAATCAAATTTGCAAAGGAACCGTAGCTGCGTGCAATAAACGACTGAGAATCGGTTCTTGAGTCGTGCTTATTGTCAGAGATCAAAATCGATTAAACCAGTGTCGACGAAAGCTGACCGCGTGGGTACGTGTATGGGCGCGCGGCACGAACACTCACAAGATCGAGCAATGGTATAAACACGATTTGCGTTCCTAGCTATTACAAGCGTATTGCAAGAGCCCCCGCAGCATGTGCGTATTATAAATGCGAGCTCGAAAGATATTACCCGCTCACTCACTAATCAGCACGTATCGATAAATATTTTCTTTTCACGAACTTTTTCCTCTGATCTTAATATTTTTTCACCCTCGCATGGTCTGCAAACAGTTTATGTGAAAGTTATATTAGAAGCGCCCCGAACATCGTAGACTTATTGTAAGGCGTGTTAATTATTTTTAGAATCTATCGCTCTTCACATTCATAAAATAAATATTTAATTTGTTTTTATACGAGAATACATAAAGTATTGCATAGTTAATTCTGAAATTTATTTGTATACAGAATATTTTATGTTATACTTGTGTAATGAATTGAAAAATAAAATAACAATTAAAATTTTTTATTAACATATCATTTTTAATTTGAGCATAACCACTATAATTTAGAATCAACGGTATTTTCTGAAAATGAATTTAAATTATCCTAATAATAGAAAAAAACTAAATTAATCCTCAACAATGTTGCAATTGGATTACATTATATAATAATAATAATTATTTATCATTTGTAATTTTGTGAAAAATTATTACGATTTAAAGGTGGATTTAAATGTTTTCATCAATGACGATTCATACACAATAATGTTGATGAAAATAAAACTCACAGTAAGAATGTCAACTGTTCATTAAAAGACAGTGTCTTATCGAAACTAACTTCAGTCCGCGATGTTGCATTTAGTATATAGTCTAGTAAACCTTATTACACTTATCTCCTATCTGTAGAAATAGCTTGTTATATAATATCGTGGTATGTATTGATTTTTAATTATGATTAATTAATGTTTTATCAAATAAAAATACAACTGTGTACAAAATTTAAAAATATAAAACTTATCCTTTACATTTTATCTTTATTTTTATTGCAATTAAAATGATGAAAAATTATTGCTCATTTTGGAATACAACGAATAAGAAGGTCTCAACAATAATTATTATAAAAATATATTTACAAAAAATTATTTAACATATAATTTCATTTATTTATTATAAATATTTATGAGTGGTGACGATTTGCATAATTTGCAAACCATGCAATTGATTATGTTAAATGAATTTGAGAATCAATAGGTCCATTTTTATCCCGTCGAGCTTGCAACAGCTCCAACAGCTTTTACTATTTGTGCACCAGCAACCACCTGCTTTATGTGTTTACCCAAATGATGTAAATGTTTTTTCGGACTGAAATAAAGAAAAACATCACATACGATAATTACTACAATAATTATTTTCCGTAAAATATTATGTAATTTATTGATAGAAGAATGAAATTAACTTAATCGTTTAATTTATGATCTATATTTGAGTTATAAATTTTTCTGTTATAAATAAATACTATATCTAACTTAATTAATATTGTATTGTATTTAAAAGTAATAAAATACGAATATTTTTTCTTTTGAAACTCTATTTAATGAATAAATTATTATTTATCAAAATATTAAAATTATATCTTAAATAATTAAACATACTGCCATTTGGGTACAGGAGTGGCATCGGTCATCGTCAAAATTAACATCAAGGTAAACAAAACAGCAATCTGTAAAAAATTTAAGAAAATTTGTATAAATTAATATTAAAAATACGTATTATAATTATAGTTATTACAATAAATATGTACTTAAAAAATTTGAAAAACTATAAATAATGGTTTTTGATATCTTTTTGAATTTTTCAATTAAATTATTTTATTATAAATAAATTAAAATTTTGTTATAAAACTTTTTAATCTATAATTTTAAATTTAAGTTGATTCAATGATTGTTTACAAATATATATATATATATATATATATATATATATATATATATATATATATTAGTTCTTAATAATATCATAAAACCTTCATTAATTTTAAATTGTTGTATGTAGTTAATAGAAATTAAATTAATGTGAACTTATTATTGGTTCATACAAAGATTAAGTTGTTTAATATTATAATTATATAAGCGAAAATTTTAAGAAAATGCACTAGATTTCTAAATAATAACATTAAGTAATTATACTAACCATAACAATTTTCACCTTCATGATTGAAGTAATGTTTTAAAATTATATAGCAAATAAAAATGTACGTTATTTAATTGTAAGTCCTACAATTTTATTCAACTCTGAGCTAAGTTGCGGATTGAACTAAAAGGATACTTCCTCGAGTATTTATATATGAATGAAAATATATAGAGTTACCTACATGACGTATGATTTAATTACGCTAACTCTCTGTGATTCATTTTCATTTTTCATCGAACTCTGGTGGAGTCCCCGGTTTCGCAGTAGAAAATGAAGGTGATTCCCCGATGTTATTCATACTATTCCATTCATTTTACGTATTCAATGTGTGTAAGTAATATCTCTTCAACATAATATTTGCTTCGGTGTATGGATACTGTAAATATATGGAAAATAATTGAAACTTTTAACTATAATATATTATTATTGTAGCGTAGAACAGTTGTTTCGTTGTGTGACAAAAATGTTGTTTTCAAACTCACTTGCAAGTATTTAAAACAATACCTTTATAAAAATCGTCTTTTAAAACCACAGATTTATTGATGTTTTTATAGTAAATACAATAATTTTAGTAATAATTAATTAAATTAATTAGACAAAGATATCGCAATATGATTACAAAATACACAAATACTTAAATTATAACATAAATTATTTTATCAAATTTAATTTTTTACATAAAAGGGGTCAAAATTAACTAATATATGTATTGATGAACATCTAAAGCTGTTTTTAACTCTCATGCATAGTTATCTGCCCATACTTTTCACTCATCTAAGATTTTCTACTTTGCTTAGTCTCGTAAAATAAAAAGAAGTAAACATTTAGGAAGGAAGTAACATATATATATATATATATATACACATACATATATACATATATAAACAGATTTTGTTGCCTGGCATTTTTTTTAATCTGGCATACTGGTTGTAGATATTGTAGATATTGTAGGATTGTGATCGTATCAGCTTATGAAGTGTCTGTTCTGAATTGTACCAACGAAGGTCAACGTAACTATATAGGAATAACAGAGTGCCGAATCACTCCGAATACTGTGTAGTTGTAACCAGTTGTAACTCCAACTGTTTAGGGCGCTGCGATCGCAGATGTCATATATATGTATACTATGAATAAATATATTTATATATACTATATATAAATATTTATGATCTTTAAATTTTATATTACTTTTGTTATTTCATATTATATATATATATATATATATCATATCAGCGATCGCTGCGCCTCAAGCAGTTGTGGTTACAACTACTGAATTTTCGGATCCTCCTCTAACACGGGCTCTGTTCTTCTATATACTTACGTCGATCTTCGTTGATTGTACCAACTGGTACAAAGTTACAAACTACACTGCCCTCACGCAGCCTATATTCCCTGCACGTATTCCACGATTCCACCATCCACGAGCTCCAGTGAGCTCCAGCTGGGCTCAATCGAGCTTAGCAGAAATGTTGACTTTTTTGGCTTTTATTATTTATAATTCTTTGAACTCGTTTAAATACTTAAAAGATAAATAATAATAATCTATTATAGATGCACTGTTGTAAAGTGTTTTCCTGTTACAAAAACATATAATCTACTTTAATTTACATTTTGTTTAGTGAAAACGTATGATGATTAAAATAAGGTTAGTTTATTTATGAAAATCATATAAATAAAGAATGATTTTTTTTGCATTAGAACCCTAGAGAAAATAGCTCTACTGTGTATTTTATAAAACAGCTTTGATCGTTTTAAGCACTTGGCATTCAGTTTTATTACTCATTTCAACATTTTATTGTTTAATTTATTTGTTTAATTTACTTGTTAATTATTCTACCTATTTTTATCATTAAGGACAATTTCATTGGTTAACATATACATTTGACATTGATCAGTTCATTCAAGAAAAGTTAAAAATGTTAAGTATCAAAGAAAAAGAAATTGTATGTGTAGGAAAAGTTTTAAATGACAAAAGCCGTCCTTTAAAAGAAAGATTTCGTGCTTTATTTACATTAAAAAATATTGGAGGATTAGCAGCAATTGATCAAATCCAAAAAGGATTTGATGATCCATCAGCTTTGCTAAAACATGAACTTGCTTATTGTCTTGGACAAATGCAAGATTCTAGTGCTATACCAATTCTGATGGATGTTTTAAAAGACAAAAATCAAGAGCCTATAGTTCGTCATGAAGCAGGTTAGTATTAAATTTGGTAAATAATTCTAATTTGTAAGCATTACAAACAAATTTAACATTATAAAAATTTAGCATATGTATACAAATTTTTATTTAAAGTGTAATTAAAAATATAAAATAATCTTATTAGAATAATTGAGTTCAAAACTTTTTGTTAAAAAAAATGTTTGATTTTCTAGGAGAAGCTTTAGCTGCTATTGGAAACATTAGCGCAATAGCTGCATTAAAAGAATATAGTCGAGATACCACAATAGAAGTAGCTGAAACATGCCAGCTTGCTTTAGATAGGTTCAAGTGGCTACAGGACATACATACAAAACAACATAATTTATCAGTTAATCCTTATATGTCAGTTGATCCAGCACCACCTGCGGAAACAGAGGACATTCAAGAATTATCTGAATTACTTTTAAATGGAAATGAATCACTTTTTAACAGATACAGAGCAATGTTTTCATTAAGAAATTCAGGAACTAAAGAAAGCGTTCTGATTCTTGCCAAAGGTAAAAAAATTATTATGAAAGAATTATTTTTATTTAAAAATCAATTTATGAGTAATTTTAATTCATTAAAAAATTATTATTTTTGTAGCATTAAAAGAAGGTAGTGCATTATTCCGCCATGAAATTGCATTTGTACTTGGTCAATTACAAGAAGAAGTGAGTGTGCCATATTTAATAGCTTCTCTTGAAGATAGTAATGAAAATGAAATGGTTCGACACGAGTGTGCTGAAGCTCTTGGAGCTATAGCTACACCGTATTGTTTTGATATTCTAAAAAAATATTTGAAAGACGAAAAACGAGTTGTTCGTGAAAGTTGTGTTATTGCATTAGATATGTGTGAATATGAAAATAGTTCTGAATTTCAATATGCAAATAGCTTATTCACACACAGCCAAACTACATTAGAATAATTAAATATTAATTATAAATAATGTAATGTAAAAATTAATTATTACTTCCTGTAAATAATTATTTTTTTGAAGGTTTTCATTGAATTATTGATTCACTTTGATTCAAGTTTTTAAACAAAACAAATTTTACCTCTTATTATGCTTCTATATAATATTAATTAACTTAATAATAATTAGCTTATGTACAAATTCACTAGATTTTTTAAAGTCACTTTTTAAATTCGTCTAAGAGTTTTATAAATTTTATTAATGCATCATACTTTAATTCCAAAAAAAAGTAATAAAACTTAGACAAAAATAAATATTAAAATTATGAAATTTTATCTTGAAATTCCAATATACAAACAAAATTTCTATAGTTGGAAGAGTACTAATCATTTTTATTTTGAAATATTAATGTTATGCTGTATATTATACGATATATGAGATATTGTTTTAGAAATTTTAGATATTTTTTAAAAAGACAACAAACTTAATCTTACAGTATTAGGCTATGATACATTAGCTATTTTCTTTAATGTATTTTTTAAGAATAGTAACATATATTTTTAAACATTTTTAGGACCAATATTTGATAAAACATTTTAACTTTTCAATTTCCTATGGTCTCATGTAATAAACTTATTGTTATTTCACACATTAATATTATTCATATATAATAATATAAGAAATTAATTTTTTTAAGTACATTAAAAAAATGATAAGTAGAGTCATATGACAATAGAAATTTTTTTCAGACACAATATTCATCTTTATCATTACAAATTATCATTTTAAAATATAAAGAGCTCGCATTTGTATTGCTTTTTGCACATGCATATTCTAGAATAAATGCACTTATATGCTTTGTATAGAATATTTTTTAACTTTTGCTAGCATGACTATATTTAATTAATGTGCATGCAATACCTATTTCAATTTTTATTCAAGATAATGATTATTAAAAAGATGCTAGAAAGTATGATAGTTTTATTTTAACCATATTGATTCTTTTACTGCGTTTTGCATTTAAATATATATTTATATATTAAGTAAAATAAACCAAAGAATGAATTATATGATTAATACTACTTTAATTATTTTATTTATATGAAATACTTAAAAATTGCGATTATTAAATAAGATTTCCCTTTTTACTATTAAGTATAATTTTTAAAATATTTTTTGTTGTACTAACTGTACTCTGAAAATAAATTATATTTTAATAGCAACATTTATTTAATTGTTGCAAGAAATATTAAAATATAAATAATTATATTAATTAATAAAAAAAAATTTTATGGGTAGATATTAACGTAAATGATATAAAATTTAAATCAAATTATGGTTTTATAAATGAATACTTTACTTACAATGATGCTTTCATTAATAAATACGAATCACATCAACCGAAGTTTCCAGTGAGTCGCTTATTTACGAGATAGATAAATGCAGTAGAACTAACTAATGAATTGTTATAAGCAATCTGGAAGCCTTCGTTCAACAAAGCACGCGCAGCACATATTTCTAATCGGTCCCTACTTTATGGTCGGTACATAATAGTTATATATTCGCAATTCGTAATTTTAAAATTCTTATAACACTATTTACGACCTTGCAATTGAAATAGATTTTTAATAAGCATACAATTTCTGCACATGTAAAAAGCTTAATTAGTTATTTATAATAAGTATTTATAAAGTTATTAGAGATTAACATCTGCAAATAATCTGTTATTCGTTTTGTCTCAGATTTTCATATCAGTTAACCTGTTCCTTGAAAAAGTTTCGTATCTCTGCGTTATTGCGATCACACATTTTCAAGTTATAACTGACAATTGGACTTAATTATTACGACTCCCAATAGATTTATTCATTCGTTGTCAAAACCCATAGAAGACGTTTTAAAAAAGAGGGTTTGAAACTACTTTTTTAAAATGATGTTTAAATTAAAGGTTGAGGTTTTAATTAAAGTTTTTATTTATCCCGAGGTTTATCCTTAGAATTATTTTTATCATCAAAGAATATGCATTTTAATTTTTATAAAATCTTTGACTCGGAAGACAAAACTAGACAAAACAATATTTTTTTCGGTTGTATTCTTCTTATTCGTTACTCTTTTTAGAATGTTTATTTGCGACCTAATTATAACATAGATACATAAATTAATCATGCGTTCAAAAGTACTTAATTTCCATAAATCATGTAAAATGATTTTATTGAGAATAAGGCGCAGAAGTTATATTTGCGCAATTATCTGTAATTATACTTAATTTTTATTAGCCAAATAATTATTTTATATAGGTGAAAAAAATTCGTCTAAATATATTGTTCTATCTTATCTTGTTAATTTGTAATTGCATGTTATATATGCAAAATATACTAAATTGTTGATATTTGGAAAAAGTAGGAAATGCCAGTAATGTCGATACTTTAGGTCAAAAGAAAGCAAAATAATGTAAATACTCTGTCAATTCTGACTCAGATTATAAAAGATCCACACAAGTGTTGGATCTAGGAGAAAGTTTGGGCGCCGCAAATACTCGAATATCGGGATCGAAAAAATCGAAGGTGGTGCAGTAGGGCCAAGCGAATAGTATAGACATAATGCGTGCAAGCAGGTTGAGCGCGGCTAGCTTTGCGACAGCTGCCTCTTCCTTTCTTTCTATTTTTATCAGGCGACCGCAAGCAGCAGCGCCTCCGCTTGAAAATTGTTTCGGTGCGGTGCTCGCGGGGCTATAGGGGCTTGGGGGCTCGGGGCTGCCTCGTGGCGTGCGCGCGGATACCGCGTCGGAGCTGAACGGCTGCCCGCCGCCGCACTCAGTAGCCAGCAAGCGGTCGAGTCGCCCGGCTGCCATAATAACAGTTTGGGAGGACAGACACTGGAAAACCCATATATATCTCGCCGATTTTTACCGATTAGTACTTACTTCTTTTCCTTGCGACTACTTTCAACTCATCAAAAAATCGTTACTCACTTATTCTTCATTGAACAAAAGTAAGTGACAAACTTTTTAAAATGCGTATCTTCATGATTGATGAATCCTACTGAAACCGGCTTTCCAAAGTATTTCGTTCAACCTTTATTTAATGGGGAATAAATTTATTCCCTCAGTCAACTTTAAATATCTTTCACAAAGAGTATATTATTTGTAAATAAATAAAAATAGTTTTGGTAAAATAAATTGAAATTTTTGTTGTTTGAAATCTACTACAAGTTTGTAAACACATTAAACTGTAATACATTAATTACTTAAAATTTTTAGTTTGGTTCAAATTTTTTCTTGAACCGATCAATGGATATCATTCTAGCGTTTTGAATTAGGTATTTAGGTTTTTTATTGAGAGTGTTAAATATTTTTCGAAAAGTTTTCTAGAATTGTATTTATATAAACTTATTGATGAGGAGATTTCAGATCGCAGCCGATAGTTACACTCGAGCATTTGTTACTCTTTTTTATATCAATATTAGTGTCTTATTCCTGAGCTTCGTTTGTTAAAATATATTTTATCCTATGTGTTTATCGTGCAAAGTATTACATTGTAGTTAATTTAAATATAATCTAAAAAAATGTAAAAAAAATAGTATCAATCATTATACTATAAAAAATGATCTACATTGGATATTACATAAGTTTCTATACTTCAAACATGGATCTTGAGCCCAGGTGTACAATTACTTTCTCGTGTAGCTAGCCGAATATGCCGTGTTTTTCCTGTACTTCCACTGACCATCTAACTATGTCTTGTTATCGTGTGCCTTGAGCCACGTGCTCAACCCACCAAATCGTGTTTCATATTGCCGATCATCAGGCGATCATTTTTCAATATTTCCTTACAATGACAAAAGCAACCACTATCTTGCTCAAAATAGACAATTTCCATTCATTAAAATTTATTGAAATCCAACAATTTTTAATAATCTTCAACGTTACTAAGTAAATTTCAATAAATTTCAATACTGACATTCAATTGTCGTTTTGCATAGGGTTGGGCTAATAATGCTCGTTTTGGAAGAAGCTTGTAAAAGTGCAATACTTGTACAGCAAGTACCTGCAATGTACGTATGTAAGTATACACAAGTGATGGTTCTATGGATGGTTCAAATAATACTTAAGCTCCATAATCTTTCTTGTCTTGTTCAAAGTTAGGCGCTGAAAACTTATCGCTTGTCGCTTGATACTTTTATGTTATCATTTCTGTTCTAAAGCTGTCTATAGACGGCTCTGGTCAACTTCTCTATATTCTCCTGAGATACGCTTTGAGAGGATACTTAATTTTAAGATAAAAGATTTATTCAAGTATGATAAAAATTCTTAGTTTTCTTGTGATGTATCAATATGAACAAAAACTGTTATTATCAGATTTTTGAAAATTTCTATTAGGTCGGGCATACGTCTATGTATTAAAAATACGTAAAAAATTAGTTACAGTAATGATGTCATAATAATATAACAGATAAAAATTCATCTCAAATACTCAAAAAAGTATTTTTGTAAATTCATGTCCGTCTTCTAAAAAGAACTTGTCACGATTTGACTATTTATTTTAAATAAATTTTTGCATTTAATAAACAAAAATTGAAAACTTTAGATAAATAATTAGTAAAAATTAAACGATTTAAATATTCCAGTTCTTATTTTATTTAATGAAAAAATTTCATTTTATGAACAAATTTCCAACTATTGTAACTGATGAATTACGTACTGCAAGCACTAGATGCAACTGTCAAAAACGTATACATTACTCAATTAAAAATCTAAAACGGTATTTTCATATATTTTTTATTATTAGTTAAAACTGCTATCATATTTACTTTTGAAAATATTTGCACAGTCAACAGAATATACAGTAATTTTTCAGTTGATACTGACTAAACATTAACCGGAAGACTAATCCTAAATAATATGATCTATATTTTTAATCAAAATGTGTTTAAGTCAAAATATTAAAGCAGAATTCTGTATCAATGAAGAAAAACCAAATGAAGTTTGAAAATTATTTAAAATAATTTTGTGTTATAATATAAGTATTTTTTTCAAGTGTATAAATAGGTACTCAAGATTATACACAAAATTTTCAACAAATCAATTTTCCGTAAATACCCTCATTATAATTATATACTACACATCGGAAATAAACTATAATCTATACAACAGGGAATTTTAGAATTGTCTTTGTTAAGTATCGGTACTATTCTGTTATAATTTTGAAATCTCGGTTTTTTTTATTTATTACACTATATTTTTTTTCATTTTTATTTCAGATATGATTGAATTGATAGCTCACTTAAGATCGTTGATAAATTTACTCATCCTTATAACTATATACATAAAATATTCAATTTTAGATATGATTATAAGAAGTATTTTATACCTACAATCTGCTCCATTGTAAAATAGTTGAAGCAAAAATATCTTCTCATTAAAAAGGAAAAAAAAATATCTGAACATTTTTTATTAAATTCGAATTAAGTTATATTTGAATATGTATTTTTAAAGTTAAGTTAATGTAAAAGAAAATATTTTTTTAAATTAAATTCGATATTTGTCATTATATTTATTATTATTGTCTATTTTTATTTGTATAATCAATTTGTTTTTTTTTGCATTTTGAATTAATCAAATTTATGAAGAATGTCGATTAAAAATGTAGATTATCACGACCATGCTTTGGCTAGCCGATATTTTGAAAAAGTGATAAACTGCACAATAAAATATTTTCATAGAAGTCGATGAAGAATTGATGACGCGGTTGATGAAAAACTAATTAATGTATAATTTATATATATTTCTTGATTATAATGAAAGTGTATATGATTATGTTATCCAGAACCCTTAATTCATGCACGATACATTTTGTCTTATGAGAACAGAGGTGATAGCTCCGTCTGGCAATTAACGAACCCATAAATCAGATTATAAACAACGTCTGTGCATTTAGTTAGGTAACTTTCGTGAACCCAAAGCTGTTTGATCCGTTATCAGTTACGTATTTTTATGCAAAGCACTGACTTTTAATCATTTTCGTTCACGGTGCATATGCGCATGCTGGGTACGCGTGCACGGGTGCACTAGAGGAAATAAGACACGTGCGTGCTCGCGGCCACGGCCATGTCGCAATCTCGTCGTGCTTGCTTTCGATTCGTCGCAGTAGCCGCTAAAGTTGACCCTCGTGTAGGGCCAATGAAGTCATTCAACAAAAATTGAGCCCATTGATAGCTACGGTAGATGACTCAGTCGGCCGCGCGCACTGACTTGTGCGCGAAGGAAAGCTTTTTCTAAGAGGTTCGTCGACCCAATATAGTGCACGTGACGCGCTTTTCTTCGCGTAGGCTGCGGCGGAGCTAGTCGTAGAGCTGAACTTAAGCTACCTATATAATTTTGCCTTTCCGCAGTTTACTTTCTACTATGTTGCGATAATCATGTTTTTCCAGTCTTTGGCGATTGAATGCGATAATTGGTAGGCAAACGTTCATAATAAATAAGAAGATAAATTAGTCGTTACCACGCAATTAGCTGTCGTATGTAGTAACGTGTTTACATTACAGGTGCCGCGTAATCGGTGACTATGTATCGGTGGCACCTTCAATGCACAACTTAACTACAGTACCATTACATATTTATTGCAGCTGGCATGTACCGCGCTGCCCCCCGCTCTCAGTACTCTATACCGCACTTGTAATACAATGTTGAATTATATCAGTTGCAGTATTTACAATTCATTGATCGCGCGTGAGGAGCAGGGTAACTCTTAATTGGCTCCCAATGAGTTGGACTCATCGTCGCGGAGAAACAACAGTTGCGCGGTCACGCGTGCGCGCGCCCTTGGCCACGGGCAAGATCAAGCGGCAGGGAGTTAGGACAGCGGCTCGCTAATTCGAGGTGTTTTCCCGGAACATAAACCTCGAGAATGACGATCGCAGTGCGAGGTCAGGAGGAGGAGCAGCTGGACAATAGGGTGAACGGCGCCCACCCCCTAGCCGAGGGCGAGCGTCCGACCAATGGGATCCACGGGGCGCCCGGCTTCCTGGACAGAGCCGCTGCGGACGCCCTCGCCCTCGACGGGGGTAAGTTCACCGAGCCGGTGAACGGCTATGGTGGTGCGGTCAATGTTCCGCCCGATGGCGGCTTCAGGTAAGTGACATAAGTTTGCCTCGGGCTGATGCAGTACTCTATTTAGGGCCTTGCGAGGCGCAGGGACTTACAAAATTTTTTTTATACCATTGCAGGGCTTGGTCAATTATGGTCGGAAGTTTTCTGATCAACGGCGTTTTGTTTAGTGTCATCAATTCCTACTCACTTATTTATCTAGAGCTGCAAAAAAGACTAAAGGAAAGCGGTGAGACAGAAGTGTCTTCAAAAGCAGGTGAGACGCTTTCTTTACACCTACTATATGTACACTTAGAATATTCGATAATTATATATTGTATAATTTAACTACAGTTCTAGTTTTCCATAAAGTTAATTAGTTAAAATCGAGGTTAAAATGTAGCACTGATTTGCTAAAAATCGTAGAGAGTCTTTAATGTTTGTAAATCGATAAATATATCACAGAGAGAATATATAAAGTCCAATCAGTAATACACTTTTTATCGTTATCTATACCAATTCAAATGTGTTAATAGTTAGTGAAGATTTGTAATTATATCAGAAATATTTTCTTCTGTGTAAGTGCATTGACAAGTATACACATCGTTCATCACCTCTAAGAATCTTTATGATTATTTTGATCCATAATTTTTTACACTCAGAAAAAACTGTTAAGAATTTTTATCGATATTAAATAATAATGACTATCCGTATGCATTCAATTTGATGCTATATACAATCAATTTTTCTTAGAGTAGATTTGTGTTACAAAACTAATGGATAATTGTAGTTAAGATTTTTTGTGGGGTGATTAATTTATACCCCAGTTTAAATCTTATAGCATTTTTAGTAAGTTTTTGCAGGTAATATAAATGAATATTCTCTAAATTTGAAACATGTCCATAAAAAATCAAAAGATATTTATGATAATATTTCTATCAGAATTACTTAAAGATCAAAATATCTTGAAGAAACTCATACTTACAATGATTTGCCTTGTATTAATTTGGTTACACAAATATTCGCCCAATTGGAGATCCTGACTAGTCACTCAATTATAGTAAATGAAATTGGAACAAGTGGAATGTCAATAATTGATCTGTCGCTACAGATGAACCCTCAGGGTCTATAATAGATAAAAGGTTCAGGGCGCGGCTTGTGGTTTATTTACCCTCGTTAATGGCGTGGCTACGCGCAGCAACTGATATATTGTAAACATTTTTATTAGTTCGTATTGGGAGAAGTCGGCGAGTCTTTAGTGGGACAATAATAGACTCTCAATCTATTTAAATTTGATTACAATAATGACGGCAATTGTTATGCAAACGGAAAAGTCAGCTCACACAGACATGTGTACATGAATGCTGGGCACCCTGTACGTCGGTACTACGAAGCAGTTAACATCGCCTTCAGATATCGCATTATATTAGTGCCGATCAATGAGCGCCACGCGCACCCGCGACTTGCCCTCATCCACGAGATTTTAACTGTATCAGAGCTGTAACGAGGATCTAGAAAAGCTGATTTGGAGCAATGAACCACTGACCAAGCCGGCCTATTGATAGAGACAATGAGTTTGATGAAGTAAAAGACAATTGGTGGGCCATGCTGGGGCTCATTAGCCGCGTTATGCATTCCTCTGGCTTGCAGACCTCTACGGTTACTGTCATATCTCGGCCAATCGGTTATCTTTGAGATTTTATACTTTTTGAAACGGGTTCCGTGCAGCTTACGCAGATTACTTGCGTGAGTATGTTTAAGTTAAAGCAATGTTTAATCTTTGTCAATTGTTGATCTCCCGTCTCAATCTCGTCTTATCTCGCGGCACTTACGTGCAAATCAGCATCTCGATAACATTCCGTAGCGGCGCACGATGGGTTTCAGGGCTACGACGTGGACGACGTCGGCGTCGGCGTCACATGGCTCTGTTCGTCGGATGAATGGGTCCTTATAGAGTCACCGCCTCGAACTGCGTCGAACGCCTGCGGATGCTATGATCCGGTTGGACTTGGGACTCGGAGGCCCTCGACGAATTCATTGCGGCCTGTTCGTGTAAGCGAGTTGTGAGTCAGCGATAGGCTACGCCCTCTAATGCCGTCGCACCAAGCCTACTGCGAACAGTGTCTGATGACCAAATCTAAATTTATTATATCGCTTGCGCTTGATCACTGTACTAGCGTTTGATATCGCGGATGCGAGCGTTCGAGATCAAGATCACGGGTATATAAATGCGTCGTTTATCAAGAGCACCGCACTCGTAATTTATCGGTTTTGGACGATGCCGTACACACAATATCTTATTACAGATTAATGACTTTACTTTAAGTTTCTATCCATTTAACAAAATTCGTGAACAAATATTGAGACAAGCTTTATGTGGAATATAAAGTTTGAAATATATGCAATAGTAGATACAGGGCTTGATACCGACAACATTGTCAACAGGAAATAACAGTTTATAGGTTAATTACTTAGTGGTATGAATAGTCGTATTATTGCATTAATTATTGCGAATAACGAGTCCCTAGAAGAGAAGTTAGAGGAGTCTTGTTCAATGAACTGAAACTGTAACTATCGTCTCGCACGTATTGAATACCGACACATATTTCTATTATGAGACAGAATTTTATTTTGCTTGACATTATCACTAACGAAGTAACAATTTTCTTATATATAATCTAAAAAAATTTGGATCTTATATATGTACATAATAAGCTAAATAAACAAAATTTTAAAGTAGCTTCGTCGTTTACATAAAAATAACAGATATCTGTACAACTTTGACATTGTTATTAAAAAAGCGTCTCAAAATGATTTGCCAAAAATCCCTAAATGCTCAGGAATAAAACGATAAACTTCCGTAAATAAAATCTACATTAGTACTTACACGTGTGAGAAATTTATTCTTTCTCTAAAAGCAGGTTTGATAACTTTCATTTATACAATATAAAAAGTTATTTCATACAATATTATGGAGGTATCCCATTTTTCTATATCGAATATTTTGTACTTTCTTACATTACTAATCCATTTATTATAGATAATACTATAACGTAAAAGAATTTATGAAATATACAATGTAAGTTTATTTACCATATTATTATAATAGATAGACACAGTGATTATGGATGCATATATTCTGTATAATAAAAAGATTGATTAAATAACTTCTTAATATATATTAATACAATAATAAACTTTGATTATGCTAATCTTATAAGAGTTTAATTATATAACTTTAATCATAAGTAATTAAGATAATATTGAATTTATTTATCTAATTAAGATTATTTTTTATTACATCAGTAGGTTTAAATTGAATTTATATCTCTCATATAACTTCACTCTTAATATGAATAATAAATATTTAATATACAGTCTCTTTACACAAAATATTTAAATGATAATAAATAAAATAAGTAAAAGTATCAATTATGAAATAATTTTGTGTGGATCAAAGGCCATCATTCTATTTATACTATTATAAAATGTGATAATGTTAGATTTTTATTGCACTTGCAAGATTGAAATGCAACTTTAAATATATAAATTTAAATAACAAATTAAATGTTACATATGTTAGTAAAAGATTTCTCGAGTGCTTTTTTGAGCTTGAATAATTATAATAGTTTATTTATTTATAGAATTGTTTGCTTATTTATTTATCTTGGGAATTTTTTAATGTAAAAAAATTCATATGTCAGAGTTGAATGAGAGTTCTCATCAACTTTACTTTTCAGTAAGAATTTTTATGCTTTTAATAGTAATATAATACTAATATTTTATCATATTGTGGAGAAAATAAATATTATATCATTTTTGAATACATAATTTGAAATGGTTACACAACTAAGTAACATTCAGAATTTATAAAATATGAAATTCAAAATATGCTTATATTAAATACCTAGAATTGTATTTAAAAATTTTTTAAATTAGTATGATTTAAACGAGTCCTACTAGAGGCTTAAAATATCATTAATAATATCATTGGCATATTATAATTTTCCAAAAATCTTTGTTTTATTGTAAACTTTAATAGCTTAATCCGCTCAAATTTTTTTGAATTAATTTGCGAAAGTGTTACGTACGCGGGTGTGTGGAGGTAGGTGGAGGAAGTCTAATTCTCGACAAGGGCGAAGACTGGAGGAGTAATAAGGAGACTCACAGTTTGTAGTGGATGTATTTGCTTCTGCTTTATTATTCGGACTTTGAATATGAGTAAGAAGAGACGGCGCCCCGACTCGTGTCACTCGGACCAACCTCTGATAGAAAACGACCCCCTTGTTCACACTATTCTCCCGTTGCTGCCGATATTGTGAATAATCCGCGTGCTCTGCTGTTGCTGGGTGCCCGGCGACTCGCGGGACCCGCGAGTTTCCTTCGCTAAGCGGCTATCCGAGCTGCCGATATCGCGAATGAATCGCGTGCTTTACTGTTGTTGTGCGCCCAGCAGCCTGGGGGGGCCCACGAGTTTCCTTCGATCAGCGGTTAGTCGAGCCGCTGTTCTCGAGCGTTCGGCGCGACTCCGCTGAAGGTGAACCCGCGCTATGAGTACGGGGCCCCAGGTTCCTTCGCGACAGCGGATATCGGAGCCGCTGACTTCGTGGCTTCGTCGCGTATCGCGCCGAAGGTGTGTACATGACAGAAGACAATACAAAGTTAGCAATTAAGCACGTGTTAATAATGGTTAAAAAATATTTTAAATATTCGGAATATCATACACTTGAAAACTTTTTTGAAGAAAAATTCTCTAAATAAATCATTATTACTCGATTGGCGTTAAATTCAATTTATTTTTTATATAAAAATTTATATGCAGATAATATATTAGTGAAAATTTTTCAGCTCTTGTCGGATCTTTGACTATCGGCACAACATTCTTCTTATCTCCTATTGCTGGCATCTTAACCGACAAAATTGGAATCCAACTCACTACATTTTTAGGGGGTGCCTTAGCTGCTGGAGGCATGTATTCATCTTCCCTTTTGGTGGACCAGGTAATTTTAATTTCAATGATAAAAAAAATTAAAAACTGATATATTTATGAGCAGATATTGTAAATTCGCTATCATATTTTCATATTTTCATTCGTTGAGATACAATACCTGTAACTTTCCGTACCGAAAAACTTATCATATTGGTTCTATATTGTACGGAGCCTTATTTTATAGATGATAGATAAGAGTTGAACACATTCCAATTTATTTGCCGGCAGGTGGAATATTTATGTCTTACGTACGGTGTTCTGTACGGACTTGGCGCGAGTCTTGCCTACACTCCTAGCTTAGTGATACTAGGGCACTATTTCAAGCGGCACCTAGGTCTCGTGAATGGCATCGTTACGACTGGTAGCTCCATCTTCACGATACTACTTCCTTATGGAATGGAATTGATGCTTGAGAGATTCGGTCTTGAAGGCACACTTAGAAGCTTAGCTGTACTTACATCGGTGGTTATGCTGTGCGGCTTACTTTTCAAGCCAATACCACGTATGCTAATTAGTTTTCATGTATTTTCATAGAATATTATTACTTTTTATGTAATTATTAACTTATTAGATTGAGTTAAAAAGATTCGTCTATTTTAGTGTTTACTTTGATTTGATATTTAATTTCTTATTTTACTTTAATATATAAGTAGTTCTATAAATATCCAGTAAAACTGTCGATTTTAACTTTATTATCCAATAATAAATGACAATGGTCTGATTCTGATGAAATAATAAGTGCAATTATACAAATAGAATTTCTTAAACTGTATCTCAATGTAGCTTTGCACAAATAATTTATTGATATCTATCTGATTTAGTTAATTCATCCGATAACATCGATACGATTAAGCGTAAAAAGAAATTTCGTGTAATGCTCAAAGAGGCTGTGAATGTCTCTATTTGGAAACGAAGAAAGTACGTCGTCTGGGCCAGTGCGATTCCCATTGCGCTTTTTGGGTAAGCTATATATAATTAATTCATTTATGTTTAGAAGATAGTATAATAATAGACTAACAATTAATTATCGATTAACTTAAAAATCTATCTGAACGTTATCAGGTACTTCGTACCTTATGTACACATAGGAAAATTCGTAGAGACATCATTCAATGGATCCGATAAAAAATTACCCGTTATGTGTATCGGAATTACTTCTGGCGTTGGTCGACTTATTTTTGGATATATTGCCGATCTGCCTAAAGTCAACAGAGTCTTTCTACAACAGGTATTAACTGATACGAAACGTATAGAATTATATTAAAAAAAATAGAATTAAGTTTGGCTAGTACAAAAAATTGTTATTGATTTTCTTTATTCGCAGATTTCCTTTATTAGTATAGGTATCTTAACAATGTTACTTTCTACAACTAAATATTTTCCACTGCTTCTCGTCATCTCCCTCTGCATGGGACTCTTCGATGGATGTTTCATATCACTTCTAGGCCCGATCGCCTTCGATATATGTGGTCAGAAGGATGCTGCGCAGGCTATTGGGTTCCTCTTGGGAATGTGCTCAATACCCCTTACAGCCGGCCCCCCTATAGCCGGGCTTATTTATGACCACACCGGTAAGTGCAATTAAATTAAAGAATTTTTTACTTTTGCAGTAGCATAAAATCATAAATTAACATATGAGATAAATGAAATTTATCTAACTAATTTAAAGACATCTTAATACTTGTATTGTACTTAGTTGTATCCTTTTATTTCAGGATCCTATAATTTGCCATTTTTACTTGCCGGCATGCCACCTATAGTCGGGGCCCTGGCCATGTTTCTTGTTTATCATGTAAGCGATCAACCGGTCCAACGAAGCGACGAAGAGCTGGGCTCGGCTGAAGAGTCTCTAACCGATTCCAAACAACAAAATGGTTAGTGTGTTAAATAGTTTTTCAAACTTGAGGCGAAAATCGTACAAACAAAAAGAACACGAAATATAGTACAGTATTGCGAACTAACGAATTTATAAATTAGACCAAAATGGAAAGATTATCTAACAGTGAAAAAAACAGTTTAAACTTCACTATTGAGTATATACCGTATTGAAGTAGACTCTAAGTGCATTTAATAAATGATGTTTGAGTGTAACTACCCAGTACACCGTAATCGTAAAATCGTTGACATATTGAATTGTATGATGTATATTTTCCATTAGGAAAAGCTTGTGGACAAGGATGTAAGAGATGTTCAAACATATAAGTTAGAATCACAGTATACTGTTATTCTTTTTGAGGTTTTTTTTTTGCTAAATTAATTTTATACCATAGATGTAACGTTTATTTTAAATAATTGAAATAATCTTTAAAAACGAATTAGTGATAATTTATTCATTTTCAAATATTATGATCTAATTAAAAAATTAAACTAATTCAAAAATCATAAATTATTGTTACTTAATCAATATCTGTTGCAGGGATAAGAGAATTGTCTTTCTTTAATTAATTAGTGGATATAATTAATAGATTTAGTAAATATTAGCGAAATTTATCATTAACAATAAAATTTTTGTACTTTCTCTCTCTTTATAGAAATCCTTGCAAAGATTAGTAGACTGTTGTAAATTTTTTATAATTTAATTATTCACATTAATACTATTTTTTAGAAAAAAATATATCATTAGAATAATGGATATTTTACTAATTCTTTTTTAAAGATACCTATTTTAAACATTTTATTATAAGAGAAATCTTTTAAAGAATGCAATATTTGGAATTCTAAAGTGGAAAATATTATTATTATTTTCATTCTTATTTTACTGTAAAATAAAAATTCCACGTTCCCTAAAAAATCAGTTGCACCTCGCAACTATAAAAGTATTTTCGTTTCATAACAGTATGGATCCGGTGTATTAGTTCTATTAGATCTATACATATATTTATTAAGAATAGTTAAAAAATCAAAAAAGTATTTTTATGAAGATAGAAAATAATTTATTAATAACTACAAAGAGCCCGTGCAATGTGTTAAAAATTCAAATGATTAATAATAAGAAAGTAGAATTACGATATAAATGTATTTACAGTGATGGAAGTATTAAATTATAAAATGTTATTAAAAAATGACAGCTTTCTATGCACGAATAAACTTTTAAACACTTGATCTATTATTAAATTATACTTCGTTGCAACAATAATAATTATATATAGGAGTAAAGAAATGTTTGTATAGAAGGTTAAAGAAAGTTGTGAGATACAAAGTATTAAGTAACATAAAGACAGTATACCGTTGATATCTTCAGTTAATCGCGGGATCGATGCTAAAATAAGATGTGATTTTTTTAATATCTTAGGTAAAACATTATATAAATATTATCAATAAAATTGTAATTACCGCAATATTTGCAGTATTTTATATATAGATAACTAAAATTATAAATGATTCATTTTCAATAAAATTTTTTTTCAAAGGAAGATTACAATTTTCAATGAACAAAATGTATTAACTAATTATATTATTTTATTGCGGATATGCGTAAGTATATAATGTATATAGATTTTTATTGTGTTGAATTATAATCAAAGTCAATATTAGTCTTAAGGAACATGGCTATGCCGATACTTATTTCATTAAATTTTTGTTTTATGTCTTATATGTTAACATAAGTAAACAAAATATTAGTTTTCATTTATAAGTAAAGATAACATTTTGTAATAATTAATAAAATGCCTATAGTTAATACTTATCAGTAAATTGTATTATATTTTATTTGGAGCATCAATGATAACTGTAATCTACCTTCACACGAAATAAGTAAATGTAACGCGATAGAAAAATATAGGTATCTAAATTTCGTCAAATTGAAGAGTTAAGCACAGGCGTACACAGATGTTCAACTGTATTATAAATTTATTACAAATAAGAAAGACAAGTAATGAAAAAAGAAAATATTGGTGCTGCAATATTTCGTTCATAGGAATTTCCTGCACTCCAGTTGTGCCGACGCACTTGGAATCGACTGACGAGTACTCGCCACTGCTGAGAAAGTATCGCTGTTCAATGACATCAACACCTCGGATACTACAGAATTCGAACGATCTGGTTATGAATTTGTGACAATTTTATTATTATTATAAATTTACTTTTTTACATTGTAAAACTGAAAGCAGTTGATATTATTATGAATCTCATCGCGAATAGAATGTCATTTGTTTATAATAGCTAAATTCGTTTTTTAACACAATATTTTTCCATAGAAATCGTTTTCTTATTGAGCGAGTTCAAAAAAATTCTGCAGTTGACCTCGAAGGACAAGAATTTATAACCGGATTTGAAATTGTTTATGCTTTATAATATCAGAGAATATCATCGTTTATACCGTGTTATTAGTAACGACGCAACCTCCAACGTACCTAATTTTTGGTAACTGGAATATAGTTTATTACTACATTTATTTATATTTTAAGGAAATATACACCGATTTTCGAATCAATTATATGTTATCTTAATTTTAGAGCAAGACTAAATTATGTCAGCAAATAATAATGTTACTATCATAAAAATGCATTACAATACATGTATAATAAGGAATTAGTATTTTTATGATATTAATATTTTGATTTTTAAGCATTTGTAGCTTATATTTCGACTGAATTTACCGCATTCATTCATCACATCGAATATATATGTAAGCGCAGAATGTGAATATAGAAATACAAAGTTTTTAGTGTTATATTTCTATCTGCTCAACGAAAATCTAGCTTTAAGTAAATCAAATCAAAATATACAATACCTCGTGTATATGTGAATATTTCTTTTAATTTGTAAACAATATTGTATTAAAAAAAATGATAAAGAATAAAGGCTTTTACTTATCACATGATCATAAAAAGTAATGCTGCGAAGTTGTTAGAAGAAACCAATTCAAAATCTAGCTTACATCGAAGGTACTTATGAAAAATATACATGATGAAATATGCATGTTTTATTTATAATTTACTTTTATATAGATCTCAATAACAATATGTGCATGCACAGATAATTGTGTGATTTATTCCATTGTTAACATCACAAATTTGCATGAACGAATCTTGCTATATAGTATTATATAGAATAACATCTGCAATTATATCATTAATGTACATTGCTTGTTATAACAATCAGTATACACAAAGCACAATTTTAAAGTTTTATTTTTCCTATCTTTTTGAATGTTATAAAAACGATATATTTGATATGTTTCAGGGCAAAAAGTAAACGAGCTTGATATACAAAATAAAAATTCATTTACGGTCGCTCTCGAAGATGAATCTACAACGTCAGTGCTTTGAAAAGTACCAGTTTACGATAATAGGTGGTGACGTCATCGAAGTAGACTTATGATTCCTTTTGAAGAATACAAACTGCGTAGATTTCAAAGTAATGTATTGAAGTTCTGAAGTATGAAAGTATATTTAAAAGTATGAAATGTAAAGTGGCTCAATCCTTTTATATCGATCTTTAAGAGACAAAAAAGCAGCTAATGTTTTTTAAGACGATCAATCCATAATTACATTAAATACTACTGCTCTGCACGTCGCTCACCTCGGCTCGAAATCGCTAAATAGAGAGTAAAAGAACAAAAAGAAACAGGATTGCATATGACAGAATAGAGAATCGGAGGCGGTCAAAAAAGGGCGGCAAAGTGGATCGCCGGCGAGTGCCGCCGCCCTAGCGGAGCGCGGGTGCAGCAAGCAAATCGCATAGACCGAAGAGAGCGGGCAACGCGCCGATATATGATCTCCAAATCGCGGGCCGGCCCTGCAGTGGGCGCCTGGGCGGCAGGCGTGGATCCCAGCATTTGGCACTCAGCAGTCGGCTCTCAGTATCCAGTGGGCATTCGGCGGTCGATGCGAGCAGTGCGGAACCCGTGCAATGTGGAGCGCGCCGCGCAGCCCCTCGTCAGTGCCTTTCGTCGGCGGAAACCGCAAAGCAAGCCATCCTGGCCCCGGCGAACGGACAGGACGGAGCGGGCGCCCCACGAGTATGGCCCGCTCTCCCCTTCAGGTGAATACAGCTCCCAGCATCCGCGTCTACTGCTAGCCGCCCTCCCCCACTCGTAGTGTCGAGCTGGAGCGGAATGCGCGTGGATGGGGTGGAAGGCCACCGAGCGCTCGCTCCTCGCTCCCTCCCGCCCACACGGCCGGCACTTGGCCGCGGCAGCTTTGCTAAGCTTTCGGGGCTTTTATTCCGAGGAGCTGCTCTCAGGAGTATTCTGTTGTAGGCAATTCTCATTTGATTCGCGCACGCCAACTCCAGAAGGGCAAGTTTTCTTCAACTTGTTTCTGCTTGTCTTTCTTCCAAACTCCTTTTAACGACCTTCGAAATTTAATTTCAATGTCATTTACATATATTTAGGTTCATTGATAAAAGCTTTTCTGGTTGATGCAACACCTATGGAGATGCAGTCGCCACCGCCACTATTTATTCAATACGAAATCCTTTCACGACCGTTGTGAGGTTTATCCTCTGCAATTAGTAAATGCAGAAGAAAAACTGCCTGACAATAATTCTAGGATACTCTCTCCTTTGCAACAATATTGCATTTATGTTTGCATAAATGAACAAATGGGAGCCCTAAAGTTGCCTCTAATCTAAGTTACTGGAGACAGGGTCTTCTTTCGTCCAAGATCTATAATTATGCTTGGTACTATCCGTGTGTTAGCAGGTGTGGTACAATGTAACTCTTAGAAATGAAACACTGATTAAATGAGAGCATGAGCTCCCGTCTCCCGGGCCTTTCACTCCCGGAATGCTAATCCCAATTGACAAATGTGGTCCGGACCTGTTATAGATGCCATGCAAAGCCGCTCGCCTTATTGACGCGTTAAAGATAGCCTAGACAGGTTTTCAAGTGCAACAGGGTTATTAACACTAGCTCATTGATGATATAATGAGTGGTTATTATAATAATTTAATTTCCCAATCAACTTTCAATTTTAAGGAGATACCGTTAAGGTGATGTTCTATATTTATACTACGATTGCTATCAAATATTCATTACCACAAAAACATAATATACGTTAAAATAATTATATGTGATTATCTATATTATTTACAATAATTATCGTACCAGACAACGAATACTGAAATTTACAGTCTTTCAGATATATAACGTATTTCTTGAATTTTTCGTCATTTTTATGCGTTCAACATCTATAGATAATATCGTGATTATCCTTAACCTGCTCGGATTCTGGAATAAAAAATGTAAAGTATTTACTACTAATAATAATTATTCATTAATAATTTGTTAAAAAGTTGTTTTTGTGGTTAATGATAATTTTCTACTACTATAAGTAATATTTTGCTAATAAAGAATTAAGTGTATAAAAAAGATAAATTAAAATTAACACAAAAGTAGCTCTGTCAAATTTTACAGCACGTTTGTATAAAATATGATTAAAACTATTATTGTTAAAATATTTTATGATATTTAGTAGCTTACTTCAAAGACTATAATACGCGCTATATTTTACAGAATAATTTTTAGTAAACAGGATTTCACCAAGTCTTAATTATATAGACTACAATATAAATACGAAGTAGCATGACGGAGCAACCTTAAATTTCGAACAAATATTTGAAACGTGTTAAAAGATATCACATGTGTATCATGTGTATAGATCACTATTAGGGATTAAGCCATAAAAATAAGTGAAATATTTATATAAACGTTAAATATTTACAATTTATTATATATTTTATGAATTCGATTATATTTAAACTTTTTAAATCTTAACCCAAAGAGGTATGCGATCGACTAATATAGTCGATACCCTATTGGAAAATGTACGAAATGCTGGCAGATGACTAAAAAAAAATAACTTTAAATTTATATTTATAATTAATGTATTATATTACATTATCATAAATAGCCTAGTGCTTCACTATTAATTTCCAACAAATTTTTATTACAAATATATGTAGCAACTTAAAAATGTTGTATAATAAACATTCCATTATTAAAACTAGAGATTACATCTCCTTATTAAATATATTACTATTAGGAGTTATTAATTACAATGCAATACGTGACAGATGATGCATAAATTAAATAAAATTGAAATAAAATCATTGCGCATAAAAGAACATTAATAGTGATTTATAAATATTTGTTATTTATTATCTTTTTAGTTATCCGTTTTCAAATAAATAAAAGTTAATTTTTTCTGTGTCTTTTTAAAATGTTTTTTATTAGTATAACAAATAGTTAGAATTTATGCTATTTTTAGGTACACGAATAGTTTAAATTTAATTTAATGTAAATTAAATAAAACAATGTTAAATTTAATACTATTATATTTAACCAATAATACTGATAGTTTTTCCTTAAGCTTAAAGTTACGCTGATTTCATGGCGCACTATGCATTAATTTTCAAATTTAAAACATTTCTTCTTTGTATAATATTGAATTTTCAATATATTCTCATACAATATAATTTTTTAACATATATTATAATTTTTGTATGCTAGGAATAGCAATGTTTGTTGTGAAACGCGAATCCAACTCTTTCACAGTAGTATTTTCCATTTTCATTAATATTATAAATTACTCTGCTGTTATTAAATAATTTATTGAATAAACATACAATTATATACAATTGGAAAATGTACAAAAAATGCACAAGGTTTGTAAATGACGCGGCAAAATTTGAATACAAATGTACTTGAAATGTGTTTAAATATATTATCATAAAGAAATTAATTTTTGATTTATTTTTAGTTTAATACCTAGCTCATTTGTACAAGTTATATGCCGTAGGTGCTTTGAAAATTTTTATTAAAAATGTACATCTCATTTATAGTGTACTTTTCATCAGTTTCATGAAAATTTTAACCGAAGTGACATTCTTAGCATTGAAAAATATATTGTGCTGACAATCTGCCTGGCACATATGCATCTTATTTGCAAATGGTATATAATGTGTAGACGTCTCAATTCTGTTATTATACTGCTTGAGAAAAATTTATATCGGTCTATGCAATACTCAAGAAGACTGTACCTAAAAAACTCAAAACTATAACAAATTTATACGTAAAAACATTAGTAAATTCTATACAGTTTAATTTTTACACAGAAAATTATTAAAACAATATAAGGATCTCGATAAGGATACAAAAGGGCATGTACATAGTCGTCAAAATATAGCCGCTTCCTTTTTCCAAATAAAGAAAATTAGGGTACTTGATCTTCTGGATATATTAACTGTGGCACGTTTGCATGTATTGTTTGAGTTAGTATATGAAATAAGGAACATAGATCGATTCTTTTTATTCGTAGACACGCGGGCTCGGGCATCACTGTTACTATATTTTCATCTTACCAGCTTTTGTTCCGTTTTCTTTCAAGCATCATTCGACCGAATAAAGTTTCAATGCCAAGGTATACCGCACGTGTGAATTGGAGGGCAATATTCACTTTTATTTGACATGCATAAAAACCGGACTATACTTTGTATGTATATGTACTCGTATATGCATATAAAGTATGTATTATATGCATATAAATATTTTTATTTATCTTATACAGGTGTTTCTCCGTATTTTTCACAAATTTCTTTTAATGTTTACCTCTGGCAGTAAATGTGAAATAGATAGGTTTTCTGGAGTTAGAGGACTGCACCCATGACTATTTTATTATTTAGAAAGGACATTATATAATATATTATTAAATAGGCGATATAGACGACTTGATACAAGATCTAATATACAGTCAATAGCGACGATTCAAAAGTTTTAGAAACTTAATATTATTCATACTGCAGTAATAAACTTTATAAACATAATAGATAAACATTACAGTAATAAAGTGATAAACTTTAAGATTAAATTTTCATTGCTAAAAATATATTTTAAAAACTATAAGCTTAATGTTTTAATTTTAATACATTAACATTATAATATTTAGTATGACTTACTTTAACATATGTTCCTTAAAAAATTAAAAATAAAATAAGCTTATATTTATACTGTAAGTGGGACTATGTACTTTAGAGATACCTATTTATATATTACAATTTTTTATTATATCTTTTTTCAAATTTTTAAAATTATTAATTTGTAATTTAACAATGATTGACATAATAAAGCCTGCATTGTGGAAATTAATGTTTATGCAAATGCTCAGAACTTATACTATGACTGTAACCTATCAAATATAAGAATACAATATAACTTTATTTAGCGTATGTATGTATTTAAATATATTGAATTCAATTATAACATTTTTTCTATCAAAAGGATATCATAACATCTCTATATAACAATAATCAATACAGCTCCCATATCCGCTAATACTTTAATTAATATTCTGATTAAATTACAAAATTGATAAGAGCTCTACATAATCGCACAATCGCTTCGTTTGAAAAATATACTGCAGTATGTATTTACTTACGAATCTGATCAATCACCGCGTGATGAATAGCTTGAAGTACTGGAATATTGTTTCTCCTTGGTATCACTGGAACAACCTTATAGAATTGATCAGACGTAGGGTACACCTCAGTGCAAACGAATTTTGAACCCAGAGGACGAAGTAATTCTCGCACTTGGCCAACTGGGCAAAATCGTACGATGTCCGCGGAGATTACAATCGGGGTAAGTACATATACCTTATTGGTATCAAAGACGTAACCTGAACACCGCGGCTTCCACGCGCTCAGGGGTCGCATTACGTAAAAGCTGGGTGCACTTATCCAAGGCCCTTGCACAGTTGCAAGCGGAGTTGCCGCTGACTCGGACTTAGCGGCGAATTTTATAATTATTAGTAATATTTTTCTGCTATTGCTCTTCTTTCCTGTGCATTTCTATTCAAATCAGTCTCCAGAGGTGCCGACTCGCGACTTTCAAAAGTGTGATGTATCTTCGAAACTTGGTTTGTCCTACTCGTTCAGAGTCCTATTTCTGTTCTCCATACAACGAAATGAATATGCTACATATAGTATATATAGTATTTTATTTAAGTTAGTTTTAAGCCTTCGTTGTTATCGCAATTGTTGTTTCAGAAATATGACCTTTATCCATAAACTTTGATTTCTTATTTTTGATTTATTATTTTATTTTTTTATTATACTATATACCATAATTAATTTTAAACAACTATACTACTACTATTTTATACTGAATAGAATAATGCAAATACAGTGTTGACTAAATATGCAATATAGCTGTTTTGGGTGCGTTAAAAATATAGTAATGGAAGTTTGATTTGTTTTTTTTAAATTGTCGATAAAACATCCTTTGAGTAAATTTAAATATATGCAAGCCAAAAAAATTGATAGATGACAACGTTTAATTAATCTAATTCTTTTTCTTTTAAAACTTTATTGTTCCCAATAATAACTAAGAATTTCACAAATTTTTTTAGAATATATAAATATTACGACTTTTTTTATTGTTCTATCATATAAATCTGTCTTAAAACTTTAACGAAATCCGTAACTCTTAGCTTACACGAATCATTTAATTTTATATTTTTTTTAAATAATTTTTATGAAATCTATAGTTACAAGTTGGGTAATATTCTTGCTGTTATTGTTTTATTTTTATTATGTATAAAACAGTACATAAAAATTTTTTAAGCGTTACAGAAATTTAATATTTTTAATCTAATAAACTTCTGTCTTTGCGATTATGTAATCATTTTGATTTCGATAGAAATATTTGTTATACGTATAGCTATGTAGTAGATATAAAATTATCTAAGTTTCAAATTATTTTACAGTGAACGATCATGCTGCCGAATGTATTATGAAAATATAATTTGACAAATTGAATATCGAAATCGCAGAAATATGCAATTATAAAAGTAAGATTAAAATTGAAAATAATTAATTTTAATTTCATTTAAATATTCGATAATAATATAACATAATATGATTCAGACTGCTTTTAATATATATTTATTTTTACACAGGCTGCATACCGTTTTGCATTAGTTTTACAAAATAATCAGTATCATCAATTAACTCAATGCCCACGTTCTTCCTTGGCATTTACTTAAGCATATTTATTTTAAAGAATGGACGGATCATACAGGCATCGATTCAATGTTGACGTTAAAAAAATCCTTCAAATCCATCGTCTCAAAGAGTAAGAACAAAGTTTATTATAACTATTGTCCATATTGTTCAAAATTCTGATTGAGTAACGTCTATCAATAATTATTTTATACATAGATACTGCTTTATTTTTTTTCATACAAAATCTTTGTTTAATTGATTTTTTTAAGCTCCAATATGTGTTAATTAGTTGTAGTTGTTATTATTTTACACAATGTAAATATGATAAGCATTATATCTTAAAAATTTAAGCGATATTATAATTACATGATTTATATATGTATAAGATCGCACGTCAAATATTTGTACAATACTATTATAGTGTACACAGGATTAGATGCAGCTTAAGAATCCTCATGAAGTCTTTAAATATCTTTAAATATATTTTCTATAATATCTTCTTAATTCAATCATAGCATTCTTACTAACTACACGTGCAAAATATAGAAAATTTTCATCGTATATCTATAATTGAATTTTGTAAACACTTTAGATAATATTATTTTAATTTTATTTAAATTGCTATGACATTTTATTTAATGTTTCCTATGCACTGTACATAAGCCAATTAAAATATGCATGCTTGTATATATTTATCAAATAAGGTAAGTTATTTATTTTAAATAATTAAATAAATTATTTTGAAATAAAATCGTACTTATATTTTTTTTATAAAAAGCATAATAGATTTTAATAGAAGGATTACAAAACTAAAAAATTGTGGTATCCCCTAAATGCTTTTTTAAATCCACTGATACGAATATGAAGCCATGTATTACAGGCACAAAAGAAATATAAACATGCGAAAAATTTTCCTTGTATTTTTGTTATAAATTGAATTAAGATATTACTGTATTAAGAATGATATATAAAGATTATATTACAGATTAGTACATCTTAGATTTACAGGCAGTAATATAAAAAACACAATGTCTGCATTGATGATATCTTCGACATTATTTCATAGTTTCCGCGAAATATGCATTTAAAGATAATGAAAATAAACTTTAATTCAAAATTGCTATATAATAACAAATATATTGCTATTAAAGTTTGAATTTTTTAAGAATCATAATAAAAAATATACTTACGAAAAATTGCTTCATTAATAGACGTTTCTAGACAGTGACTTGACTGAGTGATATTCTCTTTTATTCCATAGAATAAAATGGATGAACCAAAAGGCCTGCGCTAATGAAGCGTACGTACCGACCTTCGTCGAGCACGTAGCCAATGTGATAACGCATGGAATCTGGATAGTCCCTGCGTTCCTCGGTGCTCTTGAACTTCTAGGACGGTCCAATACCTGGCCAAAGTTTATCTCGGCAATCATATATGGCACTTCACTTCTTCTTCTTTTTACTGTTTCTACGCTCTTCCACAGCATTCATTACTGTTTTCACAACGGGTATACGCGAAGTTGTTTTAATTCCTACAACTCTTTTTATATAATCTACTTTAATTGCATGTGCAATAATTTTAAATAATTACTTACTTAAGTATTTACAAGTTAATATTTTTTTAAGTATGTAAAGTAATATTTTTTGTAATTTGACTATATTTTTTGCATGATTGAAAGCAATATGGTTACTAAATTACGAGGTATTTAGTAATCGTTTACTTTTCTAAGTATAACATTTGAAGATTTTAAAAACATCATAATATGTTAATAATCATAAATGCAATGCTTTACACAAAATTTATTAATACAATAAACTTAATACTTTTATTTTAAAATTCAATAATTAATTTGAAGGAATTTGGTATTAGATGATTGAAGATTTTAATTCTTTGTTTTTATATACTTTATAAAAGATATACATTGTAATATAAATATTTATTTTCATTGAGACTAAACCGAGAAATGGAAATGCACTTTTTGTTTTAAAGCAAATGGTGTACACAAAAATATTTAATTGAAGATGAATTACTTACGTTGCTTATACATTTTCAAATGAAACTCTTTGATTTTCTGTCACAGTATTTATATTGATATTGTTTGTATTGAAAAACCTTGTGTTAATATAGAAAAGTATCTTGTTAACTAATTGAAGATGACTGGTGCAGGCGGCTGGTACATTTGAAAGACTTGCTTCACCGTTGCGATCGAGCGATGATCTACGTCTTCATAGCGGCGACTTATTTTCCATGGCTGAACCACGAACCTTTTCAAGGCGATGTTTTGTTGCCCACAATGCGAATCCTCATTTGGATCATGGCTGCAGTTGGAATTCTTTACCAGCAGATTTTCCACGAGCGATACAAGTGTCTCGAAACCATGTTTTACATGATAATGGGCATGGGTCCTAGTGTCGCTATAATCGGAATTGTGAGTCATTTTACAACAGGTGTTATCTTTACTTTTTGGATGTTATATTATTTAATAATTATGTTATCGTTACGTATTTTACCTGTTAGTAATCTATGTGAATAATTATTAACGTATATATTTGTATGGTAGCTTGTTTGACAATTGTGCAAAATTTAACATTGCAACTTTCGTTATAAGAAAATATTATTTTATGAGATAGCTAAAGTTGTCTAAAAATGTATTTAATATTTTCTAGCTAGATATAAACTAGTTTTTTAATTTTACAATTTAGAAATGATTTTTATATTTATTTTATATACCAAAAACTAATCTAAAATATTATTTGAAATTAAATGGAATTGGTCATGTATATGATTAAAAGAAAAGAATTTGCCAATATTTTTTAATTTTCATTAAAACAATATTATTATATAAATTATACGTACGTACAGTGTTATTTTTCCTTATTAATTGTACTTTTTATGCAAGTTAAATGGAGTTTAATCGTAATTCTTCTTCAATTTGAATTTAAAACTTAAAAAATTGTAAGAAACTCAATAAAGGTAATGAATATATGTATAGATTAGTATTAAAGGTACCATCCAATTATTGTTTCTATAAATACTGTACATTATATATAAAAAATATATTAGAAAAATTATGCTTAATACCCTAATTGTAATGTGCTAAACAATATACATTATCTATTACAGAAGGAGTATGATAACATATCAGAACTGAAGTTAGGCGGATTGGCTTATTTGCTGGGCATTGTTTTTTTCAAATTAGACGGGCGTATCCCATGTGCCCATGCTATTTGGCATCTATTCGTCGCTGCAGGTGCAGGGTTCCACTACCAAGCTATACTTCAGCATTTATACCTAGACTTGGGAGTTTCGACCCATATGTCGGGAGAACGTCTGCCTACTCTGTTTGCCGCTAGCGACCATAATCTCATTGACTCCCATCCAGAATTTTAGGTTTACGAATAACATCTGAAGTTTGCTAATACTCTGTCATTAGCGATTCATTGATTATTCTGCGGAATTGAGGAGTGTCATGCTAGGTCGTAGCGCCGTTCGCTTTTTCTAGAACTTCGCAGACCGATAGCCCACAATATTACACAGTAACGACGATCTCTTTTAGAAAATTGACTAATAATGTAGTTATCTCGAGTGCTAGTCCCTGCAAGTCAATAAGAAAAAAAATTGATTGCAAAATTCACTGTTATAGCTATTTCGGGATGAAACAGATTTATTACGTTAGTGATCAATTATAGTACTTTTTATACTTTATATAAATTATTACTGAGATTAAGTCTCGTAAATTTTATGCATAGAAGTAAAGTTTTTAAATACTACGTTGTCGCAATTTAAATTAGCTAAAATATAAACTTAACGCTATAAAGATATAAACTTCGATTACTATTTTCTGATTAATCCCGAAATCGTCAGAAACTGCATTATAATCTTGATCTGAAAGATTTGATTTAAATAAAATTATATAAGTTATTGCGGGAGCTGCACACATATTAGGACGATAATTTATTTAATCGACTTATGATGTACAAATATAGAATAAGAGAATCGCAAATGCGTTATCAAGATTGAAATAAATCTTGAATTAGATAAATGTGGTTAATGTAAAATTGAATAGAAACAAAGTTTTCATGTGATATTAAATGTACATTCTCATTAGTAACTTTATGTAATTGTTCTTATATAATTTATAGAACGTAACAAACTATTTTATTCATAAAACTACTGAAATGTTTGGAAAAATTTGCTATGAATTATATTTTACTGAAAATAATTACAATTTAATTTCTTTAATTAAAAAATCTAAATAATGATAATCAAAATTTATATTATTAGTGATGCAATTGCATTTAAAGGTGCGTTACATTGAAAACTGGAAAAATAAATGTGCAATAAGAAAATCCGATTGAATTTTTAATGATGTATTTAATTGAATGCTGTAATACTTAATTAAATGATGTTTTTATTTATTGAGCTATACAGATTGCAATCAACGATTTAGCTTATATTTTTAACGGAATATTGAATAATAAATTAGAACCGAAAAATAATGGAGAAAAAATTGAAATCCAAAATATTTCATATATTTTGTCAACAGTGTTATAGACCTGTAAATAATATTTAAAACGAGATGTTATAGAAAATAAAATTTTATTTGTTCTTAAAATAAAATATAGCAATGCAAAATTACATAAATACGTCCTAAAATTATGGTAGCTTAAATTTCTATAACGAATTAATAACTGAAAAGTTTCTGATATTATATGTATTCTTGTTTGATTACAATATTTAAACTGTAGTACTATTGTGAAGCTAAATTTATATTTATTAGTTCTAAAAAAGGAATGTAAGCTTTTCCCTAGTCTTGTTTACTGTTTACTGAAGTACTGCGTGGAAATTGCCTGATCTCAAATGTAACATATTACCTAGTATCAGAATGGGTACTGCAAGTAAATAGTAAATAAAATTTCTTTTGTTAAACTTTGGTTGTGTAATTCTAGTAAAATATTTTGCAAGATTATTATAAATTTTTATTTTAACTTTATATTAAATTTATTTAGAATATCAATCTTATAATAAATATGAGAATAAAAGTAAATTTCAAAACATTTATTTATAATTAATTGAGCCATTGAACCACTTTGTAATCATTGCTAATAAATGGAATATATCTTGGACAACTATTATGCTTGTGTTAATGTTATTTCGAATTTACATCAATAATTTTATTATAAATAATTAGGAATCTTATAAAAATTATAAGATAAATATATAAACTATTAGTATAAACAAATGCATAAAATGATGTAAGAATTTATTTATTTATAAATATAATCAATTAACATTATAAATTCATGTAGTTACATAAAAACTATTAATGTTTTTAAAAAACACTGCAAGGAAAATTACAAAAGTAATGAAAGTAAACAATGGTAATTTGTGAGATATTCAATATATAACATAGTTTATAGGTATTTAAATACAAATAATTTTTGTTATAATATAAAATATACAATCTATTTTTTTCAACTCATCAATATTTAAATCTTCTAAAAAATAGGCTAAACTTTGTGATCTTGTCTCAACAAAACTGAATTTGTACCTATTGCAAAAAAGGGAGTAGGTCTGAAATGGTACAGACTTAAGTTTTTTAAATGTTTATTCATTGTATACTATATTACAGGATAAGTATTACGATTTTATAGAAAGTATTTAATAGAATAGATTTAAAATTAAAATATCAATTTTTATAAAGTTGTTTGCCACAAAAAAGTATGTGTAAATACTTTATTATTACAGTTTAATTAATATTGTAAATTAAATAATAAGATCAATCAATACTGAAGAATGGGTTACCTTTTAGTAATATATTTTATATACACCAAAAGCAATTTTCAAATATAATAATTAACTTAAAGATTATATAGTACTAATCTTTGAAGCACTTTATTGCACTTTTGTTTAGAAAATATAAAAAGTTTTAAGATATAAACATCCACATAAACCATGCGTGACTTACTTATATGCATATATATACATATATATATGTATGTATATATAGATTATATTTAAAAAGTTAGGATTTTATTTACAATTTATTTATCATATTCCATCAAAAGATGAAACGAGGTTTACGTTAGGCCGTTGAATTTTAAAGTCTTGTACTCCTTCTTTTGTCACAGAAGTACCTGTTACATCCAGGTATTCAAGATTTGGACCATTTATAGAAAAGTGAAGTAATGTTTGATTTGTTATTCCTGCATAATTTCTAAAATATAGAATTAAATTATCAAATTTATATTATTCAATTTTTCTTTAAATTTAAAGTGCAATCCAAAAAGAACACTTAAAGAATTAAAATTATACTAAACATGATGAGAATTATACCTCACAACTAATGTTTTTAAATTTGGATTAGTTGAAGTACGAGGCCTTCCTTGAACCAGTTGCACTTCATCTCGATTTTGAATTATTTCTTGATTCTGTTCATTATTACGCAAACCTAATGCACATATGGATCTATCAGAAATCTGACATCTGTCTGCATTATTAACAATATTAACAATAAATTGATTTAATTCATTTCTATTCACAAGCTAAAAAATAATTTGTCTAATTAATTACTCAATTTAATAGAGCTTTTATTATCATAATATTCAATGATTTAATTGACAAACCTCAACAGCTACTTGATTTTCTTGATAAACTACTTCTGGACCACGTTGCAAATGAACATAGAGTACTTCTTGTTGTTGAAGATGATCATCTGGCTGATATTGTTCTGTCTCTGAACTAGGACATTCTAAATATATTTCTGTTAAAGATGTTGTATGGCTGAAACTACTTATCACACTATCACCAACAAAAGTATCTCTTAAATCTAATACCTATTAACAGTAATAGAATACATGTTAAGAGTTTAAATAATTTACAAGAAATAATAGAAATACCTCTAATGATTTCAATCCATATCTGCAAGCAAGACTTGCATATGCAATATCCTCACTGAGCCCATAACATGAATTCAGTCTGACTTCTTTTAATTTTGGTATTTTACTGATTGCGATAAATGAATGAGAGTTAAGCCAGTTACAATTAGAAAGAATCAAACACTGAAAAATTATTCATATAAAACAAACTAATTTAAAGTAAATTTACAAAACTTAGTTAAAAAAATTTGTAACCCTGTAAATTATTATTATCAAACGTTTTTAAATAATAAAATCTTACTGTTAAATTGGGCATATGAGTATCAATTTTACAAAGGTATGAATTATTCATTTGCACAATATTAAGTATTTCACAACATTTTCCTTTAGAAATTTGACAGCCTTTTAAAGATAACTTTTTAAGTGTTTTTGGAAAACTTGTTATTTGTATCTGAAAATAAAAACATGGGTAATGCAAATGAAATTTCAATAAGTTATAAGATTTAAATTTAAATTAAAATTACTTTGTCTCGTGAAATAACATAATTCTCTAAAATAAAGTCTTGTAGCTGTTCACACTTTTCACAAATAGTATTTAAAAAACTTGGATGGAGTTCTGGGTATTCATTTTTTCTTTTATTTCCTCGAATAGCTAATAATTTTGTTACTGGTTGCATAAATTTCACATACTTTACTAATTGTTCTAATGGTAAATGTCTATCACGCAAATCCAAGCTCTTCCATAAAGTTCTATCACCACATAATTCATTCAGTCGAAGACAACATCTAAAATAAAGATAATATAAATATCAAATTTAAGTGTTAACAGTAATATTTTTATTATTATGAGTTTTTGGTATTCAAACTATATATATACTTACAAATGTAGTGACATTAAATCAAATGATGAAAGATATTTAAATATATGAAGTAAAACATCATCTGATAAATCTAGTAGATTGCAGTTGTATTCTGTTTCTTCATGATTAAACTTGTAGCGTTTAATATTACAATGCAATAATTCAGTGTTGCATATCTCAGGAGAATTTGATTTAGCTCGTTTCATTTTAATTTTTTGTTTTATTTTATAACAATGTATGAGCTTTATGAAAAATCAAGTTTAAATAATATAACAAATTATTTTGATAAACAAGTGAGTGCATTAGAGAGTGAAATACATAGATTTACATGTTTTAACCTCAATCGTATGTTTCTAATTGAATTACTTTTTCACAAATACCACATTATAAATTTTAAGTACATTCAAAATTACGGAAATTTATTTTTGTTTTGCAAAATGTAAGATTTACTAATAGCGTTTCGACAATTTTCTGTCAAATTTCATAAAGATGTAAGTATTGACACCATTGAAGACCTTGCTGCACTTGGCTGCACTGTGCTCAACTGTGCTGCCAATGGTTACATTAGATATAGTATATATATTAATAATGCCCTATACTGTACCTAGCACTACATTACGTTAATGCAACCTGATGCAACCTACTCAACCTACACATGGCACATACAATATGCTATTCAATAAAAGATTTGTGTTTTTAAATATCAGCATGTAGTTGTTTCTTCCGTGTTGATCATTAAAAACTTAAAATAAAAAAACTCCATTAAAATTTGTAAACACAACTTAAAATGTATTATATTTTTATTCAAATTGAAATTATAAATTATATTTAGATTTTCTTTTAAATTAAATTTAATATCAAAAACTTTTTTTTTAACGAACTGAGCTTATAATGATATATCGAGATAGCTAATTCTATATAGCATATTTTATCTAGGATAGTATTATATCAGTTTCTTCTTACAATTAAGAATTGATTCTACAATTAATGTATGTAACTGCGTTATGAAGCTTTACGTTCTGTTGCACTGAGCGCATGTACGGCGTCCGATAAGGGTACGTACAATTTTGAATAAACCTTTTTCTAAGTCAATTTTTTACAATATTTTTTAATAAAATTTATAAAAGAAAGATAAATTAATTGAACATTAATATGTTCGAGGGTATTTATGTAAGTACTCACTCACTCATGTACTTTAATCACTTTACTTTAATGACATGTGCTTTAATAAACATATAAGTTCTTTACAGAACTTAAAAAATTTATAATTTATAATTATAATTGTATAAGACAGTAGCAATTTTTATTCGAAAGATCCCGCACTTTTTAGGTGTCTCTTTCATGCTTGCGACAAGCTATTATATTGCTGCAAAACATAAAATTCAAACATTATAGAAGAATTTTCAATAAATATATTATTTTTAGTAATTAATTTGTAAGATATAGATTGACAGATTATCGAATTTTGCATCTCTAAAAGAGTTGATCTGGTACTCTGTAAGATCCTCCCTCAGTTGCAACCAAAGTTATAACCAGTACTCGCTAGTGGTTTTCTTTTTATTTTGATAAAATTTTAGTTTAATTTACACAAAATATATGTTAATTTTAAGAATTGGATTTATATTTATTTGTAAAATGTTTAATTTGTTTCATTTAAAGCTACATTTTTGTGTACGTAAATAAACATATTTTATACAAAGATAAGCTATTAAGTTATCAGCATTCAGCAGCTATCAGCTGATGTGCTGTCAAGGTAACAACCGAGACTGCGCAAGTTGAGTTCAAGTGTTACAGGTATATCGTCCATCTGTGTCCATCCCGCAGATCACTCGACCATCACAGTCCCCATCTATGAGAACTGCCCTTTGCACCATATCACATGCACTCATGCAATGCATACAAACCATAACACCATTCCACAGAAATTCGCAGCAGCGAAGCGCCATCTGACAGGCAATCTCTTTTAATTCTTTATATATATATATATGTGTGTGTGTGTGTATATACGCTGAATGATATATGCAATAGCAAACGCAATGTATAAATGTGGTTGCTCCAAAAGCGTCTGTGGCGGCATCAGTTACATATATGAGCATATTCTTGTAGTACCCAAATGACTATATATAGAGGAGCCTCGATTCCCCCACTCTTGTACACTCCAATGGATCTCCAGGTCCAGTTACCTCTAGTCCCTCACTTCTCCACTCCAGAAGTCCACCAGATTCCAGGGCTCAGAGTCTACAGCTAAGGCCTAAGCCAGCTCCAGTATTTCTAGACTTCAGACTCCAGTCTACTATGGACTATGGTGGTGCATTCGACTCTCCAGTGATCAGCAGTAGACCAGTGCAGACCAGTGCAAGTGTTCTCGGTTTTAAGATTTGACTGTATTTTTTTTCTAACTAAATTCAGCTTCTTATTTTGACATAGCAGAAAAAATTTTAGTGATTTAAAGTGATTCACGTGTTCCGGGTTGATAGAAATCGCTGAAAAATGGAAATAAATCTAACCCTTTTAGTGGTCATGATAAACCTGTTCATGATGATTACAAGCTACGTTGAATCATAAGGGAAAGTTGAAGTTTGGATTACGTGAATCAATTCGAATTTACGAGATCTATAAGCCTATCGGCTGTAAATATTTTTGGAAATTAATGCGACGGAATTAAGACAATGAAGTCAGGCAGCGCAAACGATCACACTAGGGGTTCTGTATTGTTGAAACCCGAGGAAAATGATCAAGTGTTTCGATTAATCGGGAATCGTTGTCAGGTAAATTACGAAATATTGTTATCTTTAATTTATAAAATAATTTCTTCACAGATTTAGCTTATAAAAGCTCACTTGTGTTACCTTACAATTTCTTTATATTTATAGATATTACATTTTAATTAGCTAAATTTGATTAAAATTAAATATGTAACCAAAGTGAAATTAATCAATCTATACTATAATATCAATATTCATAATTGTGAAGATTACTGTTCAATGAGTCATATAGTTCAATATTTAAATATCAAGTGATTATGAATAAATAGCAGCTTGAATCATAGAGTTTTAGTTTATTATTATTTTTCTGATGGATATAAACTGAAAATCTTTTATGCTCAATGAATAAGCTAGTTATCAAAATTGTTAAAATTTTGTAAATTTACTATGGAGTTTTTATTTTACCAAAACAAATTATTTTTTCAGTGCCAAGCTGCAGGCATTATTCAGTTGTACTTAACTGAACCTCCAAAGCATAATGAATGGATTAAGAAAAATACAGGAGTCATTACTTTAATTCGAGATATTTCTAAACGTAGCTTTTTCTTAAGACTATATTGTATTCAAAGGAAAGCTATGCTTTGGGAACATGAAGTTTATAATTCTATGGAATACAAAGCTCCGTTAAATTATTTTCATACTTTTGAAGCTGAAGACTGCATGGCAGGTTTCAATTTTGCTAGTGAAACAGATGCTATTGTTTTAAGGTATGGTTAATTGAAGTTTCTTCATAACAAAAATTTTAAAGTAAAATTTTAATGTATTTTAAAATATAATCTGTTTCAAAAAATAATTTATAATTAATATATCAGAATATAAATCTGTGTAATTTTAAGGAATATTCTTATTGAAAAATTGAATGCAAAAGCAAGACGTAGGAATGAAAGGCACATGAAAATGGAAATGGAAAATCAGAGAGGAGTAACATTGCCTCGTAAAAATCAAAGTGCAAGCACTCCATTTTTAGGACTTACATCAAATACTCCCAATGATTTTTCAAACGGTACAATGATGCCAGTTAGTGTTAATAGAAGTATGTCTAATATTTCCATGACTAAGTCAAAGAAGAAGAAAAGAAACCAAGAAGCTAAAAAGAAATTAACTCCAAGTGACATTGGGTTACCCTTTGACTTTAGGTACAAAATTACAAAATGTTTATTAAATGAAAGTTAAAGTTAAGTTCATTACATTATTTTCATACTGTTTAAATAGACACGTGAAACATGTTGGAACAAATATTGATAAATGCAGATTTGTCGATTCAGACTTAAAAGCCCTTTTTGATAAAGTTGGAATTTCAGAAAGTCATTTACAGCATGAAGAAACAAGAGATTTTATTTATGATTTTATTGAAAGTTATCGAGAAAAAAATGCAATTAAAAAGGAATCAAAGCCATCTTCAGTGATCCAAACAAATATTCCAAAACCACAACCAAAATTAGAACCCCCACCACCAGTTCCAGCAAGAACAATACCAGTTAGCACAAATACACTTTCTAGTAATTCTAATGTACGTATTAAAAATAATGAATTCACTGTTTAATTCAAATTAAACTTTGATACAATACTCATATTGTATATATTTGTAATATTTGTCAGTAATTCTAACTTTTAATATTTTTGCATTAGTTTGGAAATAATTCTAAATATTACAAATTATAAGATTATTAATTGTATAACTACATGAATAATTTTTAAATTAAGTTATACTAACAAAAAATTATAATATTTTATTTTTAATTTCTATTAAATAGAATTTATCAGGCAATTTTTTCTCTTTAATTTTAATTTTCTAATTAAAAATTAAAAGAAGTTTTTTTTATAGAGCCATCAAAGAAAAGCTCCACCATTACCACCATCCCAAACACAGAGTCATATTCCACCCGCACCTCCAAATGTACCCCCAGTATACAGATCACTTCCATCACGACCACCTCCTCCATCATCAGTTCCAGCATTAGTAGTAGCACCTACACCTGTATCATCACCAGCATTAGCACCTTCCTTACCACCTCCACCTCCACCACCACCAATGCCTCAAGAACAATCTTCAAAAGTTATTGGAAATGCTCCACTTCCACCACCATTACCAAGTTTAAGTCAAGAAGATACTGTAATTAGTGCCAATGATAATAAGCAATCACCTGATCCTAGATCAATGCTAATGCAATCGATACGTGATGGCATCTCACTTAAAGTAAGAAATATTAAAAACTAAGGATTGTTGGGTTTCATCCCATAAAAAATCATCAGAAGGTTAATAAGGTTTAATTACTTTGTTTTCTAGAAAATGAATAAAGAAGAAACTAAATCACCGACTCTTAGAGATACAAGGAGTAATCTTTTAGACGAAATACGTCAAGGAATACCGTTAAAACCTGTTGTAAATGAACCTAGACCAAACAGTGCCACACCAAATGTAGCTGAAGGAGGATTGGCTGCAGCACTAACTAGAGCATTAGCAGAGCGATCGAGAGCAGTGATGTATAGTGATAGTGAAGATTCGAGTGATTTTAGCGATAATGATGTCGAATGGGATGATTAGTATATTTTCAATGGTAAATTAATGTTTTTACTGCAATTTTAATTTTTTTACTTATAAAAACTATTATTACGAGCTTCTTAATTTAACACTTTTTACCTTATAATTCATAAAATTTAAAAACTTTAAAAACTCATATAATAATCAAATTTTTTTTCTTGAACAAATAATATAATATATAATATAATTGATAATTCAGATTTTACATGAACTATTATATTTTACTATAACAATTGTTTTATTCAATATAATAACTTTTTAGGTAAATAATAAATCACGATGCATCAGGATTTGAAAGATCATTTACTCCTACATTGAAGTATCAATGTCAATACTACAAAAATAGTTGCTGTTGCAAAAATAAGACTCATATTGATGTCGATAGAAATTTTCAAGCCAATTTTAATAAGTATTATATTGTTGTTCAAACACATTAAGGCAAAAATATCCTTTTGTTAATAACTTCTTTAATTTTATGTAATTGAAAAAACTTATATAATTTTTATATACAGTATGTAAACAAAATAATGCAGACAAATTTTGAATGTCTTCACAATTGAAATCTGTAAATCTATCAACAATCAACATAGCATAATACAATTAAATTGTTAGATATATAATAGAAAAAAATTTATAAATATCATGCTCACTAGTTCTGTAAGAGAGATTCTACTTTATCTAGAAATTTTATAGAGAAAATTGATGCGTGTATCTATTTTTTGTCAAGGCCTAAGCTTTATTTCCACATTTTTATTATTTTTTTCACACATGCGGAAACATAATACGAAGTAAATTAAATTATTATTCACAAACGTAGTTGATGTTATTTTAGTAATGTTATGCTGTTACATAAGAATTCTGATCTTTTGAATTTATCAGTATATAAAATAAAGAGGATATTGGCCTAAATTAATCGTTCAACATCGTATTTCCCTTAAATACGCATGTTTTATCTCTATTCTGTTATGGGAAATTCGTTAAGACGTTTGACTAGTTTTTAAGTTCATGGCAAAGGCTGTTAAAATTTGAACTAATGAATATGTAGAAAATGCACTATAGTTCCCTTTATGCAATAATATTATTTGTTGTATGTATAATACATTAATTTTATTAATTTTATTAGTTACAAAATAATAAAGGCTTTATGACATCTAACTCAGGTTTTCGTCAACTTATTTTCTAATTTACAATTCTAGCGAATCTTATTCGCCTTTTTCAAAATAAAATATTAGCTATAAGGATAATAAAAATAAATTTTTTATATTTATGTAGAATTAAATCTATTTATCTATTTAATGACTACAATATATTACACAGTAAATTTTAATCTTTGGTCTTATAATTTACACAAATATGCAAATTTTACCCTACTCTTCATTTCAATTTTTACTTGTAATTTTGTAGTTTCATTCGATTTTTAAACGGTTATCGAAATTTTATTGCAAAAACATTTTATGAAGTGAAATTTGACTTATAGACTTTTCATTACAAATTTTGTTGATTTACGTACCGTTTAAAAATCAAAATGAAATCTATTGTCGCGTTTACAAATTACAGAATTTATAACGCAAGGTATAAGTTTAAAAGACGATGCGCAAGCAAATACAACAATTACAAATAGATTAAAAAATCAAATTTTGCTTCTATTTTCTGTCTTTTCTTGCAATGCAGGGAACTTGATACCGTTTATCTTGCATTCTTTTAGTGGAATGCAATTGAAAAATTTATTATTTCAATGATCGTATTTTATTAATGTACAATTATTATTATAAATTACTTTTGCACTCGCCCTTCAGTTAAAAATCGTAATTTTAACTTTGAAGATGAGAATGGCCGTTACGAAAATCTATAAACTTATGGCATATATTTAAAATTAAGAGTATACTTTTAAACGCATACAAAAAATTTGAAGCATAAAAGGTAATAAAAATCCTCCGTATCTATATACTACATTAACAAAGAATAATACAAATGTTTAAGCTTCAAAATAATAATTATGAATGTACTTTATTTGTAAATCGCGACTCTTTTGATAGTAGTAAATTCTATGGACACTTAAATTAACATTTACTTATCTTAACGTTTGCTCATTAAGATTCATATTATACATATTTAATTGAATAAATAAAGTCTTTTAAATGATAAGTCAATGGCTTGATGTGAAAGATTTTCATGCACATGTTTCTTAATTTCAAAAGAAACATATTTCACAAATCTTAAATCGCCTAAGTCACGTAACGGTTAATGCAAAAAGATTTGCCCTTTCTTTTTAAAAAGATTTTTATAAATCTTTATGATTAAATTATAATTAAAGCGAAAAAATTTATTGATTTACATTAGTGTAGTATATAAGTCTCTTATATAAAGTCAATGCTCTTTGCTTATGAGTTTCAATATTTATTATTAAAAAATTAAAATGTACTATATCATACATCATAAAGTATTCATGAAAATTTAATTTCAAAGACACAATATTAGCAAAATTATTTTGAATTAAAAACATTTAACAGTAATAATAATTTTTTAAATTAATTAAACACAGTTTATTTCATAAATTTTTTTTATATATTAGAAATATTGAAATTCGTAAGCTAATAATTTTCATAATTTTCGTAGTTTTACAAAAACTTCTGTTCCATGTGAACATTATAATTTCTTTTTATCAAACTTCGTATATGATTATACATTGTTACTACAGACTTGGGTGTAATTTTACCTTAAATTTTATTTAGTATACATGCGTTTGGCATCTCCCTGATCTTTATATGTAATTAATAAATTAAGATTATTATAAGTATTGTAGATTAGATTTAATTAAAGATTTATAAAGATTAATATAAATCATGTGTAATTTTACTCAAAATGCAAAATCGGAAAACGTATCGTTCCATGTATGCATACTGGAAAAATATATTACAACATGATATAGCACCAGCTATAACTTGAGTTTTTAGTTTTATAAACTAAAAACTGTTTATTATATATAATGATGAACAATTGTTTAAACCAAGATTTTATAAAGCTAGGCTAAATAAAACGTAATTATTAATTTTACGTTTTCTGTATTAAACTTTTTATTTTGGTATTCTTTATAATGTATAATATTTCTGTGGCAAAAAATGTACAGTTCTTATTTGTAATTAAAAATCTTGGTTTAAAGTCTTTTCATCAATTCTTTGTGAATTGATAAAGAAATATGTTTGTTATCGGTTTTAGTTAAACATTCCCCTATGTATTTCAGGTAATATCAATTCATCCTGTTTTATAACATGTGTTTATAATACAGATTTGTTAAAATATATTACTCTTTGTATGTATAGAATCCCCTTAAGACACTAAAATCGACAACTTATAAATGTGTTTCTCTTTTTCTAGAAAGTTATGTGTTCTCTAGTTAATATTCAATTACAAATATGTCCTTCTAAAGGTACGATAAATTTGAAATTCAGGTATAGTAATTTCAGTACTTATGTTGGTTTTAAGCAAAAATTAGAAACTTACTTTCCTTACATGAATAAGAAATATATATGTATATACTTATGGAAGTTTTGTCTGTTTAAAAATATCTTCGTAAGAAATCTAGTCATCATTTAAAAATACGGATCTTAACAAAATAAATTAATTAAAAAATCTTTTTTATTCAATTGAATAGTTTTGAATGTGAGATTAATCACTAAAATCTTTGGGCTTATTCCATAATTGTTACTGTTCAATACTTTCAATCAGTGTTACGATATTTACTCATATTTAGAATAATCATCAATCATGTGATCTTCGTATCAATCCGTAAACAAATCATGAGAAATATACAGATACTTACGCAATTATTTTAATGCAGATAATCTAAAAATCTGTTAGTGATGTTAATGGCATGAGAACATTAACAGTCACTCTCAACAGAACGCAATGAAATGCACAAAATGGAAAAAAATCTTTAGAAAGATTATATTTTTGAGAATAGGAAAGCACGAAAGCACTATACCAGATATTCAGTGCTCATGATTATTATGTCCCGAAGCGTGTCTACATTTCTCTTGCCTTTAAACGACAACGATCTTATGATTGTTTCCATTCGGCAAAAGAACATAATAGACACGCTTTCCCTTATCTCATTGAAACTGCGCTACGTTTCCTTGATAATGACTGCTAGAGAAGGCATCTCCCTGTTGCTGATGCTGTTGCTGCTGTTGCTGCTGCTGCTCAGTCCTATCGACAACACCTTGGATTTCTATAACGGAATTGTTGGCATTGTGTCCTGTTCCGTTGCTCATACTAGCACTGGTGATGTCCCTCGTAACGGTTAATTCGTTGCCCGAATTAGTCTGCTGAACTTGTTGCTGCTGCTGTTGCTGTTGATGTTGCTGTTGCCCATTCATAGCATTATTGTTATGGGACTGAGCTGTGCCGTTACTTTTGGATCTGTGCCTTAATTTATGTGTTGTAAGGTACTGCTTGACTGTAAAAGCCTTGTCACAGATGTCACACTTATAGGGAAGTGGATCCTGGATACAACTAAGACCGTCTACAACTGCGGGCGCGTGAGTAGTTAAATGCATAAGATAATAATGTTTGACTACGAAGGACTTGCCACATGTTTCGCACACGTATGGACCTGACATGCCGTGAGTCTTGCGGTGTTTATGTAAATTATCTTTGCGTGAGAAACTTTTTCCGCAAACCTCGCATTCGTGCATCTTTTGTCCGGTATGGGAGACTAGGTGACGTACAAGGTGTTCCTTTCGACTAAAGGCCTTGGCACAAGTAGTGCACACATATGGTCTCTCACCGGTGTGAAGTTTACGATGCTGAAACAAGTGTTCTTTTCGTTTAAAAGGTTTGTTGCAAACATCACAGCTGAAAGGACTGCCAGCTGTTGCACCATTCATTTGTGTAGGACTCTCTTCCTTACTATTGCCTCCACTGCTCATCTCTGTTACCTAAGGCATTCATAAATATAAGCTTATTTTATTAACATTAGGATTATTATTTAAATTTTAGGATTGTTAAGTAAATTTAATAATAACATTTAAAAATTGCTCGCAATTTCTGTTAATCTTATCTTCAAATTAGTAGTAACAATAGTTGTTTTAAAGGTTTAATGTGTTTTTAAATGTAATTTTATCAATGAAAACATAAATGTAAGTACATGAAATTTCTATTTATATTATTAAATACAGACATTTATCAGCTTATTAAAACATTTTTAAAAATTGTTGTTAAATATCTCTCTCATGATATTAGTTACAATAGCAATATTTTTACAGAAAAGAATAAATTTATAGTATAATTAGTCGTATTAAATACCTCGTTCAGTAAAGTTGTTGTGCAATCATGCCCATTCATTTGATTCATTGAATTAAATGTCTTCCCACACTCGCGACAAGCGTATTGCCGCTGTGGTGCTTGTGATATGGCTTGGGGATTTACAGTGACAAGTGGTGCTTGTTGATCGGGACCTGTTCTGAGCCGCAAAAACTCAGAAATATGGCTAATGGAAGTTCGCGAAAGTGGATCTTCTGGACTTTTAACAAAATCTTTCAGTTCTTTGGTCTCATCACGATTAACTTGTGCGTTCATTGCATCTTTAAAGCCTAGGCTCAAGAATACCTCGGGTGTTGCTTGGACTGTGGTAAAAGTTTGCTGATTCTGTTGATTTACTTGTACGACTCCATCGTTTTTTTGTGGATCAACTTGCAAGTTCTGTTGTTCATTTACTTCTTCAGTCTTTAAAATAATATTACTTCGATGTACTTCTTGCTGTTGTTGTTTTTCAATGTGATGCATCTGTCGTTGCTTTTCAAACTGTTCACGTTGTTGTCGTTGAAGTTGTTGTAATTGTTGCGAAATTTGTGATTGATTTGATTGTTCTTGCTTTACATGAATTTGCTGTTGTTGATTTACATGAGGCTGTTGTGGATTTACATGAGGTTGTTGCTGTGGATTTACATGAGGTTGTTGTGGATTTACAAGAGGTTGTTGTGGATTTACATGAGGTTGTTGTGGATTTACATGAGGTTGTTGTGGATTTACATGAGATTGTTGTGGATTTACGTGAGATTGCTGCTGCTGATTTACATGGGTTTGTTGCTGTTGGCTTACATGAGGTGGTTGTTGATTTACATGCGGCTGTTGCTGTTGATTCACATGAGGTTGTTGCTGTTGACTTACAAGAGGTTGCTGCTGTTGATTCACATGAGGTTGTTGTTGTTGACTTACATGCGGTTGCTGTTGTTGATTCACGTGAGACTGCTGTTGCTGAGGCACATGTGACTGTTGTTGATTCACATGTGATTGCTGTTGCTGGTTTACTTGACTAGCTTGATTTGATGGCTGCTGAGTCATCTGTCTCAGCGTTTGCACCTGTTGCTGTGATATTTGATTTTGGCTCTGTATTTGGTTTTGCACTTGTATTTGAGTTGATTGAGGTTGTGATTGTTGCTCTACTATTTGATTTTGTGTTTGATTTTGCTGTGGCGTCATTTGCTGTGATGTCTGCTGCTGATAACTGTAGTGAGTTTCGGCTGTTGCTTCAACTACTGCTGCTGCAACATTACCAGACTGCATCTGTAGAGTAGAATAGTTAGGTTTAAATTAAGTAGAACTAGGAAATATACATAAATATTATTGAAATAATTGAATCTTTTAATCACAACTTTTAAAGCAACTAACCTGCATTGCACATTTATATTGTTGAACACGGGCCTGTACTCCACTAATAATTTGGAGGTTGGAGGCATTAATGTTACTAACAAGTACTTGCTGCGGATGAGATTGTGGTTGATCAGTTATAATTTGAGCTGTTGTAGTTGTTGGAATAATTTTTTCTACTGAGGTTAAAGGATCTTCTTCAGCACAAGGTTCTTCTGGTATAGCTGGTTTTTCTTCTTTTGTACTTTTTACATACACCTTGCCTTCTTTCAAAAAATCTTCTGAGAATCTAAGAGATGTAAAGTATGATTCTAGCATACCTTCTGCATTCACAACAGCTTCTCTGAATTCAATAAAAGTTTCTAATTTCCTTATACATTCTACACAAACGATTTTTGGCAATGAATCTTCTTCTAAAACCTAATAAATATATAAGACATCACATTTATATAATAATCCTTAAGCTTATTAAAATTGTGAAACAAATACACAAAGCTAACATTAATTGTTCAAAAAATCGAAAGTAAAAAATACTCCTTGCTTAATTTTAATTCTACTAAGAAAATTAAAACATATTTTTCAATCAAAATTATTAATAACTATAATACATTTATCATTTTCATATTCATTGCTATAATTCTTGTATATTTGTGCGAAAAATCAACAAGTGGAGTTATAATCTATATATTATAAATAAACTTTAGCATTAGAATAAGTTTTATTATCAAATGTTAACTTTGCCATAAAGTTTGATTCTGACTTGCACAAAAGGTAGAATGATTTTAAATTCTGGAACCATGAGACGGTGATACAAATGCAAATACAGAATAAATATAAATAAAGTCTGGTGATCTTACTTGTATAGGGAGGTAAGTTTGTATCTTTGTTTGCAGTTGCCGTCTGCGCCCTTCCTCTAAGAAGATGTTCATTTTGGTGCCTTCACTATTGGTACAGAGCCGGCAAAGCTCGTAATAGTTCACCCGCCGATATCCCGACATTCTCTCCTCGAACGCCAGCCTACCATATAAACGCGACACGCGCCGCAATCAGATGAATTATATTCGGTAACGCGAGGCTGCCGTTAGCGCCTGCCGTTACGACTTGCCCGGGTCCAGCAACAACTGGTACACGAGGCTGCAGACCACGTAAGGAAAGCAATTGCAATGATGTCAATAACAACAAAGTTTTAGCTTCTTCTGAGACCTTGCACACAAACGTTGACGCGCGTTACCGCTACAAGCCGGCACACAGAGTACTGCACAATACAGTCAGCAAACGCACGAAAACAACACCGATGCTATCTGCTAAACTGCTACTGAGTGCTGCTCTTCTCTTTCCCCTCTCTCTCTCTCCCCGTTCTTCTTCGTGATTTTATCGCAGAGCCTGGTGTACCTTGAGCGGTCACATTATTTTCTTTTACTCTTCCGAGTGAGACTTGTACCAAATTGCTACTGGGCAATGGAAATATGTGCACTCAACTTCAGCAAGCCTTCCGACGCGTCCACCTCCTTAGCGATAACCTGCAACAACAACGACTCGCAGCCATTTGCAATATGCACTCATCATCTCTCTCTCTCTCTTTTATACCGTCTATCGTATTCGCGGTATAATGCGACTATGTATATATACAGCTGTACCGGGTATCACCAGCATTTTTCACTATACTATCATGAGCGTGTGTATACAGAAATGTGTGTGAGAGGGCGGAGCTAAAGGGAGTAAGGATAAGGAACTGAAATACGTAACTTTACGAGACGCTTTTGTGTTAGCAGCGTGCGCATTCATTTATGTTTTTTTAGAATAAATAGTGTAAAAGAAAAGTAGGGCAGATAAAGATTCAAATATTATTTTTTTCGCTATAAAATAATCATGAACATGGATTTTTAATAATAAATTTAATGCGATTAGCCTTATACATTTTGTCAAAAAGTTTAAATAACTATTAAACAAATATCAATTATTGAATATATTTAAATTAATATATTAACATAATGAGAATAGACGCGATGTTCTTATTTTAGATTGTAAGTAAAGTTGAAAATAAATACAGGTTTGTTTAATTACAAACGAACCGTGGAACAAATTTTATCTATTAACAATGAAGTTCGTTAAGACCAAGCAATAATCAACAACTGTATTTATTTTCAGTATGTTAACTTCTCTTAAATAAAATTAAAAAAAATCATTAATTTTATTATTATTAATTATTAATAATGTATACTGGTTATTTTTAATTATTAATACAGAAATAATGAGCTAACACTTTTTGCAGCATGAGTTTATTAATAGATTAGTTAAATATGTGTGAACAACTGATAGAAACCTAAAATTAAATTTTTAAATTTCGCGCATAAACACTGCAAATTGGCTCATACGTATATATGGTTACTGCCTGGACACTGGTGCTACTGCGCTATAGTTATGAGTTCAAAGAGTCAGTGTGTAGATTGGTATAATCTGGTATAATCCAATCTAAATTGTAGGATTACATGAGTACAAGTACACCCTCTGAAAATGCTACTAACGTAAAGTGTACCCTCATCATTTTTTCAGGAAAATGCGGGAATATTCCAAAATTTCAGCAATACCAAGCGTTATCCTGACAGACTATATATGCAATATGTAACCAATGCAACCAAATATATACATTATATATTTATATAATATACATATATTATATTATTGTAGATCGAAGCGCCCCGCCACAAGTGAATATGTAACTATATGGCAATGACAAACTGACAATAGTGTTGGAAAATTCACACAACCTTACTTCTTGATTCTCTTTTGTAGTTCGCTGCAATTCAGTGTTGATTTATCTTTCTTTCTAATATTAATTTGTTGAACTTGTGTTGCATATATTCTTATTCTTTTGTCATTATACAATATTACTAAATGTCTTATATGTAATTATATTTATATAAATTTAAGTGTTCAAAAATTTAAATAAATTTAGGATAATCAAATTATTTAAACAATGCCTAGCAGTCCAAGTTGCAAATTTCAAGAAGGTAACTTAACTTAAGTTTAAAAATATGTATTTATTTTAAAAAATATATGAATTGCAGGGGAACGAGTTTTGTGCTTTCATGGACCTTTAATTTATGAAGCAAAATGTTTAAAAACAAATGTAACAAAGGAAAAACAAGTGAAATATCTTATTCATTATGCTGGATGGAATAAAAAGTAAGTGTTCATAATTTTTCAGTTTAATTTCCATTAATAAAGCATGAATAAATAGTAAATAATGGTTAATATTATTTTTTAAATTTATAGTTGGGATGAATGGGTGCCAGAAAGTCGCGTTTTAAAATATAATGAAATTAATGTTCAACAACAAATGGATGTTCAAAGAGCACATGCAGCTCAACAAAGTGCACAAAAAGGAAAAAAATCTAATGTTCTTTCAAAAGTTAGTTTGAAGAATCGTGATATAGGTAAAGATAAGGATTCAGAGAGCCGATCAAGTACTCCAACTCTGGCAAATGAAAGAATAAATAGCAGATATCAAAAAAATAGTGGATCTATTACACCTACTTCAAATGATTCATCATCGGATGGTCCCAGAAGAAAACGAAGGTATAATGTTAATATTTATTTTTCCTGTTAAAATTTATTAAATATAAAAAATATTGTTCTAGTCGCATTGATCCAACAGTTGAAACTGAAGAACAATTTTTATCAAAAGTTGAAATTAAAGTTAAAATTCCAGATGAACTTAAGCCTTGGTTAGTTGATGATTGGGATGCCATAAGTAGACAAAGAAAATTATTAATTTTACCAGCAAGACATACAGTTGATAAAATTTTGGATGATTATACTAAATTCAAAACATCAAGCAAAACAAATACTCCAAATAAGTAAGTTTAAAAACATAAAATATGTTTTAATTTAAAAAGATAATTAAACAATTTTTCTTAAAATTAATTTCTGATAGAGAAGTTGCTGTTTTGGAAGTGACCAAAGGGCTTCGTGAATATTTTAATGTGATGCTTGGAACACAACTCTTGTACAGGTGGGAAAGACAACAATATGGGGATATTATGAATGAAAAATCAAACACACCTGCGAGTCAAATTTATGGAGCTTTCCATTTATTAAGATTATTTGGTACATATTGCTTTATATCAAAAATACTTTTTTGCACTGTTATCAATAATTAATAATTTTTGTTTTAGTAAAATTAGGAAGTATGTTATCGTATACACCATTGGATGAAAAAAGTATACAATTGCTTCTGACTCATATTCATGATTTTCTCAGGTACTTACATAAAAACAGTAGTGATTATTTTAGTCTTCAAGAATTTGGAACAGCACCTCCAGAGTATCATCGAAAATGTGGTTAAAGATAATGTATATAGATATTTTAAGTATATCGTTTTCGATTTTATTAATTGTAAATAAGCTATCTGCCTTGGCAATAAATCAAAACAATTTTAATATTTATTATAGTAACATTATATCACTTTTAATATATATTTACAGCATATTTTAACAAATTTCATAACCAAAAATTATCGTTTCTTTCCACATTGATTATGTATTATTTAAAAAAATATCAACAATATCATTAATGTACTAATCATTTTTGATTCTGATATACAATATATTGTTGCCCTAGTTTGCGAAATGCAAACTATTCAGTATTAGGTACAATCATACAAACTGACATTTACAACCTTCCAAAAACTTGACTCCACAATCACAATAATAACAGAATAAACGCAGATAGACCAATATATCTTGAAGTTGAAGCAGGTGCACTCGAAAGTTTGAATCTCCGAATCACCGATCTGTCCACATCTACCCGAAGTATATGCACCCGACCATGTACAACGCTACAGTTGGATCGTATTTACCTGGTTTTCACTATACGGATCTAATATTACCCAGCCGACAACAAACATATTTTAATACAAAAATTGAAACATGAAACATTAACAACTTACTATTTAGAATTCAATGTATAGAAACAGATAGGTAACGAAACGAAATTTCGCCGGTAATCTGTTGTCCATGAGATAGAATTTAGAAGAATAATTTGAATAAATAATCTTAGTGCTCATTTTTTCGATACAAAGTTTTTTCGTATAATTTGTCATTTTTCAAATAATTTAAAAAATATTTTTAATACATTTTTGAATTCAGTTCGCTAAACCTTTTGTATTTTATTTTCTAAATTGGAACTCTACTAACTTTTGTGTATTATATGAATTTGATATCCTCATACATCTCTTAATATTGATTATAAATAAAATAGCGAATTTTTTTAAAAAAATAATTGAAAATTCCAGTTATTTTTATTAATTGAAAAAGTTGAGGTACAAGAATTTTATTTCCCAAATTTAAACTGCACTGAAATATAATCATTATTCTAAAAAGTTTTTTGCGCAGTATGTTCAAGTGCATTTAACTCGCGCGGTCTGTAATTTTACTAAAGGAGTAAAAACTTATTGAATATTCTGAACTATATAATATAATAAAACGAATAAAGTAGTTTAAACACAAAAATATTTATTCTTTTTGTCATTATAATTAGTATATCAAATGCAAAATATAAAAATACTCCAATAGAACGATATTGTTTTGTGATTGCAATTTTTTATCTTCTTTATTTACAACTTTTAAAAATAGTATTATATGTTCAAAATTTTCGATTATATTGATGAATGATCTCGTATTAGATATGAATACTTTAGTTTAATTTTTAATTTAGTTAATAAGCTTGAAATAAATTGTAAGCTTGTAGTTACGATTTCGACCATCAAAAGCGTCAAAAAAATAAATTAATTACTTGTAATAAGTTGAGTTGAACTCTTTTTAAGTAACGAATCAAGTAAAATTAGATATCGTGTTATCATCTTTCTTTACCATACCTGCGGGTAAAATAAATATATGGTCTAAAATAAGGCATAAATTATTATAAATAAAACCATAAATATGTTGTGTTTATGTTTCTTTCTTCGCTTTATTAAATACTACGTCATTAAGAACAGTCATTAATAAGTGTGCATTCATTTTGAAAAAATTCTTTTCAACAAAAACAGTTAAGAACGAGGCTAAGAAGCTGTAACTACGCATCAATGTTCTTACAATATTGATTAAGATTTTAATTTCATTTAAATTAGACAAAAAACTTTCATCACTCAATCTTTTCAATCGAAAAAAATAACTGGAATTTTTTTTTAATTCGCCGAATACAAATATTAATAGAGTACTAAATTGAAAATAAATATAAATATTTGCAAAAGATTGTGTATGAAATTTGGTGTAAAGATGCATACTAAAATTTGCGACCCAAATTACTTTTCTAAATTCAATTTCGAGCAATTTGCAATAATCAGTCTGAGCAATACATCATGGACCGAATTGGTATGTTTATAAATTTAAAATAAATCCTACAAGAATAATAAATACATTAAATTTTTACTTCGTATCCATATACATTATCACGAATTAGGTTCGAATATTGTATGTTCATATATCCATATACCGTCAATCGGTTAATCTATCCACAACACTAAAAGTCAGGATCATTAGAGTGCATACTTTCAATATTCGCAATCAGTTTACTTGACAGTACCGACTGCTACCGACCACAGTCGGTTGCATTACCAGTCTAAGGGGTAAGCTTAAATACCCCCTCCACCCGAGTTTCCAGACCTGTGTGTATCATCGCATGCTTTTGATTGGGTTTGGGAGGATGCAGACTTCTGCTTCTATTTGCTTTTGTATTTTCGTTGACGAGGTTAAGACGATTGACGACACAGCTGTGCGGTCAAACTCAGTCGAATGGTTTGTGCATAATTTTGTATAATTTCGTGTGATTAGCAAAAAAAGATGCATATTTTAGTTTCTTCAAAACTGAAATGTTTGTACGAAAACTTAAATAATAATTTATTAGAAAAAGTAATATTTTAATAAGACAAATTCTATTGTATTTTGAAATTGTTTTTTACAAAATACTGCAGTGGGCGTATTCTAATATCTGTCGATTAAAGGAATTTAATTACGATTATGAATATAATTATTGTTTATAATTAAAAATATGTCATTCATTTTATCTTTATCGCTATTCTTGGTGTTTGTAGCAGTCTAAAGTAACTTAATTATTTGTGTAAAACTATTTTCAGAATAACTATAGTGAATAAATTGTCATAATATTTAAAGAAAAAATGGCTGGATCTGCTTTAAGACGCTTAATGGCTGAGTACAAACGTAATTACATAGATATTATAATGTTGTACATAACATTATTAAAAAATAACATGTTTTTATAATTAAAGAATTATCACAAAATCCACCCGAAGGTATATTGGCAGGGCCAGTTAGTGAAGAAAATTTTTTTGAATGGGAGGCACTAATTACGTATGTATTTGAAATAAAACATTACATTAGAGTCATGAATTTAAAAAAACACGAATTAAAATTTTATTTTAGGGGACCAGAAGGAACTTGTTTTGAAGGTGGAGTTTTTCCAATAAAGTTAGTTTTTCCAACAGATTATCCATTAAGTCCCCCAAAAATGCAATTCACATGTGAAATATTTCATCCTAATAGTAAGCTGAAAGAGTATAGTTCAAATATATTCTTTTACAATGCAGACTTATTATTAAAGATTATTTTACTTTACAGTATATTCGGATGGACGTGTATGCATCAGTATTTTGCATGCACCTGGTGATGATCCTATGGGATATGAAAGTAGTGCTGAAAGATGGAGTCCCGTTCAAAGTGTTGAAAAAATTTTATTAAGTGTAGTGAGTATGTTAGCAGAACCTAATGATGAGAGTGGAGCAAATGTTGATGCTGCAAAAATGTGGAGAGAAGATCGGGCAGAATTTGAGAAAATTGCTCAAAAATTAGTTCGCAAAACTCTTGGAATTCCTTCATAATATTGCAGTTTATTTTAAGATGAAAATTTTTTAATATTTCATTCGATTCAACTTATTCTGTTATTTTAAAGTTTACAAACAGATATAATTATTTATATAGTAAAATTGTAAATATTTTATGATAAACTTCCTTTCCTCCAATGTGCTTTATTATTAAATTTTTGCACTCAAATTATTATAAAATGAAATCAATAGCTAGTTTAATAAATTTGCTACTATTGTATGATTTTAAACTTTTAATAATATAATTGAAAAATTAAGGAAATTAAAAGAATACTTAAAAATTTATGGATTGCAACTTGCAAAAGAAAAGTACTTATTAAAATTATGGAGCTTTAAAATAAAATTAAAAAATCAAATTTGAATGTAACCATGTTTAAATATAAATAAGAATTTATTATTAATTATGAAATTATTCATTTTTTTGCTGCTTTCCAATAAATTTTTTCTCAATGTTTGTAATTAAAAATCAGTTATATACAAAATATTATCTTTTATTCATTTAGTATTAAATCAATTGTAAAGATCCCAAAGAGAAATATTTCCATCTTTGCCAGCAGCAGCCATTAGGCATTTGCTATTATATGCTTCAACCTTACATGTAGAATAGATAATGTCATGGATGGTTGCTTTGTGTTGATCTAAAACAACAAGTGGCCTTAATGTTTTCCATGAATAAATTCTGATTCGACCATCCCACCCACCAGAAGCAAATACTTTTACATCAGGTCTAATTACAGTAGATGATGTTCCTGGATTTTTTAAAGACAATTTTGTCTTCTTAGAAAGCTCATTATTTTGTGACAATGAAAATATCTAGAAATTTAAGGTAGTTAAACATAGAATATTTGAGTTCTTAGCAGTTGACTATTTAAAAATATCTTACTTCTAAATTAGTACTAGGATTTCCAATCACTCCCTGCATTAAAGTTGCATTAAAATCAATGTTCATAGGACATTCATCAACTTCTAATGAGGATAAAATTTTTTTGGATCTCAAATCCCATAGAAACACTTGTCCTCCGTCGTAAGCAACTAATACATATTTAAATTCATCTATACATGGTTTAATTGCCATAACCTGTCCAAGAGACTTAAAATTTGGAAGATTAAGAGGATGTAACTCAATTTCTGTTTTTAATGTTTTTACAGAAAATAAACCAATTTTAGAATCATTCAGAGGTATAAACATTGTATCCTCTGTCGAGTGTTGACATCTGAAATATAAATGAAAATTGTTTTAAATTTTGATTACATTATAATAGAAGTAAAAATGTCATTCTTACCGACAGAATCCACAGTAATCTGTTTTAATTGTTTCATCTAATATCCAGTTAGAATTATTAGCTTGCCATAAGTTGATTGCTCCTCCTTTTCTTTGAGTTATAAGATATTCATTATCGTTGCCCATAGTATGCAATGACAAACAAGACTCATTAGAGGCATTTAATTTAATAATTACTCTGTTTCTCTAAAAATGTATACAAATGTAAAAAACGCAGAAAGACATTTAAAGATGAAAATCTGTTTTAAAATGTAAAAGATTTAAATTTTTACTCTTAAGTCCCAAATGTGTACTTTTCCATTTTCAGTACCAGCATAAAGATGTTCTATATAAGGTGATACACGAAATAGTAAACTATGAATAGGACCCATATCACCTCTCATTAAATAAACTGGATCTGGAGGAAGGATTGCCATTGTGATTTAATTTGAATTTTATAGTTTATATATACTATGTTTTTAATTTTATTGTTGCAAAGTTTTAATGAAATTGGCATTTGGCAGAAGACGGGAGGCTTACAGCACGATGGTGAATTAGTTGATGCTTAAAGAAAAAATTAGATATTATTAATTAGTTGTATTTTTTTTAGAATACTTATTTTAAAGTAGGTCCTTTAAATAAGGTTTACGTACATTCAATAAAAATATTTGAGATTTCACTCATTGTTTTGGGAAAATTTCAGTATAATATTATAACTCCAATTCATTATTTTAAATCATAAACAATAATGTTACAGGATATCATTTGTTTTATCAAATTGAAAAGTATAGTAGGTCTGATTAATAGATAAAATTATTGTTTATATTACAATGAAATCAAAAAACGTTTTTTGACATAAAATATAATTATGATTTGTATATAATCCGTAATTTTATAGAATATTTAAGTACTTTTACACTACTAGTAGCTATATAAGATTCATCAGAAATAAAATATTTATAGAAATTATTATCTTAATTTTAAATACAGTAATGTTTCGAGCTTGTATGTTTATATGATGCACAAAATATGGCGACGTCGGTAAGCTACAGAGGATAGTATAAAATAGTATTTGTCGGTATGCATGCAAAAAGTGATAAGTAAAAAATGCTTCACTGAACCTATAGAGATTTGGCAGGAAATTCTTGATAACTGTCAAATCATGATTTTATTGATAATAACAAAGAGGCGTGTCAGTCCGCCTCCCGCCTTCTTCCGCCACTTTTCGCGACTTGTTTTGTTGTCGCGTCGTAGTTGCGAGCACTTGCGTATACTTATACAGCGATAGTGTACGTGGGTCACACATTCGAATGATCAACAGCTTATGTGTAAGATGTTTCGATTGAAGCATGTGTAGTAGGTTGTTTGAATGTTATCCAATGCGAAAATGGCACGATTAAAATTTAATTATTATTATACTTACAGTTACTGCACACTAATAAAACTATGTTTTTAATTTTAACACAATTTTCACATTTTATCTAGGACTTTCTAACACGTACTACGTACACTTTAAAATTGGAGTGTGCGTTTATTTGCGATTTATAATGACGCTTAGAACTACTAATCGTTAATTCGTTATTCCGTAATATTAAGTAAATATATTAAGTTAATTTAAAATGTGGAATATCTCATTCTTAATAAAAAGACAAATAAATGAGTTGCCTAATGAGTAATCGAAGAATGATCTTCTGAGTCAGAAATTATCGAAATTGTATTAAAGACAATGCATTAAGTACCTGAATATATTAAAAATATTATTACACGCAATGACACGTATATATGTATAAATATTACTAGTTTATATTTACAGAGATAAAAATTGTTAAGTTGTAGACAATACTCATTAATATATACAAAATAAATAAAAAATACGAAAATTGCATTGTATCACTAATTGTTATTATTTATAGCAGTTAAAATTAGTTTATATACGGATATATAATGTCATAACTAAAAAATCCAAAATATAGAGGTTTAAAAATAGTTTACATAAAAATACATGATTCAAAATTAAAAACAACTTTACACACATTTTGTTATTATATATAATGTTTACACATAATGTATAATCTGAACAATAATTTAATACACATATTAATTGATTTTTTTTAAGTCTTTATTGTGAAATCAGTTTTGAAAAGTTATTTAAAAAACATAACCAAAAGGATGTTCTAATGATTTATGATGATTTCTGACCTCGTAATACGTATTGTGTTATTTTTATTATTTTTAAAATCTGCTGTGGTTACATAATTTAACATGCTTTGATTTTATTATGAGAAAGTGAAAATGTATTATTAAAAATGAAAAAATTATTTTAAATTGTTACATCGAACAATAATTAATTTCAAAAATATAAAAAAAATAAATTCTAAAAACACATGACCGAAAATTAGTACCACAATGAGAACAATAGTCTTAAAAAATAAAAGTAATAATAAGTTATAATAAGTATATACAATATGTAATAAAGTACATTTCCTAATGTAGTCTTATTAATCGATTTCAAATAATACCTACACACACCCAAAGATATTTTACAATTTAACTTTATAATTAAAAATTATTATTATTATTTATAATATTTTATTAGGAAACATAATAAAAAATATATAGCTGAATTTTGTTTGCACTTTAAAATGAATAAAAAATAAAAAAAGCTATTTATTTCAGCCATTTTGGAGCTCGATTTGGAATGATAGTGTCAAAGGCAAATAGAACTGTCATGAAGAAAGAAAGAATATATAAATTTGAGGTGAATAATTAAAAGAGGCTTTGCAACGGCCCAGCTTCCACATCCGATAAGCGGCTCGACATATGTCTCAAGGCATCACGGCCGTAGGAGGCTGCAGGCGTATGGCTCCCTACCGCTAGAAACGACCCCGGACGACGTGTACATGCGTTGTGGGGAGGGAGACAGGCGCGAAAAGAAGCGCGCGCGCCACAACTGCACGCACTCGGTGTCCGTCCGCGCGCTCGTCACCAGCTGGTCGGTAGCGCGGGAGTCCCGGGTCTGCTCGTTTTTGTATTAGCCTATAAGCAGTGAGTACACTTTCTTCTTCAGTACTATTTCTTTGAGGTCCTCCCCTTTCCTCCGCATTAACTTACTTTTTCGAAACAATCGCTTCATTTCTGTGAAGGCAAGTGCAAGATTCATGTCACGTTTTGTTACGTGTTTTACGTTATAACTATTTCAACAGTTTCAATTTGCGTTTTTCTAATACGAATCTATTAATCAAATGCTTTTCGGTTTTCGAGTGCAGTGTACTCTTAAGCGAGTCTTACGTACAAGCTTGCACTGATATATTTTTTAATTAATTCACCCTGGTCAGTGCATGATGTTTGAACGACACTAATTTATTTCATAACATTCATTGAGTCAAAATTAAGCAATTTGTCTGAGATTATTTCCTATGCAGTGAATAATTATATGCTTTCATCTTCCTCGAGGACAAGTATTAATGAATATTATAGTCCGACATTTCAATCAGATATTGTTTTAGACCTTTAAATATATTCTAATAAAAAAATGTTCCGCAGATAAAACTTAAAATGATTTCATACACAGATCTATTATGTTTAGTATCTTATTCATAATGTTTACATAATAATTTTAATAAAAAATATTGTTTGCATTGTCTACTGCATTAAAAAAAGTCTATAACTATATGACTAACTTAAATATATTTCTACGATTTTTGAAAGCATCAATTTAAGAGTTTCATAGCTTAAATTGCATCGTCAAAAAAATAGTCTTTCATCGGGTTACATTCGGATTTTTAATTTGAAACAAGCTTTTTAACTCGTGCCGTATTCAAATCTAATTTTAACACTGTATACATAATCTGTTGAATCTATTGGAGTGAAAAGTAAAGGAATTGTAATTTCAAAGGTGTCATCAATGGAGTAGCTATATTCTGCACAGTGCTTGTGACGCCAATCAAGTTGGGACCAACCAAAGTCTGAGACAAACTGTGTGAAAGAGGCGATTCATCTTCGAACGGTAACAGAGAAGACAGTATCTTCTGGATATTCGAAAATAGAAACGAGGATTTGTAGATCCTTCAGGTATACATATACTTTGATGTTGACTCTAAATATGAGAGAGATTGTGCTTTTATACCAGCGTTAATTCGGAATTTGCTATCTCAAAAGTTAACTGAGCTCATTACTTCTCCACTTTATACATGAATAGTCCTTTTCTTATATACACGCAGAGTACAGACAATTTTCGATAATGGAATCCTGTTTATTAAAAATTGAGATGATTAAATAATGTTTTTATTTTCATAGGATGGGCGGATCTGCCAGTTTGTTTTGGAATTCCCCTAATGACAATGTGGTTGACACTGCTACTGGATTAACAGTCCGACAAAAAAAACTTGTTCAGAACACGTGGGCGCTTGTTAAAAAAGATCTCGTCACTAATGGCGTGGCTGTCATGATTGCGTAAGTTTATTTATAATCATCATACATTCAAGCTTATCAAATTTGAAAGTAAGAGATTAAAATTCAAAAGAATAAAATGCATCCATCTCTTTCTATCAAATGCGTTAATTGATTATTGCAATAGTTATATACAATAAATGTTTACGTAAAATGATGTGTTATAAATCAAATCAAGTTCACCATGAAGAAAGATTTATACACATAACTGAATACTTACCGGAAACGATTAACTTTCCTGCTCCGATATCACGCGAATTTTATGTGAAATAATATTGTATCTTTTCTTATCGTTATTTTTTAATAATTGAAAAGTTTAATCAGGAGTCAATGTAGATACGATACTTCTACGGAACGCAATATTCTCGCAATGAACTTCAGACAATCAAGTTGTACAGAATAGAATGTGTTTAATTAGCGAGCTTTTAATTAAATGATAAATCTTGTACAGTGCTTTTACGATACTCCGAGGTGCCTTTGAACTTCAATATAATTAAGGCGGCTAGAGACTCATACACTGGTTCATTACTTTCATTCGTTCCCACCAAAAAAAACTGGATCATCCAAAAAGTATGAGAGATCCCTCCGTACCGCGTAGAGCGCGCACCTCTTTGAAGCGCCTGTTAAGTACCTCCGATAGGTGGAAACGGTGAAACTCGGGAGAATAACAGTCTCGGCGTCTTGAATGCTGTGCAGCTACTTCAAGAAGTATCCCGAATACCAGAAGGAGTTCCCTCAGTTCAAGGAGATGCCGGTGGACGACTTGCCGGAAAGCAAGAAGTTCCAGGCCCATTGCCTGAGTATCATGACAACGCTGAGCAACGTGGTCGACTCGTTGAACGATCCGGCCCTCCTTACCGCTTGCCTCGTCGCCGTCGGCGAGCGTCACTACAGGCGGGGTCAGACCAAAGAGCATTTTCTCGTAAGTAGTCAGCTCAGCTATAACAGTCCTTTCTCTTACTTACGATCGGTCTAGCTTTTGCAAAAATTCATTTTCCAACAACTTTTGACGCGAATAATAAGTCACAATCGATGTAACACTAGAATAACAAATAGATGTCACTAACTCAATTCTTAAATTTAGACTGTATAATTATTTGATTCTATTTAATGCTTAAGAGGTCCCTGAAACCCATACAAAATATTTATTTTTTTCAAATTTCATGATACATGATTTGATAATTAATAATATTACCTGTTTATATACGTACATATATAATCGTTTATAAATACTCGACGACCATTCACCATTTATCAGATAATTTCAATTGGAATTAGTAATAATTATAAAACTAATAATTAAATATTAATATTGATATTGAATATCTAAATTTTCTTCGTTTATCTCATCAAAAAAGTTAGTAAAAAGTTACAGAAAAAATATCTAAATCAAGCTAGTGATATTATCCTTTTTAAATAAAAGAAATATTTTTCTACTTATTTTTCTATGTATGATTCTTCTATTAAGTCGTTCAAACAGAAAAAACTCATTACTCTGCCTATAAGTTTTTTTTATGGAAGAAATTTTTACAGCTAGTTTATGTTAGATTTTTATAATTTCTTTTTATCATGGTTGCGCTATATCGAAATTATTAGCACACCCAATTACAATAAAATGCAAGCGGCGCGAAAGGAAAATGCAATAGTAATTACCGATTAAAAGAAACTTTTCAGTTTAAGCAAAACATATATGAGGCAACTCGAAATTAACAGCAAATTATAAAAGCCAAAAAAAAGTACGCTAATGCGGTTAAACGATTTATGATAATCAGCAAATGACGGAAATAAAAATGTTCAAGGCGTCACGCGGAAATTGCATTCAAGCGATAAATACTAGGTAACAGTTCATTTTTTGAGATTTCCATTCTCTCTAGGGAAAAATGTTTTAATGTTTTTCAACTCGTCTGGTAATAATTGTCGTTGAAGGATCAGTGCGAGGTGTCGGAATAAAATTGAATCCTCGTGTCTCTTTCGAGGACTTGAGCGATCTTTACATTTGTATTCCCGGTGCGTGTAATAATGTGTAGAATGGTGCACACGTACGTAAGCCGATCGTTAAATTATTGTCTTTACACTTCAGAGGGGTCGTAGCGACATGGCAATGGCACGCGCCGCAGCCGTGATCCGGAAGCGTACGTACAATCATCGCAATTCGATGCGTCGAGGCGCGCCGACGCGTTCGATTATAGCTAGTTGATCGTAAGTGAACTAGTTTGCATTTCAGTTTATATATAATGCATGCACCGGGCGCGATAGAATATTTAGTTCGAGGTACGGGCCGAGTCGGAAGTTAATTCTTCAGTTTACTATTGATACGTTAATGCGTTCACTTGCTGCATGTTATATTATATGTATTTGTTTGGCTTGGATGATCGTTAGGCTCGATAGGCGTGTGCCTCTAAGATGAATAGGAGAGACGAGTCGCAGTTTTTTAAAAATCACTTTAAAAACTTGAATTGGCTATTTATTCTAATTTGAAAAATTTGTTTGCAATCTTAATTAACAAGTATATTAAAATATAGAAGGGAAAGGAAACTAAAGAAGAATTTTTATCAAGTTTTTTAACTATTATGGATTGTTACAGATCGCATGAAAATGTTGGAGAAAATTCATCTGTTTGCATCGTTAACGAGCTGATTTATATAATTAATAAAATGAACCTATAAATGTAATAAAAATTATTGTAGATTATTACTATATTGAAAAAAATAACGAGTGGGAGCCCTAAAACTGATTTAACCTTCAAATTTTACCTGTAGATTATCGAAACAATTATCGAAAACCCTATTTAAATTTCTATCAAAGAACGTACGAAAGACTAGTAAATGAATCCTGGTTTCTGGCTTTTTACAGAACCTGAAAGATGTATTGTTGGATACACTCCGGCAAAAGCTCGGATCAAAAATGACTGTTGAGAGCGCGGAGGCCTGGAGCAAGACGATCGACGCGGCACTCAACGGCATATTCCAGCCCTTCTCAACGTAACGCCACTTCGCCAACTACTCTTCTTTCCTACTTCCTGTCTCTGTTTCCACCCACTCTGCTACTGCCACTTGTACCGATACTCCATTACCATTTCAGCTTAATCATTAACTGTATTAACGGAAATGCTCGTCCCCGCGACTTATTTTTGGCGTGTCTCTCTATCATTATTTGAAAATTAAAGACCTGCGACTCAAGCAGGCCGAACGAGTAATGTAACCGAGCGATCACATATCAATATGCATAAATTGAGGAGGCGAGAGAATAGACGAACGGTTAGATATTAGACTAACGATCGCGCTAATGGCGAGTAACAATCGACTCCTATTTCTATGTCCTAGGGGAATTCTACCTGGCCTAGTCACCCCAATCGTAGCGAAAATTAATACTTTAGCCCACTTATCTACAACGACTGCATGCAAATGATAGAAAATAAGATACACATTTATAAACACTTTTAATAAATGGAACATACTCTATGTTCAAACGACTTAATACTCTTTTTTTCTTTAGCGCATGCACGTATATATGTATCTATACCTATCGCTTGATGTTGGCTCTCCTGGGTTAGGTGGAACCAATTGCGATATCGAAGCGTTTCGACTTCGGTAATTCGCCTTTCTCAAACTTCATACCTCACGGAGAATAACACTGACATACGCAGTGTTACACCTCCCTTTTGACCGAGTCACCATTCGATAGCCTTGTCCCATAAGTTTCTTTCGAGTTGTATATTTTTGAGAATGTTGACATTTTGCGAACAGGACATCGCTCATCTTCGCAGAATAGCCCCACTTTTGATTTTTTCGATTTCTTATCTTTTTTGTCTAAAATGCCAGAGAATATACCATTATTTTTATCTATTTTCGCAAGTGAGAAATAGATATTTCATCAAAACTTTATTGTATTAAAATTTTTACTATAATATATTATTATTTATATGCTGTGCCGATATAACTATATAGAACATTCAAAGATTTTCTATATCAAGTTCTTGTAAATTCTTTCTTTTCAATGATAATTGTAATGACCTTACTAGAATAAAATTAAAATCAAAACCCCTCTGATATACAATAGATTGAGATGTAGCAGCTATATAATTTTGATTATATATTTGCAAGGAGTACTTGTAAACGAGTAAAATATGGCTACTATATTAGCTCGAAAACGGCAGTTTATTACAATTCAAAGCATATAGAAAAACCTCAAGGAGCACCTAGATAGTCATGTCCGTTGCACTTGCAACAATGGCAAGCTGTATTCTCGTTGCGCAGAATACCAATGATTTTCTGCTGTATGATGCGCAGTTCTTCCTCGGTGAATCTAGGAGGCCTTGAAGGTAGCGGCAACTGTGGTGGCTGCTGCGGCTGCGGCTGCGGCAGCTCAACCTTCGCCTCTTTCTTCTTGAACTTACCGAACCTGCCCCTTTTTACTTTTTTTTCATTCTTATTAACAAGTTCGCTCGCGAGGTCGCTGGATCGCTTCGACCCTAGTTCCACAAGACCTACGCGGGCGCAGTTTACGCAACAGCCACACTCACTTTCTTCTGTTGGTAATGGCGAACTTGGACAAAATAATAGGTTAATTGAATATTTCCCAGTTTTTCAAAAAATTATTACTGTATTATGTCTTCGGTTATATTACCAGTAGAAGGGATCATTAACTTCTTTTCGACGAGACGGTATCGATCGATTGTAGATGATCACGTACCAAACAAGAGGAAATAGGATAGCGAGGATCCCAAGAATTATGAGCGTAATCCATATCATGTTCATGTTCGATTCACCTCGAAATTCGTTCTTCGTAGAAAGGTCATGACCTCTTGGTACCGTATCGTCGTAACTATAAGAACTGAACTCGTCTCATCAAACAGATTAAAAACGCTAGCATTTAGTACTAGATGCACATAGATTTGGTAAAATTATTCAAAGTTTATTATATAAAGTATCAAACATTTATACCAACATACATTAATTGCAGGTCACAGCCTTTCAGTCATGTGAAGTAAAAGAAACGTGGACGGTGCACACTCCTTTCTCATGTAATACGTGATTGAAATGATTTTAGAAATGTAATGATAATTAGATTAACTATGTCTTGAAACAAATAATTGATAATTCGAGCTATAATTAGATTAATATTCAAATTTTTAATTAGCATTATTTGAAATATTCTATGTAATTGATTTTACTATTATATAGTTATCTTTCTCCTTATTTATATATAAAAATTATTTAAAAGTTATTATTTTGAAACTGATCATATTTAGTTTCATAATATATGCAAATATATTATTATCTTATTTGATTTTATATGATAAAAGTCGAACACGATTAGTATTTTTTGCACAAAAAAGTGCGAAAACCAAATTGAAAACATGCTACAACAACCAGATCGTTGAGGTCTTATCTTACGTGCCGACGCGGTTTCGGGGTGGATCCGAACTTTCTCTAGGAGATTGGTGACGTCTCTTTTTTTTAGCGTGGACGTGTCTCGGTACTCGCCACCCGGATTCATCCGCAGCGGCTGCTGCAAGCCTCAGCAGAAGACGTTCTGGTACCTGCACTGCTTGTTTTCCGCGATCCGATACCTCGTTGCCCTGTGGTCCATCGTGATCAACTGTATACTCTGTAATATATATTATACTGTACCCCAGTTATTTACTACATTTCATTGGCCTTCATAATTTTTTTCTTTTTTATATTTGGTCACAAAGAATAAAAAGCGTCGATGTTGACTAATGTACAGTTGACTTGTAGTGAAGGATAATCCGTAAAAAGATTGCGTATGAATATAAATCAAAGGAAATGCATTATATTCTCAAAGAACAACTTTCAAAGGAGACACCTCCTAGCTAATAATATGCACATATATTAATCTCTAATTCAAAGGAACGTGATCAATTTGAAAATAGAATTATTCTTACGTGTGTGAAGTAGAAAAGTAATATATTGACAGTATATCAGTTTCCAGAAATTTTTACTTTTAACTTCAAACATAGCTTTCCTTTAAATTCTTACTTTTTGTTTCTACACATGATATATATGCGTATGCGCAGTACGCGCTAATTAAGAGATGCCAAATACGAGATATTTACCATGCCAGTGCGGCAGCCGGCGAAGGCAGTTGACCTGCGCCTCCAAGGACTCGGGATCGTCGTCTTCTTGAAGGGCTGCTCGACTCGGCCACTCATCCCTCAGGGATTTCAGCAACCGGAGGCACTCGGAATGATTTAACTCACGCGACAAGCGTCTCGTTCTCTCTGAATCGCGCTCGCCGTGGAAACTGGTTCGCGCGCCCTGTGCACGTACACGGGATTTATACTTTGCTGAGCCAGATTGTGCCCACAACTTGGCCGAAAAGATCGCCTTGATCTCACTCCATGCTAAGGTTTACGATGCTAGGGAAACACGGGTGCTTTTGCTACTGCTTTAAAATCGAGTGTCATATATATTACATGTGCACGAATGCGTTGGTTGATTGCAGAAATCGGATTCGCAAAAGTTTTCTTATAGCAAACTTCTGTTTAATATTACACAATTAAAGATTTATTATTCGACAGACGAGTATGCAGAAGAATCAGTGTAAAAAGACAACAACTTATTTTGGTTATGATTACGTTTGATTAAATAATGGTTTCGGGAAGAAAGCAAAGTAAGGCATTAGAGAGAACTCTACGTACCTCCAAAATCAGTGCAACAAAAATGTAAAATTTACATAAATTTTCCATCGTGATAATAAACTAAAGATAATAATATTAACTATTAAAACGAGCATTGCATTGTGACCTCATGGTTGTTGAATCAATAACTACTTGAATGCAGCGCATTACAATGTATCTAAAGATATTAATAATTCTATTAAGATGTGAAACAGAAGCATGTTTCAGAAAGCAAATTAACCTATAAGCTTCTCAATTAATTTATAAATTAGATAAAAATAATGCTTTAATTATCATACGCAATATAATTATAATATACTTTAATAATTGCAGCAAAGCGATCTGTAAAAATTATATCTAACAAATAAATTATTTTTGCCCTGAAAAATAAAATTACAGTAAATATATTTGAAAACACAAGTATTTATTCTAAATTTTCTTTCATTTTATTTTATTTATATGAAATATCATGTACTACGTACAGAAGATAGATTTCTCGCAATGTAGAACAAGAGTAGTTAACATGTAAGTATAACCAACTAAAATCAATACCATTAACGTATAGTATTTTTCTGTTAATTATTCTTGTTGTCAAAAAACTCTTTGTTAATTAGTGGTTAGTTTACTTTAAATAACACGAATAATCAATTTATACAACGCAAGCAGATCTTAGAGGCTTTGACAATAATGGAGTCACTCGCATCTGGGTACGGAAACTTCTATTTTAGCCCTTCACGCCTACAGCCGGTGTTGGAGCTACCATTTGTGTTGAATAAACATGTAAATAAGCGATCGAGAGATTTAAGAAAGCCAGGATTGAGACTGCATCTAGACAATACCCCTCAGGAGATTAGCATCGATAAGAAACTCTTTGAAGACTCTCCTTACGCCAAGTTATTTCTTCCAATTACATAAATTTTCTTAATACTTTATGAATATGTTTTAGTACACAAGATGTTTATTTTTCTTAATTGAGACGCATCGAAATTATATTTCAAGTATTTCATTTGAGATCAGCGGGATCTTTGGAAATGGAAATGTATAGCACATGTTTACAAGAATGTTAAAATAATTCAAGAAAGTTTGATTATATAACATAAAATTATATATTAAAAACTGTTTTATAAAAGATGCTTTTGAAATTGAAGTTGGAGGATAGTAGTATATCTATGAAATATCAGAATATATGTATAGTGTTTAAAGTATATCAAAGCAATGATATAGATAGTTTAAAATAAGATATACACATCTGCACTTCTTTATATATTTAAATAATTACATAATATCAATTCAGTATAATATTATTTTAATTATAGTAATATTGTAGTAGGAATATTAAACGTTTACTGCCTAGGAAAGAAATTGAAGAGGAAGATGAAGAAGATCAGAACTACAAACCAAGGCAAAGGAAAAAGAAAAAGAAAAAGAATAAGAAAAAAAAAATAAATGAAGTGATATCTGATCAATTTCACTCAACATTTGGTAAGTAATTTAAGAAGTTTAAATATTTTATAAATTTGAAAAGCATTTTTATATTAATTAGTTTATTGAATTAATAATATTTTTATAATTATTGGTAGCAAAAATGCATTATACTTGATTTCTTTTATCTATTTCAGAAATACTAATCACAAAATTATGGTTTCAAATTACCTTGGCTGTTATGTCAGTTTTGATCTGTTGTTGCATTTGGTGCTACTTAAGACGCTTCATCCGGTGTTTAAAGAACTTCTTTTCGAAATTTATACCAAAAAAGTATGATAAAAAGTTATTTCATTTTAAAAAATGTTATGTATACTACAAATACATAATAAAAATTAATAATGCAACTTTTAATTCTATTCTGTCCACACTTGAACAATTAGGAAGACTTTATTCGACGTTGAAGAAGGAGATTATCCTTACCAATCAACAACTCGTAAAAGTAAAAAAAATAAAAAATATATAATGACACAACAGGGTGCAATCGATAAGGGCACGCAAAATCCTGAATGTTCCTCGAAGAATGCTGAATTAACTCCACCAACAGGATGTTCTCCTTGTTGCAGAAAGAAGAAAAAGAAAAGCAAGAAACGTCGAAAGTAATGTTGAAAATGTAATCAATAAGTACAGGAAAATATAAAACTATATATAAGTACGAGAAAATATTATGTCTCTACGTAAAGTTATTCTAAAATATGCCTAAATAAAGTTAGGATGAAATACTCGGCATAAAGGATGCTGTGCCTCGTGCTGTGCTCATACTGTGCTTTATATCAAAACGAAGTCTTAACTTTTTTATCGTAAATACTGATATTTAATTAAATATGATATAGCTTTTCTATTATAGTTTATAGTAAAAATAATAAAAATTTTATCGAAAAATAAGTTTTCACAAAAAACAAATGAAAAGTACAGTAAAAAACGAGCTTGCTACTTATTTACGGTTCCATAACCATAAATTGACGATGAGAAAACTTATCGTCGGAATGTCTCTGCAAAGTTCATTGTTAAGAATGATTAATCTCTTCGTAACACTTTTTGCGCTAAAGTCATCGTTTCTTCAAAGTGGAATAAATATGGTTGTCGCAACAGTAGAATATGTTAACCTTGCTGAATTAGAATACCTGGCTGCCCATCTAGATCCGTTGGCGTATCGTCGACTTGTCGTCGCTTTACATTACAACAGTTACAATGTACCCGAGAGCTTGGACAGCGCTGGTACGTTTTTCATTTTAACACGCTCAATTGTAAAGCAACGTAACTGTACCCATCAGCAGATTGTCTCAGCCTTAACTGTGAATTATGAATAAAGCAATACATAATATTGCATTTATTTCTAAATTGTTGTTTAAGTATTTGATTTATTTTCATAAACTTTAGGATTGATTTCTAAATATATTACAATTAAAAAGCTAATGCATTTCTATTGTGACTTACAATGACTAATATTGTACTGAGATGAATTAAATATCCGATTCAGATCATTCTTCTAGCTTTAGCGAAAATATAATTGTTCTTTCATATGTATATATATAATATATCAATGTTTATTTGCAATTTTTAATTGTGACTTTTTACCTTTTAACTATTAAGTAATCTAATACTATAAAATAAAATTTAATTACTGTCTTGTAGTTAAAAACTTTTTAACTTTGAACACTAAAATCTTCATAAAAATCAACTAAAATATAACTATAAAAGTAGCTAAAAATCAATATTGACAAAAATGGGTGAAATTTTATTTTAATTTTTACTCATAGAAATATTATAGAGTTGGTAAACTCTATCAAAGGATGTAAAGGATTTAAAAAAGGGAAAAATTATTTATATATTGATTATATCATTATCTTGTGTATTAAATTACTGTCATAATAAAAACAACAGATTGTGATAGTATTCATTATGTAATTAAAGTTAACATTAAGAGACTCTCGCATAAAGTCGCATTATTTGTCTACGGCGTGTTCTTCCGAGCTTGCAGGCTACTCATGTTGCAGCTGCACTGGAGTTATCTCGCCTTCAACAACGTGAACCGCGGCTGTTCGTAGTGTGTGCGAGGAACGCCTCCCTACATCAGTGTACTTGGCCGATGTCAAGTTTGCACTCTACGCGCTTATAAGGCAGCTAGACGCAGTCAGCTTTGTTTCATGCAGTAGAAAATCGCCCAGTCTTCTAATTTTGAGTTATGTGACGTGGTGCTTTTGCACCCGGAGCCCCACGCAGTATATCTCCGGTCGCACCTCCTGCCCTGATGCAGGTCCTCGCGGTCGCCCCGGAGGGGACCCGGCCGGGCCAGCCCGGGCGGCTGGTCTACGTCGGTCGCAGCGGTTGTGAAGTCGGGGGAGGGAGGGTTCGTCGAAATGAACTTCGCCAAGAGGCAGCTATTTTAAAACATAGTTTATTCATATAAAAATAGGCGATGGGGGGACAGGCCCGCCCCGCCGCATTCGCCCTTACAACTTTGCTCCCCGTCCCGCTCGCCCTGCGCGCCTCATCCGGGCGCCGCGCGCCCTGCCTCTCGCCGCGGCCGGCGAGCCCCCCCGGGCTCGCGGCGGTGCGGGCACCGGACTTCCGGGTATCAAGCCGGAGGCATTGGTGCCCAGACGGGCACCTCGCCTCGGCCGAACCCTCGCCGGGCCGCACACTGGGTCGCGCCATTGGGGGGGGGGGGGGCGTCCGCGCCTCTCTCTCTCTCACGCGCGGGGCATAATACTGTATGGCCCTACCTGGCCGTCGCCTCCTCGTCGGTAGTCCCGGCCACAATCCGGCCGAGAAGTCGCCGCAGCTTCCTCACGCGTCCCCAGGGGGTGTCGGGGCCACGCGTCAGCTGGGCTTGCTTCCTCTCTCTCTCTCACTCCTCCGCCTTCTCCCTATCTCTCTCGTTCGCTCGCGCGTTGCCTACTTAATCGGCGATCGGGGCCGATGGCTCGGCGTCCGGCGCGAAACTAGACGGCGCGGCGCGGTCGCGCATTTCCCAAAATCCCGCGCGCCCTTCCCGCCCCGCGGCCGCGGTGCCCAGCTGACTCCTCGCTCGCTCGCGCGCGCAAATCCGCCCGTCACAGTTATCAGTGGAAGCATTTTTGTTTTGGCGATTCTAAAGTTGCACCGGCGAAATAGTAGTTTCTCTCTTAGATGTTCTGTTAATTCTTTATCGTAAAGATAAAAATTTAAATTTAAAATTTTAAAAACCTTCACGGTATTGCTTACTTAAGTCGCGAAACGTAATAAGTCCGAATGCCCGAAATGAATGTTAGATAATGTCTTCAAATAGTTCTTTATTTATTCACGTTTTTATTTATTTCTAAAAGATCGCGGATAAATAAGAGAAAGGCGAAAAAACTGAATACCAAGTCCACCGACTCGATCGAAATCCAGATATTGATACAAGGCTGTACCGGCTGATGTGTCGTCGCCGACTCCATGATCCAGGAGCCTATCTTGTGTGAGGTTCCCTAGGAATTTCCGTGCTCTCGCTTCTGATTTACATATAGGTTGAATATTTTTATAATTTAAAAATCTTATTAGTATTCTTATACAAAAAAAGTTACGAGTCAACGAAATCCTATCCGCTGCCAAGTAAGAAAAGAATTGGAACCTGCTATCGATGTTTGAGGTCCATGCTCGACTACGTTAAGTTGAGCTGCTGTCAGTTATATGTAAATTAAAGATTTCTTTTATATTTCTCTCTCTCTCGCATCTATCTCCGGCTAAGGACGGCTGCTACAAGAAGATAATTATTTTCAGATCCTGAAAATTTCACCTATCTCTCCACATTCCTTGTGAGAATTATTTTCAGGGCCTTTGAATTTTGAGAATTATTGATGCGGAGTTTTCCATTAAAATGAGTATACTCGAATCTTGGAGCAATTGCTGCGCGCACCGGGAGCACTCACCAAGAAAAACTCAAAAAACTATAAAATAATCTATTAGTGAATGGCAAGCGTCCACTCCCCGTATCGCCACAGTAGGAGGATTCTTTATGGGGTTCGCTCCTAACTCACGGACTCGGACCCCATCCGAACTCAGACTCTCCTTAGATCCAGAAGTGATGGTATCCTCCGACTCCCTTTCTGCAGGAAGATTGCCGTCCTTCCGCGCTCCAAACACGGTAATCGGTACGCGCATCGACCACAGATTCGCACAAGCCAATGGTACATCCAAAGACTCGGCTTCCAGGTCGTCGTCGTAATCTCTCACCTACGGCACATCAAGGCTTGGCCGATCCGTCATGAGGACAAAGCGCCAAAGGCATTCCCTCAAGTCATGAATGATATACGCTGTTCATCGCGGCTTCACGGTCAAGTTCGCGTTGAAGAGAAGCAGCAACTTCTTCGGCATCGCTATCATCCATGGGGACTACTCCGCTTATGGAGGGACCCCTCACAGTATGGACCATTACACAAAAAGAAGAGCCGGTGTGGTGGTGGCGAAGCCAACCTACCCACACGAGCCCTCATCCTCTCATAAAAAAAAATTTAATATAATCATTAAATTTAAAAAAGGGCTTTCAAAGTAATTTTTATGGTTTTTAATAAAGCCACCGAATCAGATGGTTATCGATAAGTTGGCATTATAATATACAGATCCCTGGCATGAAATTCAGGAGCTTATGCCCATAATATGTTCAATTTTATGTTCTGTGGGCAGATTATGCTCATATTGTACCTCTAGAAGACGACGGTAATTGAGCATAATATGTTAAAAATTATGTTGAAATTATGCTAAGAATGATTAAAACTTATAAACTCAAATCCTTCTCATACAGATATTGACAGGCTTAATCAAAGCTCACTGTATGAGAATGACCACTCGAACGCTTTGCAAACGAAATTCAAAGTTTCATCTCAAGCTTTATTTGCCTCATTTGCTCTGTTAAGCTTGAACGATATAAGCTCAAGAGCCGTTCAACGAGAAAGAGAGAGAGACAGAGATAGATAGATAAATTTTTATTTGTAAATAATTTACAAAATATTGCACAAAACATACATTATAGACGCTACATCTTAAGTCTACTTATAAATATAATTACACACTATCACAGCATTAGTCCAATCACAGATGTAGTACAGTTTTGGCATAAATATTGCTTACGTTTTCTTTATTATCTATCAGTCGAGTCTCACACGTACACATATTCACTCAATGAATACAAATCAGAGAGAAAGGATACATACACACATACTCAAGATACATACATACAACTAATTTAGGGTGCAAATTAAAATAAGATTATGAGGTCGATTATTGTTGATTTACACGGAAATAATTTAATAAATTTTGTAAAAGCATCGATTGTGGTAAATAAATGTTTATATCCTTGAGCTGTTTTCTCGAGTGGTCCCACGTGATCAATATGAATAGTCTCGAATGGTGTATTTCCTTTTTGAATATTATGTAAGTAACCTTCTTACTTCCCGCTTATGGGAGAGAATTCAATACACTTTAGACAATTGCCGATGTATTTTTTTACTTTGTCTCGGGCCTTGGGAAACCAATATAGTTTGAAAATACTATCTACAACTTTGTCTTGGCCCACGTGCCCTAAGTCGTCATGGCACATTCGAATGATGTTTTGTGCCATTGATCGTGGCATATAAAATAGCAATTTTTCGTCTTATCTTTTCTATATACTAAACCATCGCGTAATTCGAAAAAGGGCATTTCCATTTTTTCCAACCTATCCCGTATTTCTTTTATTTCCTCATCTCGGTCTTGACATATCGCTAAAGTTTGTTCGAATGTATTTCCTTCAATCACCAGGACACTATCACAACGACTAAGAGCATCCACATGGCTCATCCTTTTTCCTGGTCTATGTTTTATTTCGAAGTCAAATTCCTGCAGCACCATAGTCCATCGAGAAATTCTCGGGTTAATATTCTTCTTACTTAACGTAAGTCTGAAGCTGTCACAGTCTGTGATAATCGTGAAAGGAATTCCTAGATAAACCTTAAAACGTTGAATCGCTCATACAACCGCGAGACATTCTAATTCAAAACTATAGTATTTTGATTCGACTGGTGATGTACGTTGACTAAAATACGTTATCGGTTTAAAGTTTCCGTCCTGTTGTTTTTGAAGTAGCATAGCCCCTAATCCTGAGCTGCTCGCGTCGCAATGCAGTTCTGTTTCTGCTTTTGGTGAGTAGATAGCTAAGATTGGCTTGTTGTATAAATATTTTTTGAGTCTCTCGAAAGCCTCGTTGTCTTCCGTTCCCAATACAAATTTTATATTCTATTTCACGATTCGATACAAGGGCCTTGCAATTATTGAAAATTGTGGGATAAAACGACGAAAATAACTTGCCATAGCTACAAAACGCAACACTTCTTTTGCATTACGTGGTGTCGGGTAATTTATTATTGATTCGATGTTAGAATCACTCGGTCGCACTCCAAAAAATCCGACGCGATATCCAAGATAGTCGATTTCGAATTGGCCAAAAAAACATTTGTTTAATTTAAAAGGTAAGTTGTGTTATCCAGCTATTTCAAAAACTTCTTTTAAAATTTGTAAATGTTGTTCGCATGTTTCCGTCGCTATTAAAAAATCGTCAAAAAAAATTAATATTTTTCCCTCTTTTATTAAATTGCAAAAAATTTTCTTAATGAATCGAGCAAAAACTTTAGGGGCATTTGTCAATCCAAATGGGCAGAATAAAAATTCGAATTGACCGATCGGAGTTACAAATCAGGTATATTTTATTGATTCTTGAGATATTTTTACGTTGTAGTAGCCATCTTTTAAATCGAGCGTTGTGAAATACCGTTTGCTTTTCAATTGATCTATATTCTCTTCTATTAATGGTACAGGAAAGTTGTCTTTGATAGTAATTTTGTTTAACTCTCTGAAATCTATGCAAAGTCGAGTATCCCCATTCTTCTTTCTATTCAAGACAATAGGGCTAGCATAAGGCGAGTCGCTTGGCCGGATTATACCTCGACTTAATAGTTCATCTATAATGCCTTGAACCTTTTCTTTATCTGCGAAAGAGAGGCGTCTTGCCCTAAAACTAATCGGTTGCTCGTGTTTTAATTTAATTGTCATTTCAAAATCTATTTTGACTGCGTCGGTTTGATGTTTCTCTACTAGATAGTTGGAATAATATTTTTTAATTTTCTTTACGCTATCGCTGTCTAAATCGGGGTTTATTTGTAATTCGTATTCCTTTTCCGCCAACTCATTAACGCAATCTATGCGTAAAATTTGCGACGCTCCCTGTTCTATTTCCTGCAAGTTTCTAGCGACGTATTCTTCGCGACTCTTGACGGCTACCTTTGTTGGATCGTCGTGAGAGAGTTTGATCGCGGGGTGGGATGAAAAATCGCGTCCTAGAATTGCTACTTAAGCCATAGTTCGATCCGCGACAACGTAATACTTGTGTTCCAACCGAATTCCTTAAATTTCTACTTCGCTAATAAAAAATGCTAAAATATCTATGCGCGAGTCGCTAATCCCACAAAATTCATAGACGTCTTTGGGCAGAGGGGACCATGCATTTTCCGACACAAAACTTTTTTATCAAACTAATAGGTGATCCCGAATCTAACATCGCGCTAACGTTATATTTACATTGTCTGTTTCTATCATCGGTTACTAAGTATGATAATGACACTAAATACGGTGCGGGTAATCCTGCTTGTATGATGTTCGTCGAGGCGACTGCTTACCGATTTTTTTCTGTTCTTCGTTTTCGTTGCGGGCACTCTCTCAGCTGGTGATCTACAGAGCCGCATTCGAAACAGGATCCTGGCGCTCTCCGAGGTCTCGGGCAGTTGATTGAGATATGCCCTCCTTCGTTGCAATTATAACATCGAACCAAGTCGATCCTCGGTGCCTCCGCTCGTATTTTATCGTTCGTTATTTTCCCTTTCCTCTCGTTTGAATTTATTCTCTTCCTTGGTTCTAAACTGATTTTTTCGAACGCTTCCAGCAGCTTGCTCGGCTTTTTAAAACTCATGATTCGAGCTTGATCTCGGAGTCGAGCATGGGTTATCCTCTCAAGTACATAATCCGTTATTTCTTCGCTGTCGATCGGCACTCGGTTCGCGAGAATTATTTTGTCGTGATAGTAGTCCGAAAACTTTTCGCCTGTCTTCCAAAATCGATTTTCGAATTCTCTGCGGACTGACAACTTATTTTGTCGATAATTGAACATTACCTCCATTGCTTTAAACAAATCATCAATGCTCATTTCCAAATGCTCGGCCTTAGAGTGAAACCAATTGGCGGCTTGTCCCCTCAGCTTGGAAATTAACAGCACTCGTGTGGCTTTCTCGTCCAACTCATAAGTTTCGCGTAGGAGTTTTACCTGTCTATCCCACTTAGTAAAAGCTGCGTCGCGGTCTCCGAATTCGCTCAGAAGGTCGCTTATCGCCCGGATCGAGACTGTTGACGGCGTTGTTCAGTAGGCCATACTGCTCGCCATAAACTCCGATCTGCCCGGGCTTTCTCGAGCTAACGCTTGCTCCCGTCGAGAAACCTCCATTTCTCATCGCAACAACTCATTTTCGTTCTGCAGTTGTCTTACTTGCTGGGTCACAAGATCGGTCGCCAATTCTTGGGATAGTTCTGCACTCCTGTTGTTATCCGGCCCCCGATCGTTGGTTCCTTGGTCACATTGTTGACGCCCGCTTCCATCCGATATGGCGCCCTTGTAGCGACGTAACTGCTCCTCCGCATCAGCGCGTTGAATTTCCTCCACTTGTCGTTCCGCGTCTTCCCGTTCGGAGGCTGTCCGGTCCGTCTCCTCCTGGGCGATGGCGTCCCAGATCCGGCCATCAAAATCCTCTAAGCGTCGAATTAACTCAGCTTTCGTTCCAGAGACGCTGAGATCACGGCTGCGGCAAAACTCCTTTAATGCCACGACTGCATATTCCGTGGGCATCATTTTTTTCTTTCTCTACTTAATTAGCTCCGGCCGTTTGGTCAACACTATCTCTAATCCTTAATACACTTCACTGAACTTACAATATTGACGGAAAAAACGTAAACTGTATAAAACCTGGTTGATTCTTTTACAAATTAATTCAATGTGTGGTCTCCAGGTGAGACCTGCGTCTAGCACAACACCAAGGCTTTTTACAGTCTCAGACAAAACACGATTGCCCCCTTTCAGAGTTCAATTGAGTTGAACCCGGCCGACTCAATGTCAGAAAGGAACCTGCGCGTTCCAAAAAGAATCGCAGACGTCTTTCCAACATTGAGCTTCAAGGAGGCAGATGAGGCTCAGTCCGAGACTACACGGGCTGCAGCTGTTACGTGTCTAGCTCCTGCCTCGAGGTTATCCCTACAAAAACTATGGTAAACCTGGAAGTCGACAACATATAGTCCAGTGCAATTACGGAAAATCGGGATGTAAAAGGTAGAGGCGAAAAAAAATTTGAATTAGGTCCGGAATGTCGCCAATAATAAGTACCCTTTATGCTCCGGCGCGCAAAGGTGAGCTTCCCGAGTTATTAATAAAAATGTCGAAAAATTTCGAAAAAATGCGATTTTTTTTCAAAACAGGGCTTATATCTCGGAAAATAATGTATTTACGAAAAAAAGTTACTTATTAAAATTTATTCTCCATTAAATTTTCTTTGAGAAACAGTTTATCCGAAAGTCCTAATTGAAATATTAACATTGCAAATAGCCGATCGAAGAAAGAATTTTCGGAAAAAAAAATCGATTTTTAATTAATTTTTTTTCTTGGTTTATATTTATCAATCTTTATCATAAATTGTAAACAGAAAGTGTTTCTTATAGAAAAGTTGTGTGCCAAAGGAGATTCCTATACCTACAATAGTTTTTGCAAAATTAATTAGTTAACTAAAAGCAGATTTTTTTTTTGATTAAAAATACCCAAATAAGGGGTCCTTTAAAATCGGCGCTAATTTTTCAAATCATTGTAGAGAGGGTAAACTTTAATATCCATTAATTTTTTCTTGAAAATATTGATTAGGAGGGTCAGGGGATTTTTTTAAAGAAACTGACTAGACGATGGATACCTACGCGCGTTTACCATGACCCTAGTTCTGCGTTCGACGAGCTTCGATCCCTCCTCTAGAAAAGATATCGGATCCAAAAATTTATGAAATGACTATCTGTACAACATACCGTCAACAATATTTCACTTTGGGAACTTACTCGGGGTTTACTGGACATTTTTCAGCCGATCATGATACCAGGGATGACCTGCGACCGACCCTTTTTTTTACGTTTTTCGGAAAACAAGGAAAATCAACCGTTGCATTCCTAAGCGCAAGTAAAGCCCTTTTTAAAAACATGGACCCTCATCACTAAGAAAAACATGGTTAAAAACGCGATTAAATAAAAACAATTGCGACTAAAGAAACAAGGAGTAATTTCCCCTGATATTTTTATTATATCTATAATTATCTCATTGAATAGACTTCTTATAGGTGTATAATACTATGTTCTACACAATATTATACACATATTATATACTGGAAGTTCATTTTATGAATAATAAGCTTAAAATCAGTTAAAATTTTACCAAGGTGGAGAACGAGTTTCATTACTTTTTGTAAGAATCTACTTTTATATTCAATACAATATTTTTTAAGCAATCATTTACAATTTAAGACAAAGCATTTTAAATAAAAAAAAAGTAAATTATCTTTTTTATTTTTTATTTATAATTAGATCATCTTAATATCACTTGCTGTTTAATTATTGTTTTAAATATTAAATAATAACTTTAAGATTAAAAAAAAACTAATCTAGAAATGTATGGTATTAAAGAGAACAAGTTTTTCAAGTGAATCATTCATTTTTCTATCATTGCTATTTTCCTTTTCAATTCAGCTTGTTTTTGCTTTTTTGATATCCTTTGTTCTTCTAATAATTTTGTTATTAATCTACTAACTTCTATTAAATGAATCAACAGCTAAAAAATGTATCCGAAGATACTGCTTAATTAGAGTTAATATAAGAAAATAAAACGGAAACTATTGGAGATTTATCACATAGTAGGCTAGTTAAATAAAAGAAGTTTTGTATACTGTTTTAATGTGGTTTATTGAAACAACGATACAAGCTTTAATTATGGATTGAGTGCTCAGTTGTTACTTTTAAACTGAAGTGCTCAAGTTATTTTCCTGAGGTTCCTTTCGTAGGCCGAGACTAAAGTAAAGACTCCAGACTGTAAGTACGTGTGTGTGTATGTGTACGTATAATTAGAGTTGTATTCTACAGAAATAATTTTTTTCTTGTAATTAAATTAACACAAATCTATATTAAAATTAAGGTTATCTGACAATATTTAAAGTGACATGATCAATTTCCACTTATAATACTATTGTTATTTATTTTATTATTATATTACTAATCTTCTTTGCTTGTTTTTAATCTTTGTTTGATTGTCCAAATTTTTTTTTATTCATAATCAATATTACACCAAATGCAAACCAGTTCATTTTACAATCTACTTTTTTCATATAAACACAAAGTATTTTTATTTTATTCATTATTTTTTCCGCTTTTTGCCTTAATTTGTTTTTGAGTATCAAACTGCTTTGTGTGATTTCAATATGTAGAAAGCAATAACTAAACCTTTACATTATTCAATTTAATAATTACTATACAGAAAAAATCAATTTATTATTCGTAGTTTCTAAATTATTTTTTTAGTATTTTTTTAATAATTAATTATTAATTAAGTAATGATATCACACGTGTGTATATAACATATGCAACATACAATTATATAAAATGATACCCTTCATTTTTACGTTTAAATAGACATGAAACTGCAAATGTAACCTACTATAAATGGAATTTGTATCTTTACGTACTTTTGGAAACAAATAGCTTTCATCATTTACCTGTGTTGTAAGGTTTACCCTTGATAACCATTTAAACGATGAGTTTGTTAATAACAAAACATATTGCCATTTTTTGGATCGGTAGCGAAGGAAAATCGATTCAGCATATTGAAAAATAATTAATAATAGGCTACATGAATTATAGCCTTGCGACTAACTTATGTCCAGATTTCTTTAATAATATATTTCTTTTATAATATGTTAGTATAATATGTCCAGATTATGTTAAATGCTTCATATTATAGAGAATTCATAATTTCAAATTCAACATATCAATGATATAAGTTATTGGAGGATCGTATACTATTTTAATAGTTAATGAATGAAAAAATTATATTAGAATGATGCACTATACAGACGGTACAGACGAACAGGATGAAAGCAATTCATTGAGAACTTCCTCGATCTCCGCAAATACGTTCAGGAGAAAATAGATCAGAGGAGGACTGAATACGTTCATAATCGCCCGTTCGATGCTCAAAATTCCAGCGCAATCTGGCATGAGTTGCGGTACCTAGGTTTGCTACCACGAGCAAGTGGGCCTTTGCATGGGCTCATGCCAGATGAGCTTAACACTCACTTTGCGCGGATGTCTGTGTCAAATACCATCGATAACAATCGAATACATGCTCTCTGCTGCTGATGGTATTTTTCGGTTTAAAGACAAATATTAATGATATTGTACTGTCAATATCTAAGTTCACATCGCAGGCAGTTGGTGAGGATGGCATTTCGCATAGTGTAGTTGTTAAGGCTCTTCCGGTTATAGGTCCGTTTTTAGTGCGCCTGTACAACGGCTCGCTTGAAAGTGGACGCTTCCCTGAGGTGTGGAACAAGGCTCTTGTCGTGCCATTGGTCAAATCAAAAACACCTTCTGGACCAGATAATTTTCGGCCTATTTCACTACTTTGCTTTCTTTCAAGTGTTTGAGAGATTTGTTTATGACCAGTTTATGGAGTATTTGGGGTCTTACAACATCCTCGATCTACTCCAAACTGGGTATCGCCGGCACAGTTCGAGTGAGACTCGAGACTCTGCTGAGATTGACTAAAGACGTACGCGGTGCTATAGATGAAAGACAGGTGACGTTAAAGTTGTTGTTTGACATCAGCAAGGCGTTCGACACTATGTCTCACTCGTTTATTGAACTGCATGATGCGAATGGGCTTCTCGTGAGGAGTGCTAATGTGGATATGGGCATACTTGTTTGGGAGAGAGCAACTCGTCATCTCGGATAGAACAATAAAATCTTCTTGGCTCTCCACCACACTAGGTGTTCCTCAGGGTTCTATTTTAGGACCATTGCTGTTTTGCCTTTACATGTGACCTTGGTCTTGCCCTCTACTCTATGGGGGTGAGACATATTCTATATGTTGTCGACCTCCAGGTTTACCATAGTTTTTCTAGGAATAACCTCGAGGCAAGAGTCAGACATGTCCTCGCCGAAGTACCTCGCTGATCTGTTTTCTTCCGATGCATCCAATCGGCTGGTCAGCGGTGAACCTAAAAAGGTTTCTGTTCTGCGGATACGCACCCAGACGGGAATTAGATCTTTCTTTGTTCAAGATACTCATCTGTGGAACAAATTGCCATCCTACGTAAGGAATGCATCCTCTCTTTCTCGCTACAAGGGGCCAGTGATGGAGCATTTGAGGTGTCGGGACATCACAATGGATTATTCTATTCAGTCGACCTCATAATCTTGTTTTAATTTGCACCCTAAATTAGTTGTATGTATGTATCTTGAGTATGTGTGTATTTATCCTTTCTCTCTGATTTGTATTCATTGAGTGAATGTGTGTACGTGTCAGACTCGACTGATAGATAATAAGGAAAACATGAGTAATATTTATGCCAAAACTGTACTACATCTGTGATTTGACTAATGGTGTGATAGAGTGTAATTATATTTATAAGTAGACTTAAGATGTAGCGTCTATAATGTGTGTTTTGTGCAATATTTTGTAAATTATTTACAAATAAAAATTTATCTATCTATCTCTCTCTCTCTCTCTCTCTTTCTCGTTGAACGGCTCTTGAGCTTATATCGTTCAAGCTTAACAGAGCAAATGAGTGGTCATTCTCATACATTGAGCTTTGATTAAGCCTGTCAATATCTGTATGAGAAGGATTTGAGTTTATAAGTTCTAATCATTCTTAGCATAATTTCAACATAATTTTTAACATATTATGCTCAATTACCGTCGTTTCCTAGAGGTACAATATGAGCATAATCTGCCCACAGAACATAAAATTGAACATATTATGGGCATAAGTTTGTAGCGTGTTCGCTTGTGAGGATGTGCGAGAAGTGTTTGCCGTCGTATAGGTAGGTGACTTGTAAGGGAGGAGGACTTAGAATTTGGTCGGCGGGCGGCTCGTCAACAAGCATCCGCCCGAGAGTTATCATCGCCCGATTGGGGTAAAGTTACTTTCTTTATATCTTTGTTCACACGCACTGGGGACTTAGTTCAAGCGTGCACTTATAGCGGTGCGAGGCCCGATGGGAAGAGCTGCAGAGCAACTCTGCCTCGTTGTCTGCACGCCCCTGGATTGCCTGCGAAGGAGTCCAGCCGATCCTCGACTGCATCATAGGACAACGGCTGGACATTGACTGCGACCCGCCACGCGTCATCGTCGAACAGGTAGCGAAAGCGCGCTCCGTAAGTGTGACTCTAACCCGCAGATCGTTCCGACGCTTATATTGTTACGGGTACGTGTCTGTATTGGTATAATTTGTACAATCAAATAATAATAATAATAAAATAAAATCTTGTAAAATTAATAAGATTCGTGTGAATAAAAACTCGTGTTAGGTGATTTATGAATCGGAAGAAATATAAGGTGACTTTTATATCTTTACTACTCTGATTAGACAGAAAAAAGATTAATTTTTTTATTTTTATTCGAGAAAAAATATGTATTCCTAAATATATTTATTAAAAGTATATTTTAAAAAGAAGCAAGCTTTAAACGCTAACAAGGTTAACGACTGATACATGGTTTCTTACGCTGCCAGAGACTGGGTTTCTACAAATAAAAATAAAAAACGAACAAAGTGAGATAGTCAATTAAAAGTCACAAAGAACAAGTCACGAAGATCCTTCTATTGAAATTGGTACGTGGTCCGGGTTACCTCTTTGTTCCCTCTGACGCGTCGAAAACTGATAGAAATCCGCGCGATAGAAATCCGCTGATTTTCGGCGTACATACGAAATAGGTGGGAACACGTAACATATTTGTTTCGCTGCGAGCGCGCGCGTGCGTACTCGTATTATTACATATTTACGCCTCGCATATTGCGTAGGATCGTGTTGTGCTATCCCATTTCCCTTTTTCCTTTCTTTGGACAAGCCGAGACCAAGGAAGGGTTCAAAGGAGCAACGCCGCCTCCGCGGAAGTTGCTGATAGCAACTCATTAGCTGTGCAGCTAGCCAGTTACTACGCTTCAAAGGGCGCGCGACCGCGGAATAAGTGTCTAATACACAGGAAGAGGAGGCTGGAAAAGGCGAGAAAAGGGAGTTTTCCCGAGAGCCTTGAGCCGTGACGATCGAGCGGAAATCATCCGGCTAAAATAATCAAAAAGATAGTGCACTTTTCTTCTGAAGAGGCCAGAGAGCACGGGAAGCCTGCGCCGACACCGAGGTCAAATAGAGAGGTCGGCGCCCATCTGAACCAGCTCCCGGGTGAACTTCTTTGAGGAAGCACGTGGACCTGTGGTAGAGTTCTTCGTCCTTTTCACTATCACTCAAGGGCCCAGGTACGTCACTTTTTACAATATTGATTGCAATCGTGTAGCCGGTCACTGCGAAGCCGATTGCACTTTTGGCAGTGCATTTCGAGTGAGAGGGGAAGAAAACTACTTCTCTCTTACTCATATTGTAAAGAGCGACGCTGCGTGAGCGAGTGAGAGAAAGAGAAACCTAACCTCTCTCTCACAATAGAATAGCGCGGGAATACGTGTATAGCGCGGACCTTCCGCCGTAATATGACCCCTGTCGCGTGGTACGAGAATAGACCGCTCATACTGTGTCGCTCATATTGTACTCGTATACGGCTGGGTCGGAGTTTTCTACCCGGATCTCCCCGTTACAATATATATAAAGAAAACTGTTTAGGTTTACTCAAAAATACTATGATTTAGTAGATATAATAAATATTAGTTTAAGTTGGTAGTTAAATGTACTGATCGTTTTCTTTATATTATAATTTTTCACTGAGATTTAGTTTTGATTATGTTACGAGAGTGAAATAATTGAATGATATTATTTGTTGCCTTCATCGTCGTTTGTATCAATTAATTTGTTTAGTGCTACAAAAAGAGTATATCATAGTGCAGATGTGTGTGAAAGGAGCATCGATTATATCAGATTATGTATGTGTCGTGTATAATAAATGTACAGGGTTACATTGTGAAGCGTTTACTTAAAAAAGAATAAAAAAGCAAAATAAAAGCTTTAATTACGAAAGAAATATTTTATTCTACGAACTTTTATTGTATTTTTAAGAACATTACATGCATACTATGTTATGCAATAATACAGCGTGTATGAATATAATCTTAATGATTATATTCCTTATTATGCTCAATTGTACACTATATAATGCATCGTGCTATAACTATAGCTATACCATACATATAAACGTAGAATAAATTTGCAATGTTACTTATTTTTTGTTAACTCTTGTAAACAGTTTTCCGAATTAACTCTAAATTAGTAACTAATTATTACGATTAATTTACATTTTAAGAATCAATTTATAAATAATAAGTATGAAATTTCTTTGAATATCAATGAGAAGAAATGCAAGCAAACGCAAGTAAACTACTAAAGCGATTGGAATTCGAATGTGTTCTTCAAGACACACATATTATCAACCTGATAGGTCCTTGATTGTAAGAGTTGGTTACGTTGGAATCGTGCGGATGCTCTTGCAGTAGTAGCATAATAATCTGGACAGCTGAGATCAAGCGATAGCGCATGAGGATGACCAGATGAGGATTGATCGTTTAACCCGAGCTCATCCGTCGAAAAGCCTTAACTTAGAAAAGAAACACTAACTAATGATCTTGTTAGCAATTTACCGACATCTGGTGACAAATTTTAACAATTTTTTCGGTTACGTCTCAGAAGCATATTTAATATCGTACAAAGGGAATAGAGTCGTAACGATTGTGATGTCAAGTTCTGGGGAATTATTCTTCGCTTCGTTTTCTACAGTAACGGGCATAGGACTGTTACCGCTAAGTTTCGCTTCTAATTTTTTCTACCCTAATAATTAGATAAATTTATTATTCTTCATAACACAAAGCTAAATAATAAACAGAGCAAATAAATATTCTATTTAGTAATATTATTGGCATATTCATTAAATATATATATATAATTATATTTAATATGTATCATAATATGTATTATTATTGTGTTTTAACTCATTTACGGTTTCTAAGAAATTCCAACTTTAGCTATAGAAACAGCCTAAACGACAGTAAAATTAAAAATACTTTTGTATTAATTATATATTGATTATAAGTTAGTTAAATAATCAATCATTACTAAATGAAAATATTTTAACTAAAGAAAAAAAGAGTTGTAGATATCGAGCCTGGTTATTGAGCAATGTATGTTTATACCTGACTTTGCATACTAATTATGTATAATATTCAGCAAGGTTTTTATATAAAAAAGACTACGCACAGCTTTTAGTATAGAATTGTTGATAAAATGAAGTCCACGCTTTTTCTTTTTTTAATTCTCTATAATTTTGGTAATATCATACAAATTGATGCAAATCGTAAGTCAATTTTTATAATATATATCAAGTACTGTGTAGTTTACTTAATTAAAACCTTCCATATGCGAGACATTTTTATATATGGTAGGCAAATATTTCCCTTCCGATTTTTTGCTCTGTATTCAATGCTTTATAAAAAGTGTTACAGTGATCGGATTTAGTTCAAATATGCGCCATTTTGTTGGATAATCTGTTTCCATCTAGGCGGCAACTTCATAATACCCCTTTCGTAGAAGTCCCCCTCCTTATTTGCGAAGAAGTCGAACAGTCACTTTTCACGAGCCTCTTTTGAGTTCACACTACCAAGGGCATTCACCATGGACAGGAACAGGTGGTAATCACTTGGCGCTACGTTCAAGCTATATGGTGGATGCGATAAAACCTCCCATCCGAGCTCCCGTAGCTTCTGACGAGTCATCAATGAAATGTGTGGTCTGGCGTTGTCGTGGTGGAACACTGCACCCTTCCTGTTGGCGAATTCTGGACGTTTCTGGTAGATCACCTGCTTCAAGCGATCCAGTTGTTCGCAGTAGATGGTAGAATTAAGCGTCTGGCCATATGGAAGCAGCTCATAGTGGATGATTCCCTTCTAATCCCACCAAACACACAGCAAAACCTTCCTGGCCGTCAATCTCGGCTTGGTCACTGTTTGGGACGATTCACCGGCCTTCGACCACGACCGTTTTCGCTTGATATTGTCGTATGTGATCCATTTTTCGTCGCCATTCACCATCAGTCACCATTCAAAAATGGGTCGAGTTCGTTCCGTTTCAGCAGAATATCGCAGGTGTTGATTCGGCCCAGAAGGTTTTTTTACGTCAAATCATGCGGCACCCAAACATTAAGCTTTTTTTTGTATCCAGCCTTCTGCAGATGGTTTAAAATAGTTTAGTGACTAACTCCCATCGACTGGGCGATGTCACGAGATATTACATGCCGGCCTAACTCGATTTTTTCCATGATTTAATCGGTATTCATCGTCACAGGTCTTCCGCCGGTTGACTTATCCATGGTGTCGTTTTTACCAGCTCTGAATCATCGAAACCATTCCTCCGCGGTTCGAAGTGATAGAGTACCATTTCCCAAAACACAATTAATCTCACGGAACGTTGCTCTAGCGGATTTGCATTTAACGAAGGAAAACTTTAAAATAGCGCGAATTTCGGTGTTAGTGAACTACCATGTTTATACGTCTATAACTGTTGAATGCAATATCCAAACTAATCATATATAGCGTCGTTTTGTAGGTTATGTCAAGACCTTTTAAATGGTGTATAGTATTGCCAGATATGAGCTCTGTAGCGCTTTGTACATAGCCGCGAAATTCGAAAGACAAAAAGGCGGAAAGGAGATATTTGCCAAATTAATATACATTAGTTGTAACCTTGATTTATTGTTCCGGTTTTTATATAATAACTTTAAATATAAGGTACTAATTGTTATGCGATATATTAAATTAAAATTTTGTTAGCATTCATTTATGTCTTCTATCGATATCTATTTTAAAATTATGGTTATAATATGTTAAAAATCGATATTGTATGAAATTGTTGCTGTACTAGTTTTTTTATTCTTGCCAATTTTGATATTTCTAATGTGATGGTAGAATGAATTCATCTTATTACAATTTTTATTGTATCTTTTAGTCTTATAATATTTAAATATTCTTATGATATTTAATTATAATTTTCGTGTCTTTTGATTCATAAATTTCTAAGATTTTCTTTTGTTCAATGAAGTTAAGTACCATTTATTGCGTACAGCATAAGGGTGTTAACACTATGAAACAACTTATGCCGCTTATACATAACACGTGCACGTTTACAGAAAAAATGCCTCATTTCAGATTTTTCTACACAATACAAAATTAGATGCATAGTATATGTATGTGTATGCAACCTGTCTTATATATATAAAAAGTTACATTAAATAAGTCTGTAGACTTCTAAGTTTCCAGATTACTAAAACGATCCCTATATAAATAGAGCTATTATAATTATTATTATTTCATATCTCAGAGAATATTTATGTAATGTATTTTCGTTTCCAATCCATACAGCTCTATATTACTTGTAAAATGTATTTTTAAAAAACATATGCCGACTTGAAATACATTGACTATTATATTTTCACTTAATTGACACCTTAAAATTTACAAGAAATGTTTTAATTCAATTATTTTTTACAGCTGTTGTTAGTTGTCGTGCAAACTGTAATTCAGGTAAGATAGATATCCGAGTAGATATCTAATATTTAATTATGAAATTAATCATTTGAAATATAATTAGATTTGCACTTTTGTCGCCTTCATTTTTATTTAATTTTATTTTAAATATTGGATAACTAAGTTAACTTTGTGACGGGGTACGGGGCGGGGATCAGATGATCGCCGATATGGTCCGTCGCAGTACGGGTCTCGCGTGGAGCGCGAGCGCCCTCTTTCCAACGTACGAGAGATACGTAACGCGTGCTTCCGACCAATAATGGACGCAACCAATAATACGCGGTGCCTGGCTTTGGCTCTGCTAATCGTTGCTGCTTTGCAACAACTCCCGCGAAGGCGGCGGTATCCGTTGACCGCTCTGCATCACTCGTGTGTTACGACGCTAGAAATGGAGGGAAGAGGGAACGAGGTTCTCGGACGTAAAGCCAATAGACCAACACGCGGTTATTTGATATGTAAGCTAATTTATTGATCCAGTGAGAAATGCGAATACACAGAATAGTGCCCGCTGGCGCGGGAGCCCACTCCCTCCGTCGCGTATTCACGCTAGCGGCTTGAGCGGTCCTCGTTGCTCTAATGCCGCGCCTGAACGGTCCCACTGTTCAGTAGTTCTCAAAGTCGCGTGACGTCCGTTGACGCCTTTATCGTCGCGTGGAGTCGACGGAGCCGTATCTGCGTGGCGCGGCTCGGCGGGGAGATAAAGTGATAGACGTGAATGTGTCGCCGTGACTCGGCTCTTCGTAGCCGTCGGCGCGCAGCTTCGCGTACCCGTTGATTGGCTGGGTCATAACTTCTCACGTGGCACTATTGTCTTACCTGACAACCGACATCGCGATGAGCTCACTGTCGCCAGATGTCTAACTTAGCCGGATCACACCCGGGGGTACTCGCCGGCCTCGTCGACAGGTCTCTCGTCCCGGGTTGGCATCTCTCGGACGGAAAAGCCGCTACTGCGCTCGTCGCCCCGCTGCTGTTAGGGCACGTTTCTCGTACGCTGGCCTGCTGGCTGAGTGCTATCTGAGTCGGGGTTGGCATGCTCTGTGTGGGCGCGCTCGTCGCGCGTAAGGCTGCCGGCTTCCTCCTTGGTTCTGCCTACGTTACGATGGTCCGTCCTCTCGGCGCGGCCATCTGTGCGATGTACCGGCGCTATCCTTTTGGTCGGCGTTCTCCCTACCGCTATTGGCACTGCACCGGCTTACGTCCGATACTGCCCTTTGGCGCGTTTCTTCGGGCATTCCCTCACGGTCCCGACGCGCTAACCAATCCCGTCAGCTAGGGGGTGGATCGGCGATCCTTGGCTCGGTCGATAGCTAAGTGACTTCGCACCTATCGCGGACCGTCCCCCCGCGTGGTCACCGTGCTCTTTGGTGTTAACTTTCGCGAAAGCGAGCCGACGTCTGGCGAACTGTTTTTCAGCTCTCGCGTAGCGCATCTGATCCGCGGTCCTCGTCATAACTTCAAGAAATAAAGTAAATTATTATTTTAAATTATTGATTTGCTCAATATCTATTCTTTGAAGGAATAAGCAATACAATAAGATTATTTTTTTGTTTTATTTTACACATAATAATTTATTTATGTACATGGTGCGCAACGTTGCTTCCACCGATTTTTTTCAATCTTTGAGGCTTTATTCTTAAAAAACAATTACCTACTTATAATTCAAAGTACTGCCTGTCACTAACTACTGCTTTTTGACATCTTCTGGGCAATTATTGGATATCATCTCGAAAAATTGATGTGTCTTTTGAGGCGATCCACGAATCGATCCATTCTTTGACTTCTTCATTAGAGTGGAAACGCTATTCAGCTAGGCCATGTGTCATCCAACAAATGGTAGTCGGAAGGAGCGATGTCTGGAGAGTACAACGGGTGCGGTAAGGCTTCCCATTGAAGGGTTTCCAAGTGTGCCTCCACGGGTTTTGCGACATGTGCTTCAAGCATTGTCATGTTGCAGGATAACTTTATCATGTCTTTCTTGGTACTGTGGCCGTTTCTCTTTCAATGTTCAGTTCAAACGTATCAATTGCAAGCGATTCAATCTCCTGTGATGGTTTTGAATCTCAAATGGTTTTGATAGCACTTGAGAGCATTTGATAAGCCTCAGCGCAGTTTTCTTTAAATAAAAGCAGAAAATCAACACTTCCCACAAATGACGAGACTTAGGCTCGAAAACTAACGTTTGATCGAAAATATACTTTTTATGCAAACACAAATTCACTAATGTGGTGTTGTCATTATATTGACAGATGTTCAACTTTATTGTACGCAATTTTCGACCTGTCGATTTTAACCGGCACTTTTCACTGCAGCCGTCTATCGAAAAATTACAAAATCAAAATTGCGCACCTAATATAAATTTATGATTGCTGTAACTAACTGAACATTTAAAATAAAGTACTATTATACTATATGGTATACAGACTGTCTTTTAATTACTTGTCTCCAGCTGTGACACGGAATAGCTGAGACAATTATAAACATTTTTCTTGCCGGTCACAAAAATGTCAGAAGCATCTCCACGAAGGTACAGGCATTTAAAAAATGGTAAAAATTCAGCCCCCGCTGCCGAAAAGCGCAGCCAATGAGAGTAGAGGAAACAGTCAATGGAAGATAGTAAGGCGAAGCTATCGAAGCCTCAAGTCAAGCTGCAGACCTGACCCCACCATCCAGGTTTAGACGCGTGACCATTCGTCGACTGCCGGAATTGTCAACGAGAGAAGGCCGAGTGACTGCGAGGCGGATAAGGCGGAAGGAGAGTCACAGGAGTCTGGCCGCCTCTACCCTTGCCGCAGTATTTCTGATGGTCCGGTGCGGCCCGACGTTCTTTTGTTCCTTGCCGGAGGCGCATCTGACAAGAAAGTTTAGAATTGTCTCAGCTATTCCGTGATATAGCTAGAAATAAGTAATTAAATTCAGACTATACATGTAATAAATAAAGAATAATTAGTTATCCAAATAATTTTTTTTTTCTTTAAAAGTTGATAATTTATATACATAAATTTTAATCATTTAGACATTCCTTACCTTTTTTTTTTAATATGACATTATTTAATAAGCCATTGATGTTAATAATAATAAACTAAACCAATTATATATCTAGTGTATGATAAAAGCTCGGGTGCGTACAAAATATGTGTTGAAATTTGCGTAAAACATGGATGGGAGGATATCAAAATTCGTAATATGAATGGTAAGAAATTAATTTTAAGTAGAATAATTCAATCATAATTTTTAATTCTAGTTTTAACTGGCATAATTTATGATATTTTATATTATATTAATTGCTAATTTATTGTAGTAAAATCTTTGCTTATTCATTTATCTGCAAGGTTTGTTTTATTAATCGTAAATAAGAACAAATAATTAAATTTATTATTTATGATTCTTAAGTTGATATTTAATGTATGTTTGAATATAAGAAAAAAAAATTTGATATATGAAATCTTCATTCATTCTTGTTTACATTGTTTGTTGTCAATTGTCAAACTGGTAAAATTTAAATTACAAATACGATTTTGTTAGATGAAACCATTTTTTAGTTACAATATCATAATTATTTATTTCAATAAATAGATGATAAACCTTAAACTATATTTAAATATTTTTAAATATAATTTCTTTGTCAAAGTCATATTTTAACAAATTTTCGAAGAAAGTTTTCAGATATATATTTTAAAACCTTATATAATTTCAATTTTTTAATTTCAATAAAAAAGATTAAAACAGTTACTAGAAAAGTGTGATATTAAAAAAAGAATCGGTGTTGATGTCATCTTTAAATTTACAGAATTAAAGGAATGCCGTCATAGGTGTGACATATGTAATTAGTTTTTTGATTGCTATTTATTTATTATACAAGAAAGAATATAAATAATTTATCAAATATTTTTCATTTTAGGGTACAAATCCAACAATCAAGCTTCGTATATTCTTTGTACAGCACAGTGTAAGGTCGGTGCCATAAAAAAAGGTTTAATACAACCTGTTAATCCAAAGTAACTTTATAGAAAAAAAAATCAATTAATAACTATCTTATTGCTTATTGTTATCATGTACACTTCAGTACATGTCACAGAGAAATAAAAAAAATGCATAAAAGTTAATAAAAAATGTTACAATTAATCAAAATATTTCTAGTATCCCTGTAAATAAGTAACAGCTTTTAGAACTGTGATTATATGTAATTAGTGAATAAAGGACATATATTTTATAAATTAATAGTTACATATAGGGGAATTCTTTATTTATTTCTTAATACTTATAAACAAAACAATTAAAAATGGCTTTAATACATCATTTATAATAAAACTTCTCCTATGATATATACAATTTGTATATGAAAATGTTCGAGAAAATGTTATCTTGAGCTGTACCACTGGGTAGCTAAGGAAATTCTAAAGATTTTTCTTGCTAGTTGCGAAACTGTTAGAAGAGTGCCCCGCGAAGATACGGGCTTTTAAAAAATGGTAAAAATCCAATCCCCGCAGTCAAAAAGCGCGGTCCCTATCGCCGAATTGCAAATTAGAGTAGAGGAAACAGTCAATGAAAGAGAGTAGGGCGAAGTGGTCAGGGCCGCAAGGCTAGTATAGCGGGACTGGTCACACTCTCCAGGCTTAGACGCATGTCCATTCGGCGACTGCCGAAATTTTCAACAAGTAGGCAAGAAGACGGAGTGACTGCGAGGCGGGTATGCGGGAATGGAAGGTCGCAGGAATAAAATTATGACAATTATATCTTGTTTGAGAACTACACATTAAATCTATTATTTTCTTATGTTAATATATTTTTTATTAGTCTTCCATATAATATTATTTTATAATATATAAAACCTGCAACGTCGTATTACATCACAGTATAAGATAAATTGTAAAATTTAGGAAAATGAAATAAATACGATAACGATGCAGAACTGTAATTTAGCAATCATTTGCTCGTTCGTTTGGCGTAATTTAATAAATATTTTTGGGCTTAAAATTGGTAAGAATAAATTTTAGCTCGTCAAGATTTTCTTCTGCAATTTGATTTTATACTTTATACTTTAAATTAGTAATTAATTACTTTTAAGCTATTATACTTATTCTGGCGTCGGCATTCTTAGTGGAACGGAAATTATAGTATATATTATGTACTCGTATACATTTGTGTATGTATTCTTCTATTTCTGTATTTGTATACAGAAATAAAAATATTATAGAAAATGAGTCAATTACAAAATTAATGGTTTGATAAGTACCGTTGCATTTATATTTGAAATTACGAAAAAGTAAATTTTTAAAAAAAATTAAATCAAATTATACCTTAGAAAATTCTAAATACTTGATAGTTCGTTAAAGAACTTCTGAATTGTCATAGTTTTTAATAACCATTACCATAAATTAATTATTTTTTTAGATTTTATTGAGTAATAAAAGAAAAATTCTAAATGTTGGCGAAATGAAAGACTTCAATTTAATACAATTTTATTGTAATTATATTGTTAAATTTGTTTTGATTTAGTAAAATACATAATAAGCTATTTTTTTTATCACGTATAAAAGATTAAAAACATGTTTTTTTAAAAAGACTTAAAATATTTACATATGTGAATGTATGATGAATCCACTATGAATCCATGGAAAATCTATGTAGAATCTGCATGGAATCTAGTCAATCCAGTTATATAACTATGTATGGGAATCGTATGTTTCCTGCAGGAATATTTCTTTTTCTTTTTCTTTGAATACCATTATCTTGGTTTTCCTAGTGTTAGCCAATTTAGTCTAATGCAATGCATTGTTCCGGTTAAAGGATCCATTAGAAGTTGAAGATAATCCCGCACTGAGTATACTTTCGTTACCTACAACAACTCAGAGTTATGAAAAAACAGAACCAATCATAAGTGGATCTGGCGCTGATGTTGTAAAAATTAACTATGACGATTCTACAGATATGAATATTATTAAAATAATTAGAAGAAAACTTAGATTAAACTTAAATTCGCCTAAATTAATGTTATTGTCAACAATGCATGAGCAACTAGTGTACGTCCACACCTACCTCTCCCTTTTCCTAACCTGGTTCAGCCTCCTCTGCTTCAATCCGGCCCTAACTCTTCCCTTATTCTCTTAGTCTCTCGTCCCCACTTTGCTACCTTCTTCGATGATTATTCCCCTTTTTACAAGTCAACCTTGCTGGGACTACTTAAGCTGCTTCGCCTCCTGCTGTGCAGCTGTCCAGGATGCATTGCCCTGTCCTACGGTCCATTCTAGAAAGGACCGGCCATTTGTTTGAGTCTCACCTGGGCTTCCTGAAGAGGCCGTGAACCCTGCACCTACCTGCTCGCCTTACATGCAAGGTAAGTTCTCGCTTAGTTATCTAACTCCCTTACCCCCGTACCACAGTCCCTAGTCTAATGTTGGTTTTAGTATGCTTTAGGTCCAGTGGGCCTGGTACAGGCCTGTGACAACGTTACAATGTATTGTATAATCTAGCGAGAAAATTCCTCCCGACCACATCGAGCGCCTCGTAGGACCAGCGCCAAGTGAAGATCAAAGACTGAAGGGATCACTTTTTAACTTCCCTCAGGACCATATAACCAAGCACCTATGCTTTGAACAACGGTGTAAAACCAGGGTTTCGAGTATAGAGAATTAGGTTAATAAACTAAACTTAGAAGAAGAAATGTGGTACACAGACGGATCCGGGACAGACAATGATACTGGATACGGAATCTGTGGGCCAAAACAAATACAAGATGCAGCGAGAGCATTGAGAGGAGAACTTGCGAGCAATAATTAAAAATGCGATTAATGCGTGTGTGTGTGTGAAGTGAGTAAAACCGCGTGATTTAAAAACCACGAACGCGTATATATAATTCACAATTCGGTGATTTGTAATCAAGAAAATAAAAAGGGAAAATGCTTGTGCGGATAATTCCGATCGCGACTTGACTCTTCGACCGATCGTTACGAACTGTTCTGATAGACTGCGATGCGTTAAACCGTTGAGAGAAAGAATTTCTCTCATTTTCTCTTATTGGCGGACGCGTCGTCAAGCGCCGAAACAACAGTCGAACAATCGAGCCATCATATTTCGACGCACAGAATATGCGGCAATAAACAGTCATAAATTTATTAATCCGAGCGCGTGAGACTCTAGAGATTTCGGCCGCACGTTAATTGTAAGTCCATACCTCTCCAGCTTGTATATCCTTTTTTACATTTCCCAGATGCGCGCAAGATATTCGAGGTTAATGACAAAAACTTTTCTTTTCACTCGTTTAAAGATAGGTGTAAGATTCGCGACTCTAAAGAAAAGGTTATCTCACTTGGAGTGAGACTCCAAGTTGAGACGAAAAATTTGTTATGTGGCTCTTATTTAATTATTCTTCGTTTACGAATCTGTACCCTCTTTTTTTTTAAATTTATTTATTTACATCACCTATTACATTACATTTATGTTACATTATATATATTACATATTACTTGACAGTAGAGATCTTAACTACTAAAATCTACAGTGCCTTGAATATAATTTAATGGTAATTTCAGTACTCAGATTAACAATTTATATTTTTTATCGCATTTTAATTTCGTCTATGTATTTGATTGTAGATTTTGGTCGGTTAGGGATAATAATTCTTGTAATTCGTTTATGAATTTAAATTTCTTTCTTTCATTTACAAATTTCTCACATTCTATTAGAATATGTTTTACAGTTACTAGTTTCTTGCATTTGTCGCAGATTTCTCTTTCTACCTTTTCTACTATATGTTTGTGAGAGATTTTAATGATTCCAATGCGTAGTCTGGTGACTAGTTTGATCTCTTCTTGACAATTGTAGAGCAGGATTTTTGTCATGTACATTTTCTTTAATTGAATGCAGTTGGCTTGAGTTTGTACTATTTTTCCATTGATTGTTCCATATGTTATTTATTTTAGTGTTAACGAAATTACGGAAGTCCGCCTCGATGATCCTGCTTTGTCTATTATGGTATGTTAGATTGCATGCTAGTTTACCTTTAATTGTTAGTTGCTGAAGGGCTTCATTATTAAGATGAGAATAACATAATAGTATTCTCCCATTTGAGTTTCTTAATTTTTTATAAATTTCGTTTATTAATGATGATCTTGATTTGTTTTGTAAAGTCTGGTTGGTAAGCTGTATGGTATTGGTGTGTATGATTACCCTGGAGTCCTCTTGACGGTTGTTGATTACTTCTATTATCAGTAATGCTATAAACAAGTCTCGTATTTGTAGTAACCCGGAAATTTAAGCATGATTATTGTCTAGTTGACGATTATTGCTGCTGCTCTATTTACTTCTTGCTCTTTCATTACAACGGTAAGTACGTGTTAAAAATTTGGGTATTGTTGTTGTATTTGCGTTACAGAAGCATTTGAATTCTCGAGAGTCAGAACTAATTTGATCGTGTTGTTTTTTATCCAGTGCGGTGCGGTAGCCTCTTGCTGTTTTGCAAAGTTAATTTCTGATATATTGAGTTCTTTAAGGCATGAAATTATTCTTGTGGTAAAACTTTGCTTTTTGGTTTTATTTGTTCTGTTAATATTGTTATTTAAATTATTGCTTAGAGTTGAGTGTATTTGATTTTGAGGATAGGAGATTATTTTTGCTGCATAATATAGATCTATTTTCATACGTCTTAGGTGTAATGGTATACTATTACTTTCACTAATAATACTATTTATTAGGCTGGTGATGAAAACTCCAATTGCTATTCTCATACTGGTGTTTAAGACCAGATTAAGTTTTTTTAGTACACTGTGAGAAGCAGATCCGTAAACGATGCTTCCATAGTCCAGTTTGGATTGAATCATAGCCTTCTACGTGGTACAAAAAACTGCCGGTTGCAAACTCAGTTTTTATATGCTATGGATTTGATTAAATTCATTTGCTGTAAGCAGTCCTTCTTTAGTTTTTCTACGTGAGCTTTCCATGTAAGTTTCGAGTTAAAAATGACACATAATATTTGTATTTTCTTTGTCATGTTTATTTTGTGCTTCATGATTTCAAGCTGAATGTCTTCGGCTTTTATTCTATTTTTACTAAAGAGTATTGCTTGTGTTTTCGTTTTAGAAAATTTAAATCCGATTTTAAGTGTAAATTGTTCGAGATTATATAGTGTTTGCTGTATAATTCTTTGGCTGGTTTTTAGGTTTTTTCCTTTAGAAAATAAGGTTACATCGTCTGCATATATCCGTAAATTAGAGCTTTAATACATTTTGTGATTTCATTTATTGCTAGCATAAATAATGTGACGCTAATTACTGATCCATGTGGAACACCGTTGTCTATTTTGGTTTGCACTGATAGATAGTTATTCTAATTTTTATATTAATACGTATAGAATCCTTTTGTTTTGGTGCTTATTGATTATGTTTTTTGTTTCAAAGTATCATCGTACCTTGTAAAGGTACTCTTATTAATAATTTTTTCTAGAATTTTACAGAGACAGTAAATTAAGGAGATAGGTCTGTAGTTCTGTTTATCGTATTTAGGTTTATGTGGTTTAGCTATGGTTATTTACTATTGTTTGTCTCCATATGTCGGGGAAGACTTGATCTTGCCATATTATGTTGAATATTTCAAGTATGTAGTCTATCGCTTTTTTTTAGTAATTGTTTAAGTAGTATATTTGGGATTTGGTCCGGCCATGGGCTAGAGTTATTGCTGCTTTGAATGATATCTTCTAGTTCTTTTTCGTAATAGGTACGTTGAAGGGGTCAGAATTATCTTTGTTTAAGTCATCATCTGATTCTGGCTGATTTTTATTATTTCTCTTAAATTGAATAAATTCCTAGTCGTAATTTTGGTCGCTTGAATTAATTACGAATTGTTGTGCAAGTATATTAGCAATTTCCACAGAGTCATTAATTATTTGTTGTTGCTCCTTTAATATAAATTGTTCAGTACAGTATCGTCCTTCTACTGCCTTAATTTTGTTCCACATTTCCTTACATGTTGTTTGATAGTTTATCGATCTTTAGTATTCTTTCCAAAAATTAAGTTTTGTTTCTCGGACAGTTCTTTTTGCTATAGCCTTATGTTTTTGGAATTCTATTTTATTTTTTAGAGTTTTTTCTCTTTTATACCTGTTTAGAGCTTGCTTCGCATTTTTTATTGTTATTTCACATTCTGAACTCCATTAAGGTGTATATTTTTGTTGCGTTCTTGCCGTTGTTTTCGGAATACTATTATTTGCAGAATTTACAATTATTTCATTTAGTTTATAGATGATATCATTAATATTGATATTTTCCTCTTTTATATTTTCTTTATATTAATTCCAGTCTACTTTATGAAATTACCACTTGGGCGTGTCTTTTTGCGAGAAATTTTCGTTGACGTAGTTAACGTTCATGATTATTGGAAAGTGGTCACCACCGTATAATTCGTCTAGCACTTCCCATTCTACTTTAACTGTTAATTTATTGCTGCATAAGCTTAAATCTTTTGCTTTAGTGTGATCTGTCGTCTCGTTAAAATATATAGGAGACTCCTTATTGAGGAGAACAATTTCGTTTTTATTAATTATTTCTTCTATTATATGTCCTCTTCTGTCGGTATTTTTTAAACTCTAGAATTCGCTGTGGGATTAAAATCTCTTACTAGTATATATGGTGGAGTTAACTCTTTTATTAAATTTTCTAATAAATTAGGATTAATATTGTAACAGTTACTAATGTCTCGTATATGTTAGCAATAGTAAGGGAATTTTCATTCGATATATTCACAAACAATGACTGCTATTGGTTCAATATTCGTTTTTAATTTTACTTCTGTGGTGTGATAATTATTATTTACTAGAATGGTAACACTGTCGCTCGCATGTATACAATCTGTTCGATTTTTCCTGTAGCAGGAGAAATTTTTCATATTAATTGTTTGCTCATTTTTCAAGTTTGTTTCTTGCAGACATATTACCTTATTTAATATTTATTTACTAGTTGTTGGAGGTAGTTGTTGTAGTACTCTTAGCATTATTTATACAATAATTTTTAGTGTCTGGTTGGGTTGGAGTTTGACTCGGAGTAATATTCGAATTATTTATGCTATTCAATAATATTGTCCATCTACACTTAATACTTTGGTTTCTAATCTTTGGATATATATCTTGTTTAATAAATTTTTCAATTTCTTGAAGGTTCTCATTGTATTCGTATACTAATTCTGTAGGACGTTTATTTCTTACTACGTTTTCTATTGGACTTTTAAATTCATTATAGTTAAGAAGCATATTTGGTTGTTCTAGATAGTTGCGAATAAATATTAGTTTTTTATCTAATTCGTCTTTTATAATTTTAATTTTTTGAGTAGCTGATATGTTTAAATTACTTGTAGTAGTGATAGTGTTTTCTTTTACTTTCTTGTTTTCTTCTACTGTAAATTCGTCTGTAGAAGTATTTATTTCTTTTTGAGAATCATTTGAGCTTATTTCGGAATGATTTCGTTTGTTATCATTTGCGTGCGAATTTATTAAAAGTTTGGTTTGGTTTTGATTTGTTATTATACTTGATAGCTGAAGCTCGATTGGATCTTGGAGATTTGTTGTTGTATGTGTTTGAGATTTATAATCGGTACTATATCTATCATGGTTTTTCCTCTGTTGGATATTTAAATTTTGGTCAACATTTATGCAATTCTTCGCTACAGGGCCCTCAAGATTACAAACATAGCATTTAAGTGTGTCTGTTCTCGAATAGATGTAATAGCTTAAACCTTCGTATTCTATTTTAAACAATTCAGGGATCTTTTGCACGTCTTCTGGTTTTACAAATACCTGTCTCCTATGACTTCCGATATGATTATAACCGTCTTTTCTTACGGTAGATTTTAAAATACTAATTGCTGAACTTCGGGCTACTTTAAGTTCATCAAGAATGTTTTCGAGTACATCATTGGAGATGATTGGAAAAACATTAAAAAAAGTAACTTTCTTTAATTTATTGATTAAGGGTCTTATTTGACAGTTTTGTTTTGTATAATTAAAGAAGTATACTTATCGGTTAAGTTATCTACTAATTCTTTACTCGAAAGGAATATAGAAATTCGGTCATTAGAGATCCTTGAGGCGAACAGTATGTTTTTTGGGTGACAAGATCCCCGATTGCAGTCGTGTAGTCAGTGAGATTCAGTCCGTCTACGCAGTCCATAATTAACCCTTGGTTACGTTTTGGGGAAAGATTTTTCTGAGTTATAGCTGCATATTCGGATGAGTTTTTTCCAATAAATGAAGGAATACCTTTTACTAGGATTTTGCTTGAAGTGGAGGGCGTCATGATGCACTTCCACTTTATGCACACTCGAAAATCGCAATTTTCGTGGGCTTTGGCGCCCAGGTGTTTACTATTACTTATATCAGTATTGATGTAAATATTACACGTAATCAGAGCAAGTAATAAACACGTCTGTACTCGACGGTTGCTCGATGTGAACTCAGTACTCTCTTCCTATCTTCGTTCGACATTTTTATGTAAGGATGGAGATATAATGGATCGGAAAGTAATTCTTTACATTGACGAATTTACCTTGCAAATAATCGACTGCGTTGACTCTTTGCAATCTTGACTCTTTGCTAAGTTGAGAGCTTCCATGAGATTCAATTGACTCTTTATTGTTTCTCGTCCTTTTTTGGAGAATGTAGAAGTATTATTGTGGTTGAAGCCGTCTTTCTAGGGGATGCTCCTTTTTATTTCTTAATGTTGTTTTTCTTGATTTGAGTCTGTCTTGTGTTCTTTGATCTTTCAATCACACGAATTTAAACACTTATTTCCTGAGATTAATTTTTCACAACAATGTAGTTAATAATCCGGTTCGAAGGACTATGTTTTGACGTGCGACCTAAGGCGATTCTAATTTTTAATTTGGCAAGGTGTAAATTCGTGCTTACCTTACTTTTTTAACGCCGTTATAGCGAAACTTAATCCGCTATAACTATAGAAGGATTGACGTTAATAACTCAAGATTTCGTCGATATTTTACTGATGTAAAAATCGTGTTTTTTTACTTTAACTTAAACCAAGTGTAATTACAATATTGCACGACGTGTCGATACTTTGGGTTCTAGTTGACAACTGACCGCTTCATGTTGATCGAGAGCTAAGAGGGCTCACCTATTTTTTGTGACCAGACTGGTAGTGCAATAAATGTTAATAGGTTATTTTTGTAATCGTTATAATAGATGAGCATGCAGCAGCATGTTATGGGAATTTCCTTTTATATCTGCCGAATTTGATGATAACAGCAGTAGATTCAAAGCAAGACTAGTGTCAAAAGGTTTTTTACAACGTGAAAACATAGACTACTTTGAAACCTTCGCACCAACTGTTCGCTAAGAAACTATAAGGATTCTTTTATCAATCGTAGCCCATAAAGATCTAGAATTAGTGAAATTCGACGTAATAACGACATTTTTCTATAGAAATTTAGAAAGAAAAGATTTTCTTGGATCTATCCGAATGATATACAGATAATAACAAGAATAACCTTGTCTACAAGTTACATCGAAGCTCATATGGTTTAAAACAGTCACCGTGCTGTTGGAATGAGAAGTTTAATTATTTGCATAAATATATACAACAATTTGTATGCATAATGATAATGGACCTGAATTCAGGAGAATATTATCTGAATTTTACAGAATTTCTAGTAAAAACCATGTAGTAATTACTAAAATTTTTACAGTTGGAATATGGTTTTAAGTTTAATTATTATTAAAGAAAAAAATGATTTAAGATCAATGCAATAGTATTGCAATTAATTTTTATATATGCTTTATTACGAAATGTACATTTTGAAAATACATTTTTAATCTAGAATTCATTATTTACATTTCAATTTGTAATTATTGTAACAAAAATTTTATTATCAATATAACCAGTATGAATCAGTATCCGGCAACGCATGAATCGGAAACGTTATCAATATTGATTTCAAAACATTCAAACAACATTCACATATGAATCAATTTTTTAGTGACTCATAAAAGTCAGTCAATTTATTCTGGAACTTTACTGTAATGTAATCTATGTCTATAACTAAGTTAGTGAGAATACTTGAATAATATTTCCTCAAGATAGAATGATTAAGGTAATGTAGTTAATATTTAATAATTCATTATATAATTATAAAAAACTAAAAAACATACTTTATTATATTATTTACATTTATGATAATATTATATTATATTAACAACAAAACTGAAGTATTTGTATTTCATACAATTAATAAGATCTAAATAAAGTACTCTATATTTTTATATAGATTTATATAGTATACTTAAGATTTTATAGCTCTTTCAGAGTTAGAATTCGTAAAGATAGTAAAGATTTATTAATCATCATCAAATTGTCCTTCTTGTATTTCAAATAATGGAAGTGAACCACATTTATTCATGGAAGCCACTTTACTTGTAATATTTTTTGAATGTAAATCAGCAGGACAAAAATTATTTATTTCAACAGGTAAAAGTTGTTTAGAATACTCATAAATTTTCATAGCATGATCTGTGAAAAATTAAAAATATTTTTAATCGCTCTTGGCAATACTATAAATACTGTTTAATAATGCATATGACAAATTTACTTGTTGGATCAAATTCATCATCACTGTCTGATGTTGTATCCCAATTTTCCTCATCCTGAATGGTTGTCACTTCAACCATATTGCCTTTATCTTCCTCACTGAAATTGAATTAGGTGCTATTTAGGTATAAACTAAAATTTGCTTAGGTTGAGTATCCTATACCTGCTATCTGTATTATATTTCTCATAATTATCAAATTCTTCACTACTACTTGAATCAGTACTTTTTATACCTGAATTTCTATTGTCTTGAAATTTATCCTCTGCTTTAATATAAACAAAAAATTTTTCTCGTAAAGTAGAATACAAAATACCTCGTATCTGAAAGAAATTATTTAAAATGTATTATACAGATAATAATTTTAATAATATGCAACAGAAATTTCCAATTATTTACTTTCATATTGTTTGTTCCAACAAAATTCTGCTCAAAATCCAAACCTTGTAAGTTATTGATTTTAAAAAGTTCAGGTGGAAACTGATCAAAACAATTATCATAAAAATCGATAAATATAAGATTCTCTAAATATTGAAAAGACTTTGGTAATCTTGAAAGACAATTGTGTTGAGCTCTTAAGACATGTAATGATTTCATGTTACCAATATTTGTAGGAAACATTATACAATTATTTTCATCAATTTTCAAAGATTCTAATTTATATAGCTCACAAAATTCATCAGGGAACCATGATATAGAATTTGAACCAAGGTCCAATATTTTTAAGTTACACAATAATTTAATTTCAGCAGGAATTATAGATAATCCGGTACCACGAAAATTTATTGCACTGATTAATTGAGGATCTTTTAGTATCTTTATAGGTATGTTACTAAAAACATTTCCTGGAATAAATGAATTTCTATTTCCTGTGTTAATTATTTCAAGACGCACCATACTTTCCACTATCTTATTCAAAATTAAATTTGACAGGTTAGAACAAGTTATTGACAAAATTTTAATATTTGATGTTCCATCCATCTCCATAATACTAAATAAATCAAATGTTGTTTCATCAAGAATAACCTCATTTAAATTGCAAAATTTTTGCTTTGTAATCCAATCAGGAAAGTGTAAACACTGTTTATTATTAGTAGCAATAAATTTTTCTAAATATCTGCTATAAGGTTCAATATTCATTTTTATTCTAGGATTAAAAGAAACATTTAGAATTCTGAGTGTACCCATACCAGTAGTAATACAATCAGGAAGTGTCCTAAATTTGTTATTAGATATATCAAGCTCCTTCAACCTTTGTAACTTAAAAAATTCAATTGGCAAATTTTCTAATTGATTATAACTAACATCTAATGAAACAAGATTGTTTAAATTTCTCAAACTGAGTGGTAAATCTGTAAGCTGGTTATGACTAATGTTTAATATTCGTAAATTATTTAACTCTCCAATTGAGTCAGGCAATGATTGTAAGATGTTATTACAAATGAGTAGTTTTTCCAAGCATTTAAACATACTTAGATATTCAATAAAATCTTCAAAATTGTTTTTAGTAAAATCTAATTTGGTTACATTTCCTGCTAATTCAGTCATATTTTCAAGTAGATGCAATACCTTACCAGAATCTGTTAATAAATTATTTAGGATATCACAAATACTATTTACAGATTGTTCATTCTTCATATCTGTCTCTGTTTCTTGATAAAAATTTAAAATCACACATTTTTCATTCGAATTCGTTTTCCTTTCAACATAGTTAATTTTTTTATTAAATGCCATCTGCAAATAAATGTTAATCTTAAATAAATTCAAATATTCTTTAAAAAAATCACATTGTTTAAAAACGGACATTTTTCATAGCAGCAAATCTGGAGTATTCTTTATATTTGAAGGTTAAGGTATACTAAAATTTTGAATTAGAAGAAACTTATTTTCTTGTTTTTCACTTTATTTTAAAAATATTATTGCTTTCGTATATTACTCTTTCGAAACTTAGTATATTTAATTAAATTCATCGGTAATAATTCCATCTCTATTCATTCCAAACAGAAACAGAACTATATCAATATAGTATACAAATCTATTTCCACGAACTAATAAAATCACTAGCGAAGATGTAATCAGATATACCACTAAGCCCTACTGTTTGGAACTCAGTGACAGCAGGTGTTATATACATATATATATATATATATACTATGAATATACAATACTTTACTCGAGACTTTACTATAAGTCTCCCAAGTGTACACATTGTTACGAGATAATAAAAAATTTAATTACCTTACATTAGTTTAATATGTTCTAAATTTAACACCAGATAAAAATAAGCAGTTGTTTAAACAAAAAAATTAAATTAGAATCTAAATCGTCTTTTGAAAAGAAAGCAATTCTTATGTAGAATGAAATGTCAATTAAACAGGGTCTTGCATATAATATTAAGGAAGATTTTATAGAAGGGTTTCAAGATTTGAATAGCAACTTCTGTGGTCGCAGTAAACGAATGGCAAAATCGGATTTTTGTTTATTTTGTATCTGATGATTCAACATCCAGCGAAAAATTAAAAAATATAGTTTTGGAAGTTCTAAAAGTGTTTGAAATAATAGGATTTAGAGTCATAAGATATATGATCAAGAGAACACGAACAGCAAAGCGATTGCCGAATTAAACATTAGTAAAGAAAAACTTTTTGTTTTACTAAATAATCAAGAAATAACTTTTAGCTTCGATATACCGCATATTTTAAAATGTATTCGAAAGAATTTATTCAACTCTATTTCTTGGTCAAGGATACATTAAAAAGTATGTAGCTGGCTACCTTGTATTGAAACTAATACACAAATTCTCTTGCGAAAGGTGTGAAATTAGTAATTATTAAGGATAAAAGCTCTTACAAATTCTTTTTTCTCTATAGTTTGAACAGTATTTGATGTATTTGGATTACAATAGAAAAATTCGTCAAATTTTTATGGTATTGAAAAAATTTTACTTGCTTCGATCGAGAAATAAATTTTAATTAAATATTTCGATTTTTGATCTAACAACAATTTTGCCAAGTACGGTTTTTTTATAATTAAATTATTTTTAAAAATGTATTTTTTAAATTTTATTCATTAATAATACTTTATTAATATTTATATAAATAAAACTTTATTGTGTTTTGATTATAAAAAATCACTATCTATGATTTTATTTATAATTTTAATCAAATTTTTTTTAAATATATGTATTTATTTTGATTTTAACTGTATCATTAAGTTAGTCATTGATTTTTTGCGTATTTTATAATTAAACGAGAGGGTATTATTGATTGTTTAAAAATATTATTTAATTTCTTTCTAAATTCAATGAAATTAAATTGTAATATTTTTACTTTATTGTATAAAATTTTTATTGAAAATGTCCACTTATTACGTTGATTTCGCCTTTGCCTTCACGCAAAGGCTCTCTCGTTTTTCGAACGCCAGTCCTAACGCACATAGTTTTTTGCATACTACCATTTTGTCTATTCTTACTAAATAAATAAGTTGTCATTTATAGTTGAATATTTGTTAATATCCAAACCAACAATTTTAATTTGAAATTTAAATTAATCGTGCTTTTTTACATATAATCAAAATATTTATTTTTATTTTCGATTAAAATTGTTATTTATTTTTTGTTAAAAAGTATTGGAGGTTTAGTGGGTATTTTTTTGGACAGTAATTTTGGAGTCCCAAAGAATCCAAAAATATTGTCCAAAAGAGTCTCACACACCGGAGAAGCTCGAATGTCTCTCTTATGGCACTTAGATGCATTTCTTAACTCCTTAGATGAAATTAAAAAAAATTTCTTTTTTTAATTCAAACTTTTTAATTCTTAATTTAATATTTCAGAGATTAGTAGTTTAAAATTACATATGTATATATACATTATATGTATAATTATGCTAGATTATTTTCAATAAATGTATTTTGCAGAAATTAAGTTGCATGGGTAACTAGGTTAACAGAAAGTATAAAATATATCTGCAATTTAAATATACAATAAATTATATCTCTTAGTTACCTCGATAATACTATACCTAGTTTTACCTATAATTTTGATTTCAATATAATTTTAATTTTAAGTTTCTAATTTTTCACTATAAATATAATAAGCAATAAGGTAGTGTGCAATATATTAACTTTTTTAAATTTTTTACTTTAATTTTTTAGTTTTTTATTAATTTAGACATATCTATACACATTAAATGTCTATAAATTAAGATTTTTTAGTAAATCTTAAACAATTCAAGCTAAAATCTACAGTTAACCAAATATATATATATATATATAAAAATTCGTATATCAGAGTTATAAAACGTATAGATAAATAAATGTTAAATTGCTAAACAAAACCACTACTTATTAAGTATTTAAGATTATTTAATTAATTATGTAATTTAGTATTTACTTCAGCTCTGCAATTAATATAAACTTTTGTTAATATTTAATATGAGAAATATATATAAGATTAGCGGACACGATATACTAACTAATTTGGAACAATGCAAGAATGTCTTGAAATTCTTAGAAGAAATTAAATACTCAAGTTTAATTTAATATGTTGTATATATTGTATCTAAGCACAATGCTCTCAAATAATGCGCTTAAAAAGCTATCATAAATTGTTTGTACATATATGTATTATTAGTATAATAAGTATTATTATCATGTGAATCTCATTTGTACTAATATCACCATATGTACACCACCTAATATCCACACTATAACTATTGTAAATATTGTAAAAGTCGCTAATACCTATAAGGGGATGCGACTTAAAATAAATAAATGAAAAAAAAAAAAAAAAAAAGATTAGCGGTAAATCGAGCGGTAAATATGTATATATTTCATAATTCATTTTTTAGATTGATTTTATACTTACTATTGAGTATCCAATTATTAGAATATTAACGTCTTTTTGATATTTACTGTAGTTTTGTAACGATAACTTACGTGTACATTATTATAAAATAGATAAAAAAGAACATTTTATATAAATATATATTTTCTTTTATTAAATTTATATTTTCAACTGTGTAATATAATTTCACTTTATAATTTATTAATTCGTTTTGAAAAATATTATAGAAAATTATACATTATTGTTTGTAATATCAGTAATATCCTTATCCACACAATGATTATTCAATCCAATACTATGGTTAATTTGTTTTTACTTTACGGTATTTTTCTTACATCAAATTGTTTATTGTGTAAATAATTATGGATTTTCATTGTTGTCTTTATTCTTAAGACTTCATTGAAATCATTGACGTAATTAAACAACACATAAAAACATAGAACCCTAAGCATAGGGCTTATAATTTCTTAGAGAGTCGAATTCCATAAGTCATTGAATCGCTCTTTATTTCTGTACAAGGAAGGTCAGCGAAAATTCTGATTTACTAAAAACAATCAAACGATATAATTAAAATTTTCAATTGATATTTTATTTAATTTTTACTAAATCAGATACTTTCTCTTATGCATGATAAAATAAAGCATTACAATAGGTTGAAAATAATAAGTTTAGTTTCATGGCTGATAAACAATAAAGTATAAACACTTACATATCGTTGACAATCAAAGTTACAGTTTTACTAACAAACATTAAAATTTATATATATTATAAGCATAATTTTTGAATAAAAAATAGTCTTCTGAATAGTAAAATACATATTAACGAAAAAAAACAGAAACAATAAACAATTGCACATTTTTATTTATCAATATAAAACTTTTTGAATAACGTAAAAGTTTTCCTAATTACTTAAATGATATGTTTTATACAAAGGCGTGGCACATGAGCGCAGATAGTGCAAAGTTTTGTTTTTTAAGAATATTGATGAAAACAAATAAAAAAAATAATGGAATACTCAAGCAAAAAATGTTTAATTATAACAAACCAAAGTAACTTAAGCACAAGTAATGATTAAATTCGATTATAAACTATCATTAGAAAATGGCTTTGATTGATATTTAAATTTTTGAAATTATTTGATAAAAGTATAGATAATTTTATACAATTAGAAATAAAAATCCATGTAGATTTATAAGTAAAAATATTTTTAACAGTATATTCTTTTCTAATCTTAATTAATATATATTTCCTTTTTTACAAGTATAAAAATATGAAAAATTTTATTTCTATATTCACATTTTTTCATAATTTCGCGTCAGGATAAAGTATTTGTATTTTTACAAGTTAAAAGACGCGTCAGAATGTTTCTGCTCATTTATGAAATACATTATTCTGCTCGAATCTTGGTAACTAAGCACCGAAGCTAGGCATCGATTACTTTATTGGACTTCTGAATTCGTCACTAAAATAATTGTTTCTTAGTATCCTGCATAAAATTTTGTTTTTATTGTGTACTGAAATTGTTTTGCAAAGAATTTGATAATTCTATTTCCATTTTTTTTATTAAGTGTGAAATCGTATTTCATGCATCCTCATTATAAAACATTGTTATAAGATTAAAGTGTCAATGGGATTAATCGAAATTTTATTGAATGATTGTCTTATGATATTGAAAGTCAATTCAATGATTTGTAAAAAACTTGGTCTTTGAATTCCCTGTTATAATGCTATAAAAATAGATCATATATATTTTGATTGACTTTCTGAAATTGAAAATATTGATACTTTTTTTGGAAAATTATATTTTCATTAATTACATGATTTGCATTAATGTTAAATGGAAAATTTAAGAAACTAGTATTCTTTATTTCTAATTGTAGAATTTTGTATAAATAAATGTTAATTTTGACTTAAATGTCATGCATTTCAAAATGCACAAATACTTATGTATACAAATTATATTTAAAAATATTAAGTTCATGTATACTAGTGTACTTTTTTATACAATAAAATATAGTCATTGTTGTCATAAATAACTCCAAACTCTGTTTAAAAACGCTTACTTTTTGTAACAACAATAGTAGCCTAGACAAAGATAATTGTATAATTTGAAATACAATTTGAGAATAGAATGCCTTAAATTACATTTTATTCTAAACATGTATTTGAAAAGTACAGATTTAACACATTTGAATCACAACAGATTAAAATACATGAAAATATAATGAAAATCACTCAAAAATATATGCGATACTCATTATGACCAAATTTTAGACAATATCTTGGAATGATTTTAATAAAATTTCACACTTTTATTTTTCTAAAGAAAGAATGAACGCATGCAAAAAACCAATAGATGAAAGTAGCATCAGTATATTAGCAGAAACATTAATCTGTAACTGATAGATTAACAAAGCCATAATGTCAAATAAATAAAGTTACATCATTAAAAATCTAACAATAATTCAATATTAAATATGAATTTAATATCATAGATAGAATTATAATCTGAAATTTTTTTAATAGAAGTATAATTTTATATGTATTAATATTAAATTAATTCAATCTAGATTTTCTATAATATTTAAAATAGTATCACGTCAATAAAAAATAATCTATAGTCAGATTCAATTGCAGGCAGTGATGGTGTGCATCACAATTGAAAATATAATTTTGTTAGTTTGTTATATAGAATGCTTTAACAAATATATATTTTCAAAACTTACGCCTTTTAAAAATTAATAGGTTTATCTTCTAACATTAATTTTAAAAATTTAAACATTTCTCGGAGTTGCAGCGTTATTTTGGCAAAAATAATGTTTTTCTTTCCTTGTGTACTAATACTCTAAATATTGTTTTATAAAAACAGAGGTTGGTCATAGTAGAAAAAAAAATAAATTAACGCTAGTCCTAGTGCTACTTTCAATTCTCAGTTTCTTTGAATCATTCAAAGCGTATTGAACAATAAAAGAACGCAAGTATATGAATAGAAACTGAACGTTCGAACGTGTCAGTATCTTGATTGTTGGTGAATTTTGATTTATTTAATATAAGATTGACGGTCTAATGGAAAGAACTTCTAATATTGATGGTGGTTCAGCTTTAATAAGTTTAATAATAGAATCCCTATTTTCTTAAGTTAAAACTGAACTTTGAAGTTTGTCACTGAAAAATATGATTTCTATCGTAATTACTTATATTTTTACTATATCACTGCAAGAGTTCAAAATCAGCTCAACCATTGTCCAATTCAACAATTAATTTTAATCAACTTTGTAACAAGTTTTAAGTTCCGTATTTCACGTGCGGGCTTTGCGATAGTATGTATGAATATGCGCAAGCTCGCACGCAAAAACTCTTTGCTCACTCGGACTTACATCGTGTAAATAATATAAATGTATATGGACGTTATGTTTCCGTTTCTAAATGCAACTTTCATTCTCTCGCCGACCATAAAGTGAAGACTCGAATGAAATACAAGAAAAAAATGAAGTAGAGTGCATACGGAGGAAAAAATACACATCGCGACGATTTGGCGAAAACGCACCTCGTACTCGTTCGCCCGCATTCTTTTTCGGCTCACTTTCACGCATTCACACTTACACACGCGCATACACTGGACGAGGAAGCACACGGCGAAGCCCAAGTTCATTGACGCCGCTGCTGCGCGGAGAATATATAAGTACTCACGGGGCGCTTTTCGGGGCGGAACCGTTACTTTGGCCGGAAAAGAATAAAAAAGAGTCAAGAGTCGGAATCCGGCTTTTCGAGCTTCGGCTTGATAACGGCGATGATGTATAATATGATGATGATCTTGCGCACCATCGCTCCTTGGTGTCCTCTCAGTATATCGTGGAATGAGCGGGGTGTGCACATTTATATGCAAGCTTGTATTCGCAGAAACGCAGAATGTAAGGGATTCCTCCAAAAACATGCTCTTGCATTCTATACAGGTATGCCTCTTATTCATTTTAATATAAGTGAACGCAAGGTTGCTGGAAGCGTTGTGGCGTGCACAGGAAGTTTGGATATTCATCTCGGAAGACTGGTACGATTATCATCGTTAAGAATATGCATCTTTTTATGCTCCTTATATACTCTTTTACGTTTCTTGCACACTTTTCCAGGAATACGTACAAATTCTCAGTCATTTGCGTGTACTTTGCACGATCTTCCCGTACTTAATAGCATTAAGAAAAATTGAAGATTTCCCATGCGCAACAGCACTTTCACCAGGTCCTCGTCTCCGAGCTCGTCTCTCTTCGCGATACACAATGCCGCGCGATAAAAATCTCTCAGAATTAACAATCGAAAAAGTAGCGTAAATCCTCCTGGATTTACATACGAGTTCATTAAAATATCGATACGTCGTCAACAAGGATAATATTATAGTTTGCTCTCCCTCACCGCAGGAAAAAAGTATGCTTAAAAATAAAAAGAGCGAAACATAGAGGAAAGAAGAGTGAACAGCGAAGTTTCATGCGAGACCGCCGCGGCCGTCGAGTCCCTGCCACTGTATGTGTATATTATATGTAAATGTACTATTAAACTGCATCAAGGAAAAGCGAGAAAGAACTTATATAGGCAGGAAAGCGTACGTATAGTAGTGCGTCCATTGTTAGCGCGATGCTACGTACAATAGGTATATATATTATGATTCTCTTCGCGGCGAGGAAGATGTGCGCGCGCGCGTGCGCGTATATGTATATGAGAATGTAGGTTCGTGTTCGCCAGCGCATTTGGACTATGCGCGCGCAAAAGTGTGCTCATGCGTCTGTCTGTCGGCGTGTGGTCGTGTGGGTGGATGAGTGCGTGCGCGCACCTCAAAGTGTGTGTACTATGTGTGCTTTCAGCCTTGACTAAAATACGAGGAAAAGAATATCATTATATTAATATTATATGTATTTAATATATATTATATCGAACTGCGCACTCGTCGAAGAACAACACGAAGTTTCTATCACAGTTTCGCCCCCCTCCCGCAGCCGCGAATCGAAATAGCCCCCTGCCTCTCGCGGTGGTCGGTCCACCGAGCCTGCGGTACCCTTCGAGGCACCTTTGCACGTGTACGGGTCGGTCCTCGGTCCCGGCCTCGCGGATCTATCGTATACATAGCGTGTCGCGGGCGCGCCGCTTCGGCGTTCCACATACGTAATGCACATGGGCCGCGGTGTACGTGGATCGTACGTAGGTGAAAGAGATAGGACAGGAGATATACAGGGATCGCGTAGAGAGTTTTCGAGAAGGCTTAGTGGTATATATATAGGATCGGGCCGAGGGCCGCGAGGCGGACGGCCGCGGTGAAAGGCGATCGCGGAGAAAGGGAAATGTGTAGCTCCTCTCCTCTTCCTCTATCATAGCGCGCGGCGGATCGTTACAATTGGCTACGCGTAGCGCGCGACTCTCCCCTCGCCGGAGGCTCGGCCCAGCCCGCGGCTCGGCCCAGCTCGGCCCCGGCGCGCCTCGTCCTTCCCCGAGCCCCGGACCGCTGCGCCCAGCTGCGCCGCGCCGCTTCATTCACTCGCTATCACACTGTGTCGTCTAGTCTTTGCTCGCCTCCCCCCCTCCTAGCGCACAGATAAAGCCTGCAGGCTGGCTGACTGCCCTCGTCCCCGCGCCTCGAGCCTCTGGGGACGATTAAGAGACGGGGAGGCCGAGGCCTCCGCCCTCGCTCCCGAGCGGTCGCCGGCCTCCACTATATCCTGCGCTCGAGGTCCTCGTGCAGAAGGCTGTTATTGTTCGTCTCGTGAAGGGAGCCGGGCGACGCCTCCTCCGGCTGCTCGCCCCCGCTCAGCTCCAGCTGACCGGTGCTGCTGTCGCCGCTGCTCGAGCCGCACTCCCCGTCCACGAATCTGCACAGCATCCCAAGTCAATTGTTAGTCATGGCTAGCCATCCCCATCGATACTTCCACCCATTCCACACCCTCGACCCCTACTCGACAACTCGAGCTTTCCTTTTATTATTCGCCTCTCATTCCCGCCTCATATTTTTACTTTCACTTTTATCGCTTTATCAATTTTCTTATAGCTCATCATTGTTTCCAAGCAACATCACCCGATAGACTTCCCTCTACCTGCGATTCGTTTTCATTGCACCCATAGTTACTCGTGTCAATTTATCAGAGGTGAAAACCTGAACATACTAAATCCTTTTACAGTGAAAATACAACAACTTCAATTATTTGAAGAAGAGTTATTTTAAATCATTATATACCATTATTCTACAGTTGGCCATAACACAAGCATAATTAAACGTTCACTTTGATCGATTGAAAACTTCCATGAGGCTTTAGCCCAAGAATCACGAGTGTTTTTACAAATAAACATTAATTTGATTATCAGGCTTGAAAAATAATTATCCTATTAATGATAATATTTGTTCTATTGCAAGTAATTTTGAACAATTGCTCTTGTAACCGTAATTTTAGGTAGAATCTATTTTAATACAACTATACATTACTCGATGAGTGCTTTACGTCATTATGATAGTTCTTAGAAACGATATCAAAGAATGTCTACATAATTGTAAAATTTAGGACCATTGTACATATGCACGGGAAAATGTGTGTCTATTTATAGACACATATTAAAAACTGGACTGTGTTCTCACTAACTTCTACTATCGTAACGATTGTAACGATTTACTACATTTAAATCATTACGTTAGTGCCTGCTTTTATAATTTTTATCTATTGTTAAAATCAAAACAAACTTTGTAGAATAATTCTTTTTTAATCATAAATGAAAAATTCCGTCTACTCTAAACATCAAGAACGTAGCTGTTTATTTTAATTCGTACTTAAATTTAAAAAAATTTCCAGTCTTAATTATTTAGTTTTTTAAAACCTATATAATTTCTAGTGTTTTATCTGCCTAAATAAAAATAAGTCGATGCTGGATCCACTGTATACAGAAAGCGTAACAGAAGTTAATTAATTATACATCTATTACATTTTTGTTTAGCTAATGAATGGCTAATGAGAAATCTGTCCATGTATATATTTTATAAGATTTTTCGCAATATCCCAGATTGGAAGGCTTGTATTTATTTTGCCCATAAACACTGCTCGTGAATGATTTCGAAATTTTCGACTCGATAAGCGATATAAATATGAAATTATACACCCATCTGCAGATAAAGTCCAATCTCCTGTCGAAATTCGAATTTTTTGAATTTACTTATAATGATTTGGATTTCATAACACTTTAATGTGCAAAAATTAGTATTTCTAGCTAAGCTATCATTCGGTAAATTTCGTATAAATTAAAACAAATCTCATTTAAAGAAATTAAAGTGATTCAATAATATATTCCATTAATACTTTTTACTTGTCGTAAATGAAACCATATTTAATTTTTAGGCAATCGGTTCAAAAAAAAACAATCAATTTAAAACATAACAATCCTTATTGTAGATTCAAATCTTTAATTGAAAATACAATAATAAAGCACTGTATTAGCCTTCCGACGGATAAATAATTTCTGCAGATGTATATTTTAATCAATAATTAAATGATTGATTGATATTACGGTTAATTTGCTAGTATAACATGAGAAGAGCAAGAAAGCTAAAATGTAAAAATCAAATGCATGATTCTCAGTATCTGCAGTTGGAGGTAGCTTTTCACGTCTGGCGATTGATCGATATAAAGCAGTATAACCGTGCAATTGAAAGTTATTGATATAATTAAAATTAATGTGGATGTTTAACGATCAACTCTTGAGATACTTTTAATTAAACAACGAAAGAGATTACGCAAAAAAGAAATAGGATCGAAAGTCCGATTATTATTTGGGCTTCCAGATAAGCATAACGGATCACTTTTTTAATTATATTTAAGTACAGCTGCAATGGTATAGTAACTTGAGCCAATAAGTGGCCTACTTTGAGATTGCTTGTATTCAGAATTGTCATAATATGTCATCTTTCTTTTTTCTTTTCTTTTGATTTAAGACCAGCCGTTATCCTCGTGCAAGAACAATAGATATGATTGAATGTAGTGCTTCCAAATTTAATGGGAGCAATTTAATCAAGCCATTATTTCGGATGTATCTCATATTGCAATATTGTGACGTCTTTCATGGAGGCACGTAGATGTCTCTATTCACAGGAATGTACTTGTATGAGAGTTTGTAGAATAACGTATAAATTTGAATTGAATGAAATCCTGCGAGGCTAGATTGAAAATTGTATTTTATTCGAAACGTCTAAGTACTAGCTATTGCAACTCGAAGGAAAAATCGATGGTTTATATGATAGATCGATTAGTATTTGATTACCGCTGAATATTTAACTTTTTTTTACTTTTAGTAAATGTTCGAAAATATTGAAAAAAACCCCACGGTTGGATGTATCATCCAGAAATTCCAAGCAGGCGCATCGTATTATTCTGAGGCTTAGCTCCGAGGAAATAATAAATTAATCATTTTTTCTTAGAGGAAAAAAGACGCGACGCGACGATGCTTGAACAACAATTGTGCGCAGTGAACAACAGTTGCAGGCGGTGATCCCGAGTCAAGATAAAAGCCTTCGATGCTTTGGGTTATTGACGAAAACGAGAGGCTCAATTGGTGCCCGTGAGAGGGTACATAAATCTCGTTGGTGCAGGGACTTACGTGTAAGGCTGCTCCTCTCCGCGCATCTCGCATATGACGTTCGTCAAGGCCATTATGTAATTCTTGGCCAGGGTAAGCGTCTCGATTTTGCTCAGTTTTCTTTCCATTTTCACGTGCGGTATGACCTCCCGCAGTTGCTGCCAAACATAAGAAACGATGAATTAAATCCTTTTGCGCAGACTCTCTGGGCTGCTCTGGCCTCGCACGTTACAGGCACCGCACGCGTATATAAGCGCGCGTTACGACGGAGCCTAATGATACCCTGCAAGATCTCCCCGCGGGTCTTCCAGGAGGAGGAATTTTAAGAGGAGTACCTAGCGAGTACGTAGGCGCGACGCGCATATAGGGGACAGTATTTATTGCATCCGCGCGAACGACAAATCACGAGCTCGCGTTACGTCTCGGATAGTATAACCGCGCATAGATTTCTCGTTCCTCGAAAAAGTTACAACTTCCCATTGCGCAGGCTCGGTAGGCGCGCGCTCGCCTTCTGCGTTCCGCATATGCATTTTTCCAAAGGGGCTTTCACTTTCAGCGCGAGCGGAAAAATGCTATCAGGGGAGAGCACGCCGCCGGCGAAAAGCGCTCGGCGTGCATCTCGGGGATCCGTTCACGGATACGCCCGAGGATCTGGCAGGCCCGTGGAAACGCGCCCGCGTCGTGACAGCCGACTCGACACGCTGGTGTTCGGCTCGCGTGGCACTTAGCCAATCCGTTCCGCGCATCCTAACCTGCGCGGTACATCCCAAGGTATACCCTTTTTCTTTCCCTCAAATCGAGTTGCCTTATAGTCAGTTGGTTGACGTGTACCTCGGTGCCGTCAAACAGCCCGTACCGGCCACTAAAACGCCAAGAGAGATAATCTCGCTGTTTGGAAACGTAAACACGAGAAAAAGCCGGATGACCTCTCGGCTCGGTACCTCCCGGCGCGGCTCGGGGCGCCCCGAGGCTCAGATCTGCAAGCTAGAGCGTCGCTTGTTAGAAAAAGCGCAGCGGGCTTCTTTGTTGTATTGCGCCGTATGAAACATCGTGCATTGCACTATCGGACACGAGCGGCCGGCGCACTTTCTGCGTGGGCGAAAAACTTTCGCTTCAATTATCCAAAACGCTGATAAACGGGAGACAAAATCAGATGGGACAGGACGACTCGCAAGCGGAAGGGTAAGAGCAGAGTCTCTCTCGAATTATGCGATATTGGGGAACGGTGAACTTAATGGACGATGTGTTGAAAGTTCAAGAGTGCAATCAGGCACTCAGCCATGTCAAGATTCGCTCGGCAATTGCACTAATACGCGTCGCTTTTTATAAGTCGTTTAATAACTTTTAATGTTATTAACCCGCCATTTTTATTCATTATCCGCTCACGATTAATATTTTCAAGCGGTAAATTAAAAAAAAATTTTTTTACTCGATTCCAATTGATAACGCAAAATTCATTTTGCAATTATATATTAATACTTTGTATTTATATTTCTTCATAATGTTTTGCATGATAATATTTGTTTGAAATTCAAATTAATAAAATGTAGTAAATAAACCGTATTTATTTTGAATCTTTTTGTTATTAAAGTATAAGTTAAAGTCCTTAGAATTTTCTTCGCAGCGTATTAATCATTATAATTTAGAGATAAATTAAGTTTTAATAGTTAACGTTAAAAAAGTTTCAATTAATACAAATAAATATACTTATATAATATTAACCAACAATTTAATGTTTAAATTTATTATGTAATTTCGAAAATTATGCATGACTTGTTAATCGAAGAATTAGTTTAAAAATAAAAATTTACATATTTTTCTCAAGTGGCATATTATTCATAGCCCACTCCTGTAAACTACAAATTTAAGAGTTTTCTACGAATCTCATCAAATCATAAGTAATTTTCATTAATAATATAATATTGAAAGCTTGGTATTTTCTAAAACAATGTATAACGACAAACTGGTTAAAATTATGAATGGAAGGATTAACGTATAAAATCTTAAGGAAGTTGAGAGAAGATTACTTTTAGTAAGTTTGGTTATAGCATTCTGTTTACGATGTCTTTATACATAAAATGTTTTACATTTATTCTTCAGAGTTTTAACATGTGAAATTTCACATAAATTACAAAGTACATTTAGCATTGTACTTAAATAAACATTATATTTACAAATTAATTAAGCAGGGGTACATTTTTCAACATAATCACTCGAATGCTTTGCGCGCACTAATTCGAATGAACCATGCTGTTTATCCAGTTTGTTATTATCAAAAACATTATTTGACTTGAAATTCGATCGAGTATAACGAATCATGATCCGATTAAAATCTCGACGGTGACTAGTGCAAAGGATGTATTATATTATAAAAAGCACTGAACTATTTGGTAAGAGATCGTGTAAAAGTATTCAATATAGGACACACGATTCCATTATGTTGGTTATTGTTATTGGAAAGTTGTTAGAGAAAGTTGGCTAATCATGGAACAGTCCAAATTGCCAAGGCAAGTGAAAAAATACTGAAATAAGATCTATAAAGGAAAATTTTCATAGCTCGGGACTTGAACTTGGCTCTCTCGGTTATTCAGGTTCATCGAACCCGTAGCTCAATTCAGAGTTATGTGTTCAATACTGATTTTATTCAATCGCAAAATAATAAAACGTGTATCTTTTCCAAAATGAAAAAGAGGTATTCAGCAGAAGTTTTGAAACTGAGCTCAAAACACTTTGATATTAAGATCCCTTGGAATTAGAACGCGTGTCTTGCTATAGAATGTTACAAGTAGGCGATCAGTATTTGTGGAGGAGAGGAGGAAGTAAGGACAGGAGAGGAGGTTACGAAGGTGGTCGAAGCTACTCGGCGATCTAGGTCATCCTGGTGAGAAAAGTCGAACAGAGGGGGAGCGGAGGTAAGGGCTTTGGGGCGAGTGGACAAGTGAAGGGGCATCGGTAATCGGCTGGCTTAGGCCGGCTGCAAGCGGGTTCTTCCTACCTCGAAGGCGTCGTTGAGCGAGTGCATCCTCATTCTCTCGCGTTCGTTACTCTCGAGTCTCCTGAGGGTACGTTCCCGCGCCGAGATGCCGCTCTTTCGCCGGCGGGTCGTCGGCGGTCCGCCTCGGCTGCGGCGCTTCACCCGCTTGGGGCCTCGCTCGCTCCCGCTGCTGTCGCTCTCGTCGCCCACCTGCGCACACAGCCGCCACATTAGCCTGCGCATCTCGGCTCTCCTCGCAGCGCCGAACCACCGGGCGCTCTGCATCACCCCTCCCCCCGTCCCCCGCCCCAGCCGGAGATCCGAGGAGTCGATCGAAGACGACTAGAAACTGGCCCTCGTTAGCTCGGAAGCCGCGCGTAAGCTGCCGATCCTTCCCCCCTCGCACATTCTGCCAGCGGCCTCGTTACGTCGCGGAACTCATTGCACCGCGACAGGTTTCCCTTTACGTAATCCACGGCGATCAAGGTGAGAATCGCGCGGTCGATCTCCATTACATCTCGCCGATCGGTATGGATCTTTGGAGGATCGGCACGGCAAGCGATAATCTAATGAGTGTGCACTGGAGCGCCGAGCATTTATAGAGACACTTCTGTCGGGCGAAAGCCCCGGCTTGGGCCCCGGATCCGGTTGCCGAGCTAGAGTTGGACGGCGCGGCGAGTACAGGCCGTGGCGCTGCTCGCGTCCCACTGGAAATTCGAGTTATGCAAAGGTGCGCGGCGCTCGCGGACTCTGCTGGCCACGCGGGAGAGAAGAGGCGCACCTTATATCAATGACTCGGCGCCGAGCGCTTTTTCCGGGCTTTTTTCACGGAGCCGTGCGGAGAAAGCGCGGACCGCGCCCAAGCCCCGGCCGGTGGAACCTCGGGCCGTTAGTCCACCGCGTGCCTTCCCTCCATCAATGGGCCTTGGAAAAGAACAGTGGCCCCGCAACCGAGAGCGCGGTGTCGAAAAAAATACTATTCTGAGTATACCGGGCGAGCTGATCAGCTCGTTAACGCGTTTTCCGATGCTTTATAGCTGTCGTCGATTTCAATACAACGATCCATGCCGATTTCTGCCGTGGAGCGCAGCAGCTCTTCCGCGCTCGCGAGTCGGTCGTCGCGCGCGCACCAGCCAGTGACCAGTGCAGTAGCCTCCTCTGGGCGATTAGCTGGGCGACACGACCCAAACCCTTCTGCGCGCATGCCAGCGAACGCCCGGTTGAAAAAGGCCCCCGAGCGCGGTTACGCAACGCGGCGACGCGCGGCGCCCAAGCGAGTCAGAAAATGCGAGTTGGCGAGTTGTGCGCCGGGCCGAGGGAACGATGAATCGGTGATTTTCATTAATGAAAGTGGCGCACTCGAGCCGTCCTGACGCGCTTAAGCACTTGAGGCTACCGATGCGCCTTCCACTTGCGCTCCTTTGCGCCATGGGCTTTCTTACTCTTATAGCGAGCCCAACGGGATAATTACCTCAGCGCCGACATGGTGACGGCCTCGTTTGCCGGTTAGCGAGTCTACGGAGGCGTCGTCCAGGTCGATGTACATCTCCTGATCGACCGAGTCCTGATCGCTGCCTGATAGCCTTTCCAAATTTCGCATTATCCTGAAACGAGACAAATAGGGGCATCGTTAGCTTCTGCCGAGGCTTCTACATTACTATAATAAGCGATTCTAATGCTAGGTTGCGTTTGTAAGGCCTCTCCTTTAATGCTTTTTGAATTACTTTACGCTCTAATTATAATTTATCAATTAAACTACAGCTGCTATAGCTTAATCGTCTCGGTATTTTATCGCGAGTAATTCTTTTGCAATTGTTCGCGATAAGGGAATTATATTCAATTGTTTGAAGCTCGCGGAGCTGATTGTTCGTTGATCCAGCCAAGCTTTCTACAAATAGAAAAGTTGGATATAAAAAAACATCAGGTTTATTTTCTTGTTTTGTTTTCCTTTTCTCCGAAGTAAGAGGTGATTAGTCCTCGGATTAGTCAGTTAATGAGATACGCCAGTAGGAAATTCCAAACTTGATAATTGGTAAATGTTTAATTTACGGATTAACTTTCCTTCCTGGCTTTTCAGTACGCACACAGGAGATCCGAGTAGGTCTAAAAAATTAGCGACTCATTGGATGGGAGGTTGGCAAGCAAGCAGGAGGGTAGGCTTCTGAGCGGGGCTTGCGGAGGAAGTGCAGGAGGTGGGCAGGCCGCGGGGGCGCCTCGAGGCCCAGGGGAGGAGCGGCGGAAGCGGGTCTCGGGAGTGAATCGGCCGCGCTAGCCTCGCGGCGCGACAGGTTCCCGGGCCGCTCTGAAATTCCAGGTGGCTGGCGAGCGAGCGGCGCGACGACCCCCACCGCTGCACCGGTGCATCCTCCGGCGCTCGGCTAGCTCGTCCGCCTTTCTTTTCTTATCCGACGACCTTGGGCGGCAGCCTCCGCCCGGCGCCTGTGCGCCTCCAAATGGGTCAAGGTGCAGCGAACCGGGCAAGTTCATTGACACGGGCTCGGCCGGCGCTGCCGGCGCCTCGCCGGCCTTGCACCGCGCGCGCCTCCGCTATCTGCTTTTTTTCCCCGCGGCGTGGACGCGGCGGCGCGTGCAACCGGCCGCCGATAGCGCCGCCCGCGCGGTAAACAACCGATGCGCTCTTTCGCTCGCCCTTATCGCCCGTCACGTGCGCCGAGCTTGCAAGCTCCCGCCGCGGAGGCTCGCCACGCCGGCCCGGGGCGCTTCCCCAAGGCTGTCGTCGGCTGCCACGCGGCCCGCCACGCCGACCAACCCGACACCCCTGCCCACGGCCCCGCCGACCCTCGAACCCTTCCACTCGCGTTAGCTCGATCGCGTAGAAGCGAGATGCGCCCCCTACCGCTGTCCGAACAAACTCCTCATCTCCCTGACCTTGATTGTGCCGAGCGTCAGTGAGCGCCAGTGGCAGCTTCGGTGCAGCCAGCCTGTGCCCATTGACCATTGCCAGCGGTCAGCCCTCTTTTCATAGACTGCCCGCCGAGCTGCCCGACTCTTTTTCCCACCGAGACGATTCGGAGGATATTCCAAAACCATTGACCTGTAGTCTAATTCCACTTGATATATTTACAAGAATCCACAGCTATAGTCGAACGATTGTATAAAATGATTCCTCAATTATTAGACAAAGTTTCTGCCTCACTCGTTCATTTTTATTCGTTTTCGTGACTTATTTCAAAAACTATTAATATCATTTGATCCTATAAATACTGTACAGTACTGTTCTTTCGTAAGAGCTACGACGTATATTTTTTGTGCCGCGTGTAGATAGTCGATCGCGCTGAAGGCTAATATATTCATCCGTTCTAGTAAATAGAAGAGATAGGAATTGAGCTGTAATAGGGCCAGCATTTATTTACGTTTTTTTCTAGCGATTTGTACAGTAGCTGGTAGGAAGTAGAGGTAATTAAAAGGCGCACGCGCGCACATTGAGTTGATTGGAGTTTTATTAGATGACGGTCGAGCATGAGAATCGATCTTCCTCTCGTCGTCGATTCTCGGTACTCAATGGCCGGGCGAGTGGGCGAACTCCGGCAATTGTTTAGGTGAGCGTATAAAGAACTGTCGAGTCCGAGTGGAGAGTCGCGGTCGGGCGGCCACTTTCCATCCACTTGGCGCGCGCAAGCTTGTCAGCTCTCAAAATTGAAAAGAAGTCGCGAAAGTTTCGAAAGAGGCACTTTATCGATCGGGGCTCGGTCTCGGGCTCGCTCCAGTATTGCCGTGTCAATAATCGGGCGGGCTGCACTGATTCTAATCTACGCGTCGTGACGCGCCTAACCTAGATTATAATTCTTTTTGACAAATCGGGCCGCGTTCAGCGACGCTATCCGAGCTCGGATCTTTGGTCTATTAAGTGCCGGCAACCTCTTTCCGTCCATAAATAATAAGCCGAAGCGGAGAGCGCGCACATGTAGAGACTGGAACGTGAAATGTAAAGCGAGGAAACGACAGCTCGAGCATGAGTCATCCTCGTAAATTGGATGTTTATTTCTCCTCGACTTCCTCGAGCCGCGTCCAAGAGGAGTTCCAGGCCGGGCGGCCGGGCGGCCGTACACGCGAGCCGGGAGATAGCGGCCGGTGGACACGCCGATGGGAAGTCCGCTCGGCGTGACGGGCCGCCGCGGCGTGACGCGCGCGCCTTTTGACAATTGGGTTGCGCAAGGGGGCGGCGTCGTGCCCGAGGAATCCCCGGCCGATTCCGCAAGCGGAGCGCGCCCCGTCATTGATAACGGCCCCAGTGAGATAACCGGGGCGTAGGCGGCCCGCTCGCGGCGGCCCACATAGCCGCCCTCCCACTCCCGGGTGCGCGGATGCCGCGCTAGGGAGGCCGCAGCGAGCCGGCGCGGCGCACGTGCGGAGGCTCGCCCGAGGCCCCGGCGGACCATCCGAGTCCGCCGCTCCCCGATTACGATCGCTCTCCATTGCGACACCGCTCGCTTATCACCCGGCGCAGAGGGGCCGGCTTTCTTCCGGCAGGTGTGCACCTGCCCCGGCAGGCCTTTAAACGCCCGCCGTCGCCCGCACTATCGCCTCGGTGCTTCTCAGCCGAACGGCCCTCCGAGCTGGCCCCTGCGCCCCACTCCACTCGACTGGGGAATCGCGGCCGCGGCTTGCTGTACCGGCGCAACGGATGCTGCTACTTTTCGATCACTCTCGTGGCACTCGCGAGTGAGCCTTACGCGTGCAAGAGCCCCTTTGATCGACGGCTCGATCGTAAAACGCGCGGTTAACCTTCTGCCGGGTCATGGGACTCTGCTGGCTTCGCGACAAGATTCACCCGGGGGCGGAGCGGATCGGGCGGCTCCCGCGAGTCTTCGACCGGCCTTGTGGCTGCAACAACAATAAACCCGCATCGACTTACGTTTCGCCGAGCGTGTCTGGGAGCGGGGAAAACGCTGAGAGCGGCGACAACGTCGCTCGTCTTTCGAACACGCCGGCATTCCGAAATGTTTGTTATTTGGCAAGCTGTCGCAAGCGGCGCGCTAGGTGTCCGCCCGAGCGGCCCCCGCATCACACTTGCAGGCTTGCGCAAAGGGAAACAGGAAGACGAACGGGTTTCCGCGAGCGGCGACCTTCCCGGCGGGGCGGGGGGGGGGGGGCAGACTCGCGAGGCCTCGCGCTCCAGAGCGGGACGCGGCCGGCAATTGCGATCCGCGCGGCTTTCCCCGCGCTGAATCCGCGGGAAAAGTCGGACTCCCCGCGCCATTTGCATTCCTCTGGCGCGGCGCCGTGCCACTTGCCGCGGGCAGCAGCGCCCCACCGCCCGCCTGGGGATTTTCTCCGTCGTGGGCGTCGCCTCGCGGCCCGTCCTGCGAGCGATCGCGCGCCAAGCGTTTCACCCGTGATTCACGGCGAATTCGTTCCCGCGCTATGGCGCAATAACCCACGCGGCCTGTACGGCAGAATTCCTGGCGCGTGCGAGCGCTAGGCTCCACCGGCTCCACCGGCCCCTTCCTCCGCACTAATTAGAAGGATCTACGCGTGGTACAGTCTCGTTAAAGACCACCTCGAGCTTAAATCACACGAGGAAATACAGCTCCTTCTCGCATTTTGTTTCCAAGCAATCGACTGTTCAAAGATTTGTTGAGAACCTTCCTTCTCTTGCAATACAGTCCTTTAACTTATTTGTTGTCAATTGCCTTTTCACAGTTTCAACAAGAATAGAAAATCATTTTTCAAACCTAAGTTACTGTACAGTTTATAAATTAACAGATTATAAGTTAACTATAGAGTTTGTAACAGCTGATGGACTACATGCGCGTGCGCTGTCTTCATTTACGTATACATAAATACACCTATCTATTACAAACACTTGATGAATTTTTATCGAAATCTTATCGAATCAGTGCATTTTATCTATTAGTTAAAGGAACCCGCGAAAATCTAGTGAAGAGATTATCCGAGTATATTAAAAAAATCCAATCTGATGTAAAATATAAACAGTATAAACAAGTAATATGAGGAATTCGTTGTAAAATACTTTTGAATTTTAGAACTATTATTTAGCTTATTATTAGCTTGGTACTACTACTTTTGGAACAAATTCAGTACAAAAATTAGTCTCAATTTTTAATTTTTACGAAATTGATAAGAAAAAAATCATGATATGATGTATTTAATTGAACAGTTAAATATATATTTACAAATTATTTGTTGTTGAAATTGAATGTTTTATTTTACTGAATATCAACAACCTAAATATTATTGACTATAAGCAACCTTGCGAGATGCGTGAACGCAAACCCATCAATACCGAATCCGAATTTGCGCTTTATCAGTTAATAAAAATGTTTTCACAGAATTGTTTGTCGAGATAACTATAGCGGGTATCAGATTTTGTGAAGTCGCTTGCGTCTCTTTCATTTTTTCTCTTGTTAAATAAAATTCAAATGTCAAAGTATCAAGCGAAGTTTAAAATAACACAACCGCTTATTTGGGCTTTTATAGCCGGGTTACGCATTTAGAGGGAGATAAGTTTAATATAAAATTCAAAATATACAGGCAAAGTTTGAGTCGTTAATTTGTGTATTGATGGTGAGAGACAAATTTTTCTTTTACAAGAATTTTGTCGAGAATTTGAAATAAATACCAAAGTAAATACAAATCCCGATTGAGAATTTAAGATAACAGGTTTATACGCGATCACAAGACTAATGATGTGGGTAGCTATACTTTCTTATGAAGAATATGATACGAAATGAGTTTGAATAAAGTGATCGTCGAGCATACAGCCATAGGCGATCTCCAATAAATATTGTAATGCGTAGGAGATACCGGTGAGTTTGCACCCATTTCATTGACGCAACTGACAGACTCGATGTAATCTATATAGATAAAGTAATGATACTCATTTGGTATCTTAAATGCTTGAATTGCTTCGATGATTCGCTAATTAACCGACCGCTAACTGTATTCAAAAAGTAAGTTTTTATTTTGCTGGGGAAAGATTACCATTTGGCTGTAAATGGAGTGTATGAAACACCTGTACAATTGATTCGTTCACTGTTGCACGCGCGCAGTAGCTAGTTGGCGATGGAAAGAATATGGTTAAAAAAGGAGAGTCCGCTGAGCGACAGAAATGATAAGTTGTTGATATACAGCCTACTTAAACGTACTTCACGGATTATCGTGCGTATAGAGAGTTTTAGCTTTTTCCTCAATTGTAGACTCATTAGGTAAAAGAGCGCAGGCGTGTGATTAATAGTTTGAAAAATACACAGATAGCCAGGCGTGACATAATTCAAATGAGCTTGGAATAAAAAAGCAAACAGCGGGGGTCGAGGCGGGAGTCGGCTAGTTAAATCTGAGCGCGAGTAATCGGGCCGGCTGAAAAGCCGGGAGAAGAGAGGAGCAAGGAAGAGAGGAAAAAGAGAGAGGAGGAGCGGGCAGAGGAGGGCGGGAAGAGCCAGCGAGTGCAAAGAGAGGCGCGGAGTGCGGAGGCGGAGGGGGCCGGCGCCGCGTGAGGCCCGCTGGGCAAATATTGCTTAATCGACGGCGCAGCGGGCGGCGATAAGCCGGGCGGCGAGCAGCTGACTTACCCTGTGAGGCGAGAGTGGCTCCGGGGAGATGCTCGCGCCTGCCTTATCTCAGGGGGGCGTCCATCCAAAGGCGGGCGGCTCGGCGAGAGGCTCTCCGGCTCCGGGCGGCCCTCGCTCGGCGCGCTCAGCTAGGGCTCTGAAACAGAGGCAAGAGCCGGCGCTGTAGCTTCCGCCTGTCGGGGTCTCCTCGCGCGGCAAACATTAAAGGAAAAGGCCCCGGGGCCCGCGCGCCCGATCAATCGAGGCGAATCCTCCGGGGCGCGCCAGGCTGCGCGCGCACCGCCGCGCCGCTTTTCCGCCTTTCGCTCGGGCGCCGCTGCCGCGGGCCTTTTACCCGCGGCCCGCCGCAAGAAATGGAGTACTTTCATTTTCGTCCGCGAGGAACGTCGGCGGCCTGCCCGGCATTCTTCGCTAATGGACCTTGCGAAAACTCTTGAATCACTCTCTTTTTCCTTTTGCCGCGCGCCTCGCCCCTCCGGGCGGCGGCTTCGCCCACGCGAGCGCCGCGTCGCGGGCCGATAGCCGCCGACAAGCGAGGCCCCGGCCCTCCCCCTATCCGCCCTTGCTAAACGCTTCTCTGGCCTCTTTCCCCGCGCAACGGCCGCCCGCTTCCTCCCCCCGGATCGAACCTTTCCAAATTACAATACGCGCTGGAAACGAGTTTATAAAGCGTAATAATCGGCAATTATCCAGTCATGAAAGTACGCTTCGAAAATACCTCTCAAAACCATTATGCAAAAACCACTTTTAATAATTACCAATGTTTCAAATTACACACCGGGAGACGAGAAGTGGCAATTAAATATTCTAGCCTCTTATTTTCGTTAAGCCCGTAACGGTTTCACACGGGGGGAGTAGAAAAAAAGAGCACTGCACAATTCTGCCTGCTTCGCCTGGATTAATTAACGATCAGGCCCCCATGAAAGTATTCAGCCTTTGATTTAACGCGGCTATCGATACCGCGACAATTTATCCGCGGCTCGACTGCACTAATGCCCGGGAACTCGAGGAAAAATCCCCGTCGAATTACACCTTGTGCCTCGGCGAGTCAACGCTTGCTTCTCAACTCGATGTAAAGCCGACGTAAACAATATTCAATTGCCTGGGGATTCTCTGGATTAGCGCAAAAACGATAATACCTAGGGGGTAAGTAGTCAAATTAGACGAGCGAGAACAGATATTGAAAACAGTGTTTTTAAATTTGTTAACGAGGTAGAACGCTCGAGTGGCTTTTTAAGAAATACCAAGGATTGCGAGTAAAAACAGAAAACATGGTATCGAGTTAAGAATCAGTGGAGGAACAAATAGTATGATTTGCCAATGATTGTCAAGAATGATATTTTCGTCGGAGAAGCAGTTTTGAGTTATGCACTCGATCAGGCAAACACTCGTTGCACAAAGTTGGATGAAATCCGTCTTAGGAAGTATTACTATGCTTGACGATCCGGCCAACTAGCCGGCATTGCCCAAGCAGCCGACAAGCCTCACACTCAGTTATAGTCAGATTGATAAGTTAGTCCATCCAACAGGGGGTTTAGTGGGTCTATCGAGAGAAGGAAGCAGATAAGCACGCGGGGGAATAGAAATTCCTGGGTTGGTGCGCGCGAAGAAAAGCGAGGGAGAAAGATCGGCGGAGGATCGGTAACGGTGCTGGAGAGGCGCTCGGCTGCAGGTTGCGGGTAAAAATTTCTCACTCGGCCGATTGCATTATGACTTTCTAATCCGAAAAATGAGCGGCTCGCGATCCGAAGGCGAGATTAGCAGTTTCGAAAGGCGCGCAACGCATCCGAGCGAGCCGGGCCGCAGGAGGTCGCGGGGACCGTCGCCGGGGACCGGACCCCGCGGCTGGCCCCGGGAGAAAACTTGGGCGGGAAAGCGGGAGAGCTTCGCCGGGGGCCGACATTCACCGAGTGACTTTGCCAGCTTCTCGGCGGCTCTCGAGCAGCTGATCGTTACCCGGCGGCGCGCCGCGGTCTGGCCGTACGCGGGCCGCCTAATCGGGCGGGCGCAGGCGCCAGGGAGCCGTCCTAGGGCTCCGCCGGGGCTCGACCGAGCGGCCCACTGCCCCTTTTTTGAATTTCAAATGCCGAGGCAATCGCGAGCGGCGCTGTCCAAATGATTTCTCCCCGGCTGCCGGTTGCGCAAGCGCCCGCCGGGTCGCATAATTCAACGATACTAGGGAGAAAAGAATACATTTAGAATGAGCTCCGGGCCCGATAAAAGAGCAAGTGGCCAAAAGCGCTGATAACCCGCCGCTGCAGGATTATGTAAAAGCGAGCGCAACCAAATTACGAGGCAAGTATATCGGAGGCCAGGCCGACGAATAACACGAGCGCCTCCGGCTATTTTTAGACCCGCGGGCAACGCGGCACCCCCGCGGCCCGTGGCTCTGACAGCGCGGCGAGCCTCGAGGCTCCCTGCCGGGCGCTTTCCTCGGCGCCTGGCCGATGCGCGATCGGTGCGCGATCGGTGCGCGATCGGCGTCGAACCGTTAGCCGCTGGCCCTGCGGCCTGCCTCGCGCGCGTACCATTTGCCTCTGTCGGTCAAATCCATCCGCCAATGGTCCATCGGCCGTCTCCAAGCGCCGTCCCTTTGGCGAGTCGTCCGAGCGATCGGCGGATCGACCGGCGCCTCGGGCGCGATAGCCTCGTTCGCGGGCCGATTTCTCCTCCCAAGGCGAACGCTCGGGCACTCGGGCAAGTACGCCGCGTCCCCGAGGAGGAGCCGAGGCGCGCGGGCCTCTTCCCCTCGGGAGCACAGAGGGGACGGGCGCGCAGGTGGGCGCCGCGGCGTTACGCGAGCTCCGGGCGCGCTAACGGTAAAGCGCGTGGAGCGCGGGCTTCCGCGGCGCGATTGATAAGCGCGCGACCGGTTGCATAAGCGGCCGATAGCGGCGAGCGCGGCGAGCGCGGCGCCGGGGATCCTGGGCCGCGGTCACCGGGCGGTCACCGGGCGGTCACTGCACGGGCACTGGGTCGCACGGCGCCGGCGGCACCGGCCGACGTACCCTGGGCTGGGCTGCTCCTCGCGCAGCTCCTGGGGCGCCTCCTCGCTCCTTCGCACTGGCACTCGCAACTGCTCGTCATACGCGGCGGCGCACTGCGAGCTGACTGGCTGGGGCCGCGCGCCTGCAGGAGCCTCGACGCGTGCGTGTCTCAGCTGACCGAGCGCCCGATTCGGACTGACTCTAACTGTAAACGACTACTTGTTGCGGACTTGCGGTTATTCCCCTAGCCCCCCGCTCGCGCGCCGCCGCCGTCCCCCACCCGCGCCGCGCAGCCGCCGCCGCCGCCGCCGCCGCCGCCGCCACCAACCGATACCCCCACCGCGACCGCCCGCGCCGACCCCCACCGCCGAACCTATGCACCGGAGTCTGCGCCCACTCCGATTTATGGCCCGCCTCCGCCAGCCACGACGACACTTTTCTCGCGGGGGAGGCTAGCTGCGCCCCCCTTGGCCTCAGCTGCAAAAGCGAAAGTTACCACTTTTCGCAAATCCGCCCGCCTCGAGCGCCTCGACCGCGTCGCCCGCCTCGCTAGCCACTTCGCCTGCGCTGCTTCCGCTTTCCTTGCCGGCCTTCCCTTCCCTCGATCCCTCTAGCCCGGTCCCTTTAATTTTTACCTTTCCACCTCTACGTGCCAACTCAAATCTAATTTATGCGCCATTTGATAAGAGCTCGACCGATGCCAAATTCGGAACAATTTTTAATACGTTAGATGCTTTCCAAAAGATAGAATCGGATAGAATGGAAAGACACCACGAATTTTCGACAACTTACATTGATTCTATTTTAGGTGCGTACAATTTAGTAGCACTTATATCTATACTAAAATGAAATTCATGAATAAATATTATATGTATACAGTTTCTTGATCTACATTATACTCAGTGTACATTCCAGTTAAGTCCTACTTTTTCAATATTATAATTAACCATGTACAAGATATGCATTTCTTATTTCATGCATTTAAATGATAAAACTTTATAACCAAACCTATCTACCAAGTAATTGTATGCTTTCGACGAGTTTGAAAAACTTTTATTGCCTAAAACTACTACCGAATTTGGATTCCATTCAATCGTTTAGCAAATTTAAAAAAATATACTTGTTTTGACGCTCGATCGTCCCACCTCCCACCTAGCAACCAATCCGCTTTAACGATGTTCATTATTAGCATTGATACATAGAGCAGAAAAAAGAGCAACTTTTTCAGCGAACATTCATAATAATCCATTTTCGGACATCGCGCTACTCCCGGACCAACAGCAGTACCTTGAAAGCTAATCAGACAAGGCCAATTTGCCAGATTCACAAGCGCTCGGTGCAAAGCACGAAGGGATCTCGGGCCAGACGCCGTCGGCAAACCTCGCGCGCCCCAATGTTTAAACAAAGGGAGGCCCTGGGAAAGCGCGGGCATGCGCGCAGGTAGGTGCGCTGCCGAGGTTCAGGCAGTCCCGGGCAGCCCCGGGCCCCTCCGGCGCGCGTTCCTCTAAACCAGTTCCAGGCCGGCGGCTCCGAGTGCGCTGGCCGTCTCTCTTGCGCCGCCTTTCCCTCCGCCGCGCGGCGCCGGCTCCGAAATTCTGGAAGCCGCTGCGGGCGGCGCCCGCTCGGGTCTCTTACCTTCGCTCGCGTTGCATCAATGCCCTCCGGCTCGGCCTCCCGGCCGGCGCGTCCCGAATCTCTCCGCTGCCGCAGGAAAAGCGAGAAAAGCGCGCGTTCGCTCGAGCGCGACGCTCGACTATTTTCGACCGGCTCCTACCGCACCGCTCGCCACAGCGTATATCCTCATTTTTCTCCGCGCGTTATCTCGTTTTCGGATCGATATTTCGCTTTTTGCGAGCAAGTAACCGCTCGCTTTGTCCACCAAATAAACTGCATTTGACCTTCGAGTTTCGAAATTGGCTCAAGCGCTATTGGTACATCTTTTCCACTCGCATCGAATAACTTGTTTTGTCAACACTTATCCAAACATTGTTAATGATATTTTAAAGGCTTTCTGAATAAATAATAACATTGCACTTCTTTCTCAATTATATTTTCATATTGGGAAGCGATCGAATTATTCGGGCAATTGCATTTTTTTATCATATCAATGCCTTGTGCTTGAAAAATCAACTATACCAGGAAAAAGTCAAATCGCTCATACGTATATATACAACTTAGTGATAATGCACCTTATTACTACCGATATGCTTGATGCCGAGTGCGGAAGACTTGGGAGGAAATTTTGTCTAATAAAACCTCGATTTTTATTGTAAATGTCTATTCTAAAAAGGTTTGCAAAACATACATGTTAAAAGTCTGCAAACTAATTATTGTCTCAAAAATTCAAGCGAAAATCTATATGGATACGTAAGCGAATAGGACAAACTAATGCAAAGATTATGGACGGCTAGCGTACACAACGGATAAATAAATTAACGACGCAGTATTCAAGCCCTTTGACTGAAGTAGAAAATGCCTCGTAGGGCAATATCAGTCCGTGACACAAGATGCACAGGCGCCTCCACTGGCATGAATTGTGAGGCTTGCAATCATGCATGCAGTATCCAAAGATTTATCGCGTTATTATGTAGAATCGGGAGGCGCGCGTCTTTGAGCTGCTAACTCTGACCCCACGCAGCTGCGAACCAATTCTTCCGACTCTAACGTCATTGCGTAGGCTTGCAGTTAAAATGTCGTTCTTGTTTATTAGGTGCGATTCACGCGGTGAAAAATACGATCATGAACTCGTAGTAGGTCAGAAGGACCTCGCTATCGACGCCGATAAGCATCTGAAAATGCTAATTTCACGTAAGCTGCGCGTAGCGAAAGCGCGCTCAAACCGCCATGAGTATGTAAATAACAACGTTACCTGCGGGCTAGCGCGTTAATCGAAGGCGACTCGAGAGATTCAAATGGCCGTTGGTATATCTTTATAATTCAAAAATGCAACTCGCGGCCTCGAGGCTCGAGTGACTGCCGATGAAACGCCGAGATGAAACCTCGGCTCGGGCGAGCCATAAAGCCTCCAGAAAAGCGAGAGAGAAGCAGTGAATGGCCGGTTTTGGGCGCCCGAGGCGCGCCCAGGTGTCCCTTTAATCATGGGATAATCGGCAGAGCACACGTGACGCCCGCCCGCGCCGCCGAGCTGGCTGCATTACCAGGAAGCAACAGCACGCTCTCGATCATCGCGCCACTCGTTGCACCGAACCAGAAACCAGATAGCCGTTCCCGTAGGGGATTGATACGGATCAACCAGTTTTCCCCAGTCACCTTAATTAATAGAACCGAGCGCCCTGAAAAATCCCGCAAGCGCATGCATCTTTTTTCCCTCGATTTACAGAATCTCAGAAATCGAGGACGCGCCACGGATCCATATCTTATTTAATTAATGCTACAAGTATTTAGTATGAGTTATAGTACTAAATTAGCTTAATTCTCAGAATTCAGAAATCTCCGTTTTGCATTTTTTCTTCAATGGCCGTGTGATTCATTATTTATAATGACTTTTGCTCGAATTTTTGTACACCTGTTACAGTCACAAAATGTTTTTGACAATTTTTACTATATTACGTAGAACACGCTATACTAATTACTACATAATTTTATAATAAACTAATACCATATAAAAAGAGAAGACTTTTGAAAAGAATAATCAGAGTTTTAACTGTAATGTCTATGGTTATTTTTAATTTAACAATAGTAACTTTCTCAGCTTGTCATTTTCTAAAGTAAAAATATCTTATCAAATTATTCAGAGTGAAAAATATTTGTTACTAACTTCGAGATTATGTTAGTCAATCCATGTTAAAGCAAGTCTAAAGAGGTGTCCGTTATCTACAAGATCGCTTACATACACCGTTCGGGTTCAAGAGAGCGAACGCGCTCGTAAAACAATCCTAGAGTCAAGCTTAGGCTCTCCCGGCATCTAGGAGATTCGAGTAGCATCCGCCGATTCGACCTACGTATAGTAAGAGGGGCGGCAAGATGAGGGAGGGCTGCACTCGGCTTAGCTTCTTACGAAACTCTATTGGTTTTGGGATGTTTGTGAAGCGCTGTAACGATCATCTACCTGTCTTAGACCTAACAGTTTTCAGTCCTCTCAAACATACCTGAGGGGGTGGGAACATGTAACAGGTACCAAGTCACCACGTCGGACAGATCTTTTTATATCTTTCGACATTCAAGTGCCGATATTACTCAGCCAAGGGCAAGGATCGGGACAAAAAATGATTTTTATACAAAAAGGAAATTACTGCCTTATGGGTACTTTCTGCATCGATATCGTACATATTAATCAATTTATGAATTATACATTCTTATTTATGTAAATATATATGTTTATTATATGACAATTTAAAAAACGACCTGTCCATTAAATTTTGTGCGACAAGAGGCTGGTTAAAAATGAAGTCAACATTTCGACTAATGCACTTTTTAAATATTGCATTATTGAATATCTCCATATGCAGTAAACCTGTTTCAAATACGACACGAAAATTAACGATACTCAAAATCGTAATATGGCTTTCATAACGAATAATATCTGCCCAATAAATTGATATTTATCCTTTCTTTAAATCCTCACACTGCATTCAGAATTTAATTTCCAAATCACCTTCATGATTCCTAATGGCACATTTAAAATCGATAATTGTACAGTAAATTGAACGGAGTCGGCGAAATAGTGTAATAATTAAACGTTCTCGGCGACGGCCGTAGAGGCTGGTGATGAGGCTGGCTCAAGCGAAACGAAAGTTTCGCCGATGGCCTTGACCGCCAATAATCTAGAAAGCTTTATTATCTGCAGATACCGCAAAGATCGACAATCTGTCGCGGGCTGGCGCGTCGCGATAAGCGGAATCGGATCGGCGATAAAGGGCGGGGGAAGCGCAATGGCGGCGGCGGCGAAGGTCGCTCGGGCCGCGGCCTCCGCGTTGCCTTGACCGGCAGGGATCGCGGCGCGCGCCAAGAAATCGGCGGAAGGGGCCGATGCGCCGCTCGGAGAAAATCGCTCGCTCCCCCGATCGGGCCCCGGGACTCGGCGCGTTCCCAGGCCGCCGCCCGCCGCCGGGTTTTTTCTCGCGCGCGGGCAATTAGCAGCGAGCGGGTCCCTTAGCGGGCGCCCGGCTTGCCCAACGGCTCTTCGACACCCGATATCGCCCACCGGTCCGCGCGCGAGGCGCTTTTCCCGCCAAGTGCGCGCTTATGTAAGTGCCTAATTAATCCCCACAGCCGCTGCGCGATTCACTAGCGTCTCTCGAAGGCCGAATCGGATGGGCGAGCGCTTGCGCAAGCGCTTTCCCCCCGGCTCCCGGCGCCCGGCGCAGCCTTGCCCTGCACTCAACGCTCGGACACGCGCTTCCGAGGCGGCTTACTCAAGCTACTGCGCTCATAATTTTTTCACTAGCGCCCGGAAGGAGATCGCTCGTACTTTCATTTGCGCTCGACCGATTCCTTCGCTTTGCTTCCACCTATACCAACTTATTACGAGTGTTTATAGTTCTTTAACCAGGCTACTCTGATCCCCACTGGCCAGGTGTTCCGTGTCCGCTTCTAGATTCATGCTTTAAGTGCTGCTCCGAGCTCAATTTTCTTTGATTAATCGTTGCGCTCGTTTTGATTCAATTTGCATGATAACCGATTTCGTCACTTTAAAATAGGTCACAACTTTTACACCAGGTGAACAATTCATGAGAAATTTCTTTTCAGTTGCCTGTTGCGATTTAAGGCAAGTAAATTATTGAAATTTACTTCATTTGGCTGTGGAATTAAAGTAGCTTTTGCCTTAATATTAATATTTGCTTAGTGGGACCAAACGACGCATACTCTTCGATTTGTTATATTCGGTATAAAGCGCAAATCGAAAACGAATTCTAAGCTTAGTTCTAGAGGCTAGTACTTTCAAAGTATGGTAATATTATTTTGTCCCTAAATTTCAGTTCCTTGTATAATTAATTAAATACTTAAAAACTCTTATAATATGTTCTATAAATATTTTTTTCATTTGTTAATTCGAGTATTCATTTTAGACTATTTTTCTTTTCATTTTAATTCTGTATTCTTTAGTTCCGAGTAGATATTTACTTCAATTGAGCATACAAATTTACGTGACGCAAGAATATGAAATATTAATTTTAATAATATAGTTTTAAAATACGATTCGTTAGCCTAGAACACGTGTTTCGTCGAACAGACACCTATTAAATCCAATTTCATTGTACATTAAAAAAGGACCGAGCTGATCGCATTGCCTAGACAACAGAAAAATACATAAATGTTCCACTTTTGTATATTTAACGCACAGGTGTGTATACTCCAAAGTAAATAGATGTTTTACCTGTAGTTTTAAAGCAATGTATCGTCAGCGTTTCCACGTCAAGCGCCCGTCGCTCTTGCATTCGTTATTATATAAAGCGTTCTCTAACGAGAGGTCACTTGCAGGTTTCCCCGTCCGAAACCGGAAGTCAATTGATGATGGCACTTGAAATGGAAATCATTGTCTAGTCGTCCGCTGTTTTGTTGTGAATATTATATCCCGTGGAGAAAAATACCAAAACGGCTTAAAGGATGTTTGCTATCGCGAAACATTAATTCTTGTTACCAGCCGCTACTGGCACGAGTACCGCCGGCTGTCGTAAATGCCTTTGCGATAACAAATTTTGTAATGTTCAAAGCATGCTTACGTACAAGTTAGTTCTCCGATAATATTTTAATGCTTGAATTACAAGTGTGCTATGTTTTGAGCGTGCTTCTGTACAACTTCGAAAGAAGAGTCGCTTCATGCTTGTCAATTTCAACTCCTCGAATAGGATTAAGTATTATATTGTACATACAAATTGTATGCTTTTAAGTAGCATAATCTGTATAACATGCTGATGAATGATACTTTTTAAAAAATTTGCAAACAATTAAACAAATAATTAAATTAAACGTTAGATGCAGACAAGAACGCGACATGGACTTGCTCGAGTTTAGCGCACTTTGCACGTTGCGCACGCTGAATACATTAACGAAATTTATGCATCAGTGGCGTGTTACTTTGACGTTTTTTCTATTGTACGCGTGGCCTTAAGTCGTAATTACGAATTAATTTTGAGCTGTTATATTTTTATGGCCAGACGGTTTTCGACTTCACGGCATTCAGGTCATATATCGATTCTTGTGAATAATTATACTACATGACAAAAAAATGCATGGAATAGTGAAAATGAAAAGATTTGTTTGCAAATTCATTTATTTATACATGAAATTAATTAAAACTTATATATATATATATATATATATATATATATATATTGATGCAATTTAATCTTTTTCTTATACAGTGAATAAATTCTACTCAAAATAGTTCTTTGTGTGTGTGTGTGCGTGTGTAGACAGAAATGTGAACAAGCTTCTAACTTTAGCGGTAATAAAGTAGCAAATATTTATATTCGTCTTTCGTATTCCAGCAAGAACTATTGATATAAAAATGTACTTGAAACTTATATAATATTTTGGTTCTTTCAATCTTTTTCTAAAATTTTTTAGTAGATATCAATCTATGCGGTATTACCTCATGCATTATGAAATACTTGGAGAAAACTAAGTATGCAATGCAGACATAAAGATAAAAACAATTACTATAGATTACATTACGACCTGCACCAACCTTATCGAGATTCATTTTTCCAATTGTTATTATTTAAACTTCAATTCTAATTTTTTCTATTTTTTGTTGACGTGTAAGCGACATGTATTGTAACGCATCCAAAATATCAATGATGCACGTCAAACGTCGATAATAATAATTTGCAATAAATTTAAGGCGGTTCTTATCGAAATGTATTAGTCAAATTATTCCTTCCAATAAAATTTAAAAATAGCGTTCGCTCTTTATCGTAATATTTGAAATGTATTTATCAAGGCACTAATCTTTACTATAAAAATATATACAAACCGCACGAGCACCGATCTCAGAACATTAGAAAATATCATATTTTTTAATATTATAGCAAGCAAAAAATGTAGAATGACAAAAATTGTATACAATTAATACAATTCAGGATATTGCAGAAAAAATAAGTTAAAAATTAGTTATATTATTATATAATATAAATTATTTGCATACAAGTTTGTTGCCACACATATTTATGTTGTTACCTACTATGAAATTCTTCGTAAAATACCTTAAAATGAAATCAAGATTTTGAAGCATTTATTTGTAATAATTATCTTAAAAAGAAAGAAGAAGTCTATATTTTCAAATTGTTTCATCACGAATATATCATAAAACTAGGTAAAAGGTAATTAGGCTTAAGGTAAGGTACAAGGTTTGGTAAAAGGTGTATACGGGGTTTAAGATGTAACACACTGGAGTATATTAATACACGCTTTAATATTTGTATTTATTTATTTATCCAAGTTATTTTTAGTTAGTCGAGTTATATTTCTTATATACGTTGCGGTTTGCTCGGTACTCGACCCCGGGTCTATCTGTTGGACTCGTAAATATGGATTTCATGGACAAATAATTTATTATAATAATTATTAACCTACTTATCTATTAATATATAGTCCGAAACTTCTGTTAGTCAATTGTTTACATTCCGAAGACATAATTCGGAGTTGTATGATGCAATAATGAAATGTAATCTACGTATTATAACTTTAATTTTAATTGTTGTAAAAAAGTTTATGAATTGAATTTAATTCTAAATCTAACAAAACTGAATACTAAAATTATTTTTTTTAAGCTTTGTAGTAATAATGTTCGAATGAGAGTAAAAGAAACAGAGCGAAAGTTAAAAAACATGTTCTTACAGTATAACTGAAAATACACTTAAAGAATTTGAGTTTTCGGTCGTTAAAACACGGGTTACTTTACAGAGAAGAAATATCAATATTGCACAATAAAGATAACAGTGCACATACGAAGGTCCTTCAAAGCAAGTCGAAGCGAATGTGCTCGGGAAATCAATGAACCAGAGGACGACTGATTCGACCGGAGAAACTATTGAGTGGGATAAACAAGGCCGAGAAGGAGAAGTACAGGAGGCTCAGGCTCGTTACTACCCCTGCAAAGACGAGCATGCGCAAAAAGGGGCGCGCGCGAGCGAAGCCGCGTTGCGCAAGGCCGGCACACATAGAGCCGGAGAAAGGAAGCGGCGGCCTAAACAGCGGGGGATGCCCGCGAGCGAGCAACGGTTCTGGCATTCCTCGGCGGCGGCGGCGCGCGCGCGCGTCCTTTGACTCGCGAGGAGGGCGCGCTATCCGCGAATTACAGTTGCGCGGCGCGCCGTGCGGGTCAAGGCCTTCCGCGCTCGCGCCGCCCGCCCACTTTTCCCGCTCACCGGCTCGCTCAAGCTCTCCCGCGATGCGCCTCTTGCTCTCCTTTCGACCGACCCACCACATCCGCGCGGCTCGCGCCTTCTTGCCTACGCGCGAGCTTCTCGGGGGCCGCCACTGTGGCCATTCCGCGTTCCATGCAGCCCGCGGCGGCCTTTTCCGCTATAACAGTGTCGCACTTCTTCCTCGCGGCCGAGTCCGAGTACTAGTCTGACTCTTCTTCGAAGGTGAGCTTGACCCGATATCCCGGCGTCCAACCCACCCGTACAGATTCTGAGAGTGAAAACGAAAGCTCGCGCTAAGTTTTCCCACTTTATGAATTTTAGACCGACTTCCAGCGACTGCACTAGGGTAGCCCGTTGGATTGAGGCTCGTTCGCCTTGGTTGCGAGCTTACTTCTTGCTTACCTTCCTTAGCTTAGATGTGCTATTTTAAGACGCTAGATTACTGATCTACGGGCCACTTACTTCATGGATAACTTCACGATATATGATAACTTATATTTTATCGATATATGTGTATTTATGTAAACTGACTTCATAATATGTTAAAAACAATATCATAATGAACTTGATAAGTACTGACATAGAATTATCTCAATACTCGCCTATATGCAATGTAAATGCAATGTAAATATTAATTCAAATAAAGTAGTAAAATTTTATGACTATTCAAATTCATAGTATGTTTTGGGTGAAAGTGCAATAGCATGAAAGTATAATTTAAAGGAGCAAATTAAAGAGTTGACGACTATGCACAAAATATAGATAAAACATCCATAAAATATAATCTAATCCCATCTTTACTAATTCGATTTTAACGGATGCCCTTGTACCGCACTTCTCAAACTAGTTTTGGTTGTAAAATGGTTATTAAATATAGAAATTCATTCATTATTAAAATAAACACCTTTTGATACCACAGCGATAATCTCATTTTGCATTTAGAAGATTTTTTTCTTGGATTTGATAGTTTTGTGACCTTTCCAAAATGTGACATATCCTTGATAATGTTAAAAAGATCCGATGACTTGAATTTCAAGTATCAAGAATTTCATGCACATGTGAAATACTTCATTTGAATGTTAGAGCTTGTTAAGAATCCATCTACTAAAATGTATCTAGAATATTTTAAAACATGCAACAATTCTTATTATTTAAAAAGGATACTTATACAATATAAAAGCCTTTTGAATAATTGTAAAATAATTATTTTTTAAACTTCTAAAGCATTATATCTACATGCAACCGTATATATTTGTATTTTATTTAAAATGTCAATGAATGAAAAGAATTAGTTGAGATTCGGGAAGAGGAAACTGATTATCATCTTCCACGATATATATTTATTATACATGATTACGTTATGAGATGACTGATTGAAACAGTGAAATAAAACAAATCGCCGCTTGAACAATTGACTGTTAAACGCTTGCGGCATCTCGGGAAACTCTTGTGTGAAGAAAATCTTATTTTTAAATCATCGACTACAAATAAGGAAAAAAATATTTAGGTCTGCAAGGAACCGTTACTCGAACATTCAATGCTACGTACAGCTTTTTTAATGCTTAACTATAAGTAAACGTGCGTCGTAACTGCCTGCATAAAAATGAGAAAAATAAAGAATTTCCGTTCGGAAAATAGTAATCTCGGCGAGAGTATATACCGATCCACGTAGAATTTCGAAAAGGAATTTAAATATTAATATACGGGCTGCTTTTCAAAGCGGCTTTGCGCACTCGTCGACAAGATCTAATTTCTTCATCTATTTTTCGACTATACTCGCCTCCCTCTTCTCGCTTCGTGTTTTTCCACTTCCGCTCTATTCTTCGGTTGTAGAATCATCGTCCATGGATCATGAACTCTTCAAAATACTTTCTCGCTGTGTAATTAACTGTCCGCTAAAAAATATGAATTCTTATACCTTTTAAGTTCTGAGAGATCTCTGGTAAAAAGTTACACGAGTATTTGGCTATTCATCGGAGCTTTACAAACTGTCTAGTTTATGTTTAAAATTATGGCCATATATCTTGCTTAATTGGTAACGTTTTCAGGGCAAAGAATATGTCGAAGTGTATGTAAGTATAAGAATTTGTTTGTCATAAATTAAAATGTGTTAAATATTTATTTATTTGTTTAATATATAAATTATATTTAATATATATCTAGATAGTTTTAACTATATTGTAGACTAGGAGTTTTTATCATTCAAAGGAATAAGCTAGAATAAGGTCAGCAGCTTAACATAAAAATTATTATATATATATAAAGAACAATTTTCTTATATCCAAATTAACATGATTTTTTTGCTATATTTGAAAAATTTCATGGTTTGTATGTGGTACTGCCGGAGTATTATGAAATTGAAAGCTCTGAAACAGAAAGGTATTGTAGTATTGATATCATCGGCAATTAATTTTTCAAATATCTGTATTTTTCTAAACAGCATACTGTTACTACTTGGTTGATTGATTAGCGTTGCTCAAAAAGTCTATTTCTTCAACTCGAGGTGTGTAATTGATTATTAAAAAAGGATACTGATGACAAGAATTATAAATTTAATTGTAGTGAAGGAATTATTTTTATTTGAATAGGTTTTATAAATTTTGTAAAAACTATAAAATTCATTTAAATAATTTTTTTACAATCAATTAGTGTACGATAAAAAGAATTTCAGTTGCCAAAGTAAACCGTTAATGCATCAAGTTTTCACTACATGAAATACTAATCGAGTAATTTTGAATTCTGTCGCAATTATTGTCTGGTTACTCAAACGTTTTGACGGCATCTTCAGTAACAGCTGTCTGAGTATAATATACTCTGCCATTCTGAGTGAAAGACTCACTTCGCAGATGAATAACTTTTTCCATCAATGAATTTTGTACGCAGAAATACATTTGGTTGCGACGAAGCAACAAGATACAATTTAGTTAACTATAAATTATGTTTTTAAAAATTATTATTTATGATATATATATATATACAATATTGAATGATAATTATATTATTCATATTTTCAGATTTTTCAATAGTATGTTAAAATCACTATTTAGCAAAATTATCTATTGCCGAGTCCTTATCGTACTTGATGTATAGGTGTAGATATTATAGTCTAGACGTAAAAATTACAGTCAATTGAATTAAAGAATATAGTTTTAAAATGCAATTATAAAGAAATTACTCGTTGGTGCAGTGTATATGGGAACGGGGAAGCTCATCGCAAGAGTGCCGCACAGATGTCATTGACAATCGACGCATTATACGTCAAGCCGCTGCTCTTTCCGCGTTCATCAATGGCGATTTATCGAGTCCTGACCTTCCGCGCTATAGCTATACTAAAGATGTGCAATTATATATCGCGCGCGCGCATATACTTATGTATGCCAAGTGCTCGGCAAATGTGCACGCGACACTTGCGCATAGGTGTACCTATGCTCAGAAAGCGTCCGCGGCGACTTGTCATCTGCGTTCGCATTAATTAAACGATGATTTATTGACGTTGTGCAGACTTTCCATTTCGCTCGACGTGACGCGTGACGCCTCTTTCTCCCACCGATCGACCGAGAAGGCAATTTTTACGCGCGGAGCGAAGCAATGGCGCATCTACTCGACCGCTTTTTTCCTGCGGCTCATGTTCGTTTTCTAAACTCAATAAAAAGCAAGATATAACGATAATCGGCTAATAAAAAGAATCGCCGGGGCTTTTTTCCTTAACGCGGCACGTTTTGCCGAGCGTGGCACACGGGTATAAATCTTTTGATATGTGTATTGTATTGGAGTGATTGTATATACCTCGGCCTCTTTACGCGTAGCATTCGTCGAATGTTCACGTAATGCAAAATTTATCATTGATTTTTACAATTCATTACAATTAGACTGTTTCTTTATTCGTGCTTTATCGGCTGCACGTAGTTGTAAGTATATTATATGATTGTTCTTGTACACATCTCAGTTGATATACAATATACTGTGATATAAAAAATCGTTGAATAGCATACTCTTTAAGTCTCCAAGCCGTTGAATTATGCTATGTCGAATACATATCTGTATTGAAATAGAAATATTTGTATACCCCTAAGGACTCTGAAAGTCTCAAATTGAGCATGCTTACTTTAGAGTATTGTGCGTATTAAAATTTTGACTTGCATCGCTACTTTAATTCTCTGTATGCAATTCGATCAATTCAATCAACTACTTTATTGTATCCCTCTATATCTACTACTCATTACATTTGACAAAACTGTTGCAAGCAAGTTAACAGATAAAGCTTCACGTGCTCCCTCTAAAAATACAGTAACGTAACAAAAAGATTATATGTTGGAAGCCTAATGAGCGCACTTGTACTTCCTCAATAAAACTCTGTGAAATGTTGAATAGAGCTAAAGGTAGCGAGCAGCGCTCAAAGAAGCAGTCAACGAGCGTGGAAGGCCAAGGAAACTGATCATTCGCTACATGGGGAAAGTAGTGGGAAAAGTAGCGAAGGTCGTGCATGTGCCTCCGGTGCAAGGGCCGTTGAGCACCGGTTCTTAATCTTCACGAGGGCAACGGCGCTTGGACTCGTGCACCTTCCGCGTTTCCATTTTTAGTCCGCAGGGAGTGCTCTTATCGCTTTCCATCACTTTTATGCTAGTATATTCCGCTCCGACGCTCCGTAACAAGGCGAGAGCCTGCAGGCGCTTAAGCGCTGACGGCTCTTCTGAGTGTCTCTCTTCTAACGAGATGCCGGACGAATTGATGGAAATAATTGGAAAGGCCGTTTTCGAAACTTTATTATTTACTTTATTTTAAACTTTCTCGCTTTTGTATAAAATTAACTAGTCGTGAAACATTACTAAAAATATTATATGATACGAAATTTTCGTGACCATGAATACTACACTAGAAAATTAGCTAACCATAATCGGTTCGTAAACAACCATTAATCATTTTTAATAATTAATCGTTTTTGGTCAATCCTTTAAAAACCAGTGAGCATCGTTAATTAAACCTAATCCTCAAAAGCATGGATTTAAGGTAAAAAAGAATGTATACTAATCGATCAAAATAAAACATACACTTTAAGTAAAGTTCCATAGTAAAGTTCAATTTTAAAAATTAGACAGTAATATTTAATATAATATAACATAAGTTTTTTATTAATTATATTTTTTATTCATTTTTATTCCTATATTTAAAATCTTAAAAACTTTAGAATAAAATCGGTACTTACAATACTTACAATAATTCTTAAAAATTCCATAACTATTAATAAAATAATTAATTAATATAATTGTAGTAGTTGATAAAATATTTAGCTATGAAATTCATATTAATTATACATATATCAACCGATCATCTATTGTGTGACGAAAATAACGGTTATTTAAATCAATGGTTGCTAAAACGGTTGACCAAGCGGATATGATTTGAACAACAGTTGCTGACTCGTTGATTAATACATCTACCAGATATTTAATTTTTTGTTAAATCAAGACTTTCATCCTAATAGTAATAAATTAAAAAATTTATGGTTATTATATAGAAATTAAAATTAACTTGTAGATCATCAACTAATTTTTATTTTTATGTGTGGTATTTGCGAAAGACAGATTACTGCACATGAATTTTATAAATCCCAATAAATTTCGTTTCAGTATCCTTGAAATTATCATTAAAATAGATAATTATAATTATACAAGATTTGTTTATAAATTTTATTTATTTTTTAAAATTTGAGATAAATTTTACTTTACGATCCCGAAAAAGTTTTATAACCTTCCATTAAAGACGCGTGGATTATTTTTATTGTATGTACAGTTTGATCTTGTCCATGCAATTACCTGCCATTAAAGTGATGAAAATTATTTTTAAGTAGTAATAATTATGCCTTCTTTTAGTAGTTAAATTATGTTTTCGAAGAATTCTTTCTTCATGAACTCATTTATATGCGAAACGATTATCATTTTTATGTTACATTATAAAATCGAAAAAGAGTTTCGTATGTCTCAGCAACTCAAATAATAGCTCGAAGAATATTACATTTATAGTTTTGAAATGATAAAAATTTTAAATTAAATTAGTCAAATTTCTATAATTCATTATAAATTTAATAATACATACACATTATAAGAATACACAGTTATTTGAATTGAATTTTATGTACATGTAAACATGTAACATATATAATGGATCTATGATACGTGTAACAAGATGACCTACGACGATACAACGATGCATCGATCGTTGACATAGTCAGCGTGATCAACTTTCATTCGGCGCTCGACCCCAGCTTAATTGAGAATTTAAAGGAGAATCGCCTTTAATTCGTGTAGCCATTATCCCGTATACGCGAAACGCGTATAAAAACTCACAATTTACACTCTGTTATTTGTATATATTACTGCATTTTTTACTGATGATTATTCGATGAACATGTGCTGTATAAAGCTTACACGTAATAATTCTAACTCATTGATTATGTTGTCTTAATTTATACAGCATATACAAAATCCCTTATTTATATTGATACATATAATTATTTATATTGATTTAAAGTTATCGAACAAATTTTTTATAATTAGATAATTGTACAATGTTAATTTAAATGCGAATTTATAGATTAAAGATTAATGAATCATTAAAATTTTAATCGAAAGGTAAAGTATATGAAAAATGCTTAATTGTCATTAATATTTTAATGATATTCATGTTTTTCACTATAGATGCATTATACCCAATTCTTAGAATCAAAATTTTTTAAATTTATATTAACAGTATATTATAACAAAATAAATTGTGAAGTGCAGTCATTTACTCATTTAATTTCTAGTTTATATACTATTCCTCACTTTAAGAGTTTTCAGTTAATTTTTAATCACAAATACTAAATATTACATGTGGTTATAGTTGAATAATACAATATATTATAGATTTACTGGAAAAAGTATATGATATATAAACATCCATTGCATTACTGCAAATAAATACATGAGATAACTATAGAAAATTAGATATAATTGTTAAATGAGTAATTGCACTTGTTTCTGTTAAAATGAATACCAAGTTAAAAGATTTTGATAATAAGATTATATGTGATTTATTTACTCTTTTCTAATCGCAAATTTAATTTATTAAGACACTCTATACACTTTTACAACGAAAAAAGATTTAATGAAGGATATTCGCGAAGTATTCGAAAGTGTTTTTTATTGAAGCATATTTTTATTCCATGGTGATGCTGTAGGGAGATTACATTTGAATGACGGTCAAATAGCTATTTGACCTTCGAAAAGCGCAATTACGCGCAACCTTTCGCAGAGTCCTCTGCTGGAAAGCGTGAAAAGAGTTGCAACCCAGCTGAGCTAATATATAACCGTTTTCTCATTGGTCATCCGGAGGTTGAAAAATATGAACAGACATCGAAGCAGACATAAATACTTGCAAATAGTTGCACTTGTATGAGTATATTTTTAAATGTAGTTTAAAATGAAGTTATCTTAAGCGTTTTGTTTGATAAAAACCTGACATGTATAATTACAACAGTTTATTTAAATACGTTTTTATTTGAAAATTAAAACTTATTTACAGAAATAGTGTATATATATATATATATATATATATATATATATATATATCTTCATCAATAAAAGTAATCTGTTAATGCTATCAAAATGAATGAGTTTAAAAGACACAACAAATTGAACATAGTATAAGGTTTCACATTTTAATTAAAATGATATACTGTTCATTTAATGTCATAAATACAACATGCTATCCATGCAGTAGCTAGTGCTATATTTTGCAATATAATAATTAAAAAATTTACTAGCGTTGTACACTTTTTATTTAAAAAATTTATTTTAAGGTATATATCCTTATTATCAAATAGGATGTAACTATATATTCAAATTTATTAATTTTAGAAAATCAATTTCTAATCAATATAAATAGAATGTAATTATATAATCATTCCAAAAAAATGTAAATTACAATCCTTTAAGTCATTAGTTAATTTGATAAAGTTTAATGCGATAACTAATTAAATTGAATATGCGTATAAATTACAATGGATATTAAAAAAAACAAATTTTCAATTTAATAACAAGTGAATATAAGAAAAATAATTAATCAAAATATTATTATTATTTTTATTTTATGCGAGATATTATATGCGTTTCTACCTCCCGAGTGTAAACTATAATCAATAAAATATGCAAGAATGAAGGAAAAGGAAAGTAATAGATGCAGAGTTGGTAGGCCGATCGTAAACTTCGCGTGCGTAAACAGTAGCTGTATAAGTTATCGAAATACGATTTGTCGGTATTCGCGCTTCCCTTCACCTCGGGCGGAAAATATTCCTGAAACTCTAGTAGTTCCTCAATGTTTCAGTATCAAAATATGCATTTGGAAGTGCTAATTTTTAATTTAAACTTCCCGGAATATAACTAAATTTTCATAATTCCGTAAGGAAATTTAGCATAAGTCGCACTTATTGACTTTCGCGACATTAATGGAGATATACTTTAATCTCGATTTAGAGGTTGTATAGTTGTGTTGTTTTTCTTTGTGACGATCAGCGTGATGAAACAATATTAATGAAGTTCCAAAAAGCATTACTAAACTGTGATCATTTTCACGCGAGATTTTTACCCATGGAAATCAACTCCGAGTTTTCCTTGCAATGGGGAGAAAATTCAGCACATAAAATCGAAAGTAGCGGACACTCTAGGGGCACGTCCATCGTAAAGATTGCGAATGCATCGCGAGGGGTATCACCAAGCTATCGTATAGTTTGTCGCGCTTGCACGCGCTCTCCTAGAAAGCGGCCAAGCGGGAAAACGGGCGCATAATCAGTCACGAGCACAGGAGACCTGGCGACAATATTTCCTCCGGCGTGCATGGGAACCAAGCGCACGCATCCGTGGTTATGCGAAAGTCCGCGTGCTGGACACCTGCGGGGACGAGATCGCAGATAAGGTGTCTGATTCAATTCACCGTTGTTTTTATTCGTTGACTTGTTTTTTGGTGTTTTTTTAGTTTTCGGTTCGCTGCAGATTGCGTAACCATCGTTTACTGGAGTAGATTTTAGTTCTCCAGCGGATACATTTTTCTCAATATTTTAATTGATATATCCTGTTATTTACACTTTGTATGCCGCGAATTATGTTCATTATTTTAATTTATTCATTTCTGGTGAGTAAGCAATAAGTTTCTCTTTTCGTTGCATTCCTCATAGCAGTGTGGTCGATGTTAGATAATAATCAATGTTCTACAGTCGTGGAAAAACCATTACTTTTCTTTTCATTGCATGCCTTCACGTTATATATGGTCAAGTCGTGTATTTTATTGTACACTCAAGAAAAATTGTTACGAATTTTTATTATACAGGTATATAATACAGAGGTATAACTACAGGGATACACTCACTGAAGTATATACACTATTTCGGTTATATAATAACAATATATATATATATAAGATCGTGTTATTAAAATCTTAAATGTTTTCCATTAGTTTATTCATAATTATATTAGCCGTATAAGACGTCTATTCTATCAAATAAAACAATAGCAGAACTACATTCCAATGTTATCCGATCAAAACGCTTGCACCTTTCATTCCATATGAAATCACTTATTCTATTGTTATTTTCATAATTATTTTTTATGTAATTAATAATTAAATTAAGTGCGTAAATTAAATTAATTGAGTTAGAACTCTTAAATATAAGAGATAATACAAATTTCCGATAAAAAATTTTTTAAATTATATAGTACCGTAAATATGCCATGCACTTATTACTAATTTTCTAGTCACTAATGTTACCGGTTTTTCAAATATGATAATAAATAATTTTAATAAATTTATGATTAAATAAATTTATTTAAATAATTTAAATTTAAATAAATTTATGATAATAAATAAACTAAAAACTTAAATGCAAAAAGGTTTAAAAGATACTGTTATATTTTTTCAGAAATTGGTAAGTATATTTTAGGTAGATAACAGTTAAAATCTAACTGTTATAATAAGCTATTTATTAGTGTTACATATACTTTTATTTAAAATAACTATAAACTAGGTTGTGTCGTAAAAATTCTGTATTTTTTACGGCTGAGGCGTTTAAAAATTCGCTTATAGCAGAATTCAGATTCAAAGACTTTCTGATCGAATCTGTCCGTTAGCGCAAATCTTAATTTAAAAGCTTTTCCTATAACATCATTAAAATATGATGCACAAATTTGATGACGTGCGCGGTTTTCGTGCTCACACAATTTATTTAATCATGCATGTAATTATTGATATGGCTCAGTTATAAGCGAGAGAAAAGAGTCGATTGCTTATCTCTTGACGGTGTATAACCTCCTTTCGATCGCATAAGGCCGCATAGCTACTTGGTGGACCGGTGCGCGAAAGCGCAGTTTTTATATATTCCTCTTATCGACGCAGACACGCTCTGTACCGGCTCGTAAAGGACGCGATTGAATAACACGATAGATAAGTGGACACTGGAGTTCTGATTAGGAATCATTTATGGCACAGTAGAAACTAATTTCCATGCCCGGTCGAGGAGATATGTTGCGATGCGTGCGCCTGTAGCTCGAGAAATTCCATTTTCTATTTGTTTCTCTCTCCTTCCTCTAAATCTTACTATCTTTTTCTTTTTCTTTCGGCTCGTTTTGGGCTTGATTGTCGTAAAAAAGTAATGAAAAAGAACTAGTGATCGTTTTAAGTCGCACGTGAAAATTTTTAAGATTAACTTTAAGAGATTCGAAATTTTAAATTATTTTTTACTATGATTGCCTAATTTTTATGGTTCAGATTATTTTTCTCTTCTTTATTAAATATGCACATATATCGTGCATACTAAATTAAAATGAATGTCTAATAATATATGCAGTGGCTAATCATGAAGAGCGACCTTTTCTGTACATGATTTATCATATTTAAATCAGTCGCATAAATAAATAAATCTTTTCAATTTTCAATTATTTACCGTAATCAAAATAGATGCAGTTTCACATTACCTCATTATTATTTAAGTACAAGGTGTACTGGTATTAATTATTCATTTGATTAAAAGGGATAGGGTTTCTTCTTGTTTCGCCTATATTATTATCGAATTTCATTAAGCAGTGTTAACATGCAGCTGCAGAGTAAATCCAGTACCTCTAAACGTAAGAAATGAGCAGAATCAGAAAAAATATTTATAACAGAAAAGCGTATTTCTTGGGTCAATACCGAACTGCGTAATGTATGATACAAGAATAATATCCTGAAATATTTTCAGGGGGACGTTAATTTTTCTGTTTGGAAGTAAGCCATTACTTAATCGATACATGCATAGATTTCTGAAGTTAAATACTCAAATTTAAAGTTCTGTGAATGTGAAATTGAAATAGTTTATCAGAAAATCAAAAGATTTTATATACAGGCTCATGTTTTTATATATCAATGTATTACTTTAACTAGCGCGTATACCTTCTTTTTCCCATTAAAGTTATATTCTTATTACCAAAAATTATTCTTGATGCAACTATTTACCGAGCGATTAATATACACATATTTCCAAGTAAAGTAAAATCGAGATATCTATGTTTTTTTACAAATTTGTTATACTTAATTACAAAAGCCGTCTATATTTATTTGTGAATTGATTATTATATATAATTATTTTAAATAAAGCGGAACAAGAGATGTTGCAAGTTATAGTTTATTATGGAAATGCGGGTGGAGTCAAACTATACTTTTCAAAATTCATACGGGAGTTTCATGTCGTCAGTCGTTTTACTTAGGAAATTCACAGGGGCTACATGAGGAACTGCAGGTCTGGCATAGCTTGCTCCTTGTTGTTACAGGCTACCCACATACGCAGTAATTGATTTCTTCCACGGCCATCAGGTGTTGAACATTTATTTCACAATATTCACAGCCCCTTCGTTATAATTCGGAAAAGGTTAGAGTACAGAACTTTCGCGGTAAGCAATTTTCCCACTAGTTTGAAGAGAGCGAAGTGCGGTTTGCGTGAAAGCACATGACAGTTTTGTCTAAACACTTGACCTAGTAGGATAAGAAATTATTTTTGTCATTACGTCCATTTAAATAAATTCTATTCTTATCTCTTAAATTTATTTATATATTATGTACACGAAAGTCGTATTTTTTTCAAACTTTGTCCTTATCCTGCTCATCACAATGAGCTTTGTTATCCATAGCAGACGGGAGTAGAGATGCGGTATATATTGCTGATATAACTTTCAAGCGCGGAACTAGTTATTATAGGTTAATTATATATTTTAAATAGAAGCTCCTTATTTTACGTTTATATAATATACTCAAATTTCAATATTTTTCTGAATGTAACACAATATTTATTTTGAATTTCGAATATTAAGAATTTACATTTGCCGCAAGAATAATATTTATTTTTATAGTGTTTTTTATCTCTGGGAGTTAAGTAAATTGCTGTAAAAAATCATAGTAAGTTATTTGAATTTAATTTCATTTCTACATAAAAATGAAACAGATGTCCAATAGAATTATCCATGTACAGATATAAAGAGTAATTCAGTGTCCAGAAAAGCAGACATGTAACTGAGTTCGCTTTGTTTCCTTGAATTTTTGTGGACTTTTATTTCTCAAAGCGTTTTCAAGTCTCTCTCATTACCGCGTACTCCTTGCTTTTCGCCGCTCCTTGCTACCCCTCTTCACCTTCCAGGCTCTCAGCGCAAACGAGTTTCTTGGTTAAATTAGCCTTTAATTCCGCCTATGGTCAGACGATATCTCGAGCGGAATTGCAGGAGTATGGGGATATTTTCGAATGAAGGTACAGTGCTATGATTTCTTTAAACTTGCTCTTTTGAGCTGTGGATAATGTATCCAATGCATGTCATTTTTATTGAAAGAACCATAAAAAACGATCATCTCAATGTATACATATATAAGACACTTAAAATAACACCATTTCGAACGATCACCAGTAAATTATTCGTAAAATGAAGTAAGAGATTGTGTATTGTATTTATGAGAATCAGTTGCTTAGTTGTGCTTATGAACAAACTTGCAGTATTATCGTCTTGCCTATTTTAGTATGTTAATTTGAGTAATAATGAGATTATGTAGTCGCAAGTACATGTAGTATAAAGTATTATGTAAATTCCGAAAATTATTATTAATTATCTACTGATAAATGTTTGAATATAAAAGCATATTTATTACAATGTATTGTGAACTGATTTTTGCAGTATAATCCAAAAATTAAATCAAAAAACTTTTTACTAAATCTTAGTTAAGAAATTATAAAAAAAATTAATTTTTAAAAATCATTAATAGAATTAAAATGTCGCATATATTAAATATGAAACATCTTTCATTCATAATGCTGTACTGCTTAATCAAAATGTTGTTATATTTTTATATTTTTACTTAGGCTGAACATACAAACTTATATGCGAATACACCATCTAAAATCAGATGAGCTGAAAGTTGATTAATTTTAGCTTGCATGACTCCCAAGTTCTACTTTACACCTGTGCTGTAATGTTGAACGTAAGGTCGACTTTATCTTTCAATATTAAAAATTTGTAAAGAAATTCAGAATGTTTAAATGTTTATCAGACTCGCATCGTTGATTTATTCAAATTCATCGACATGCTCCGGTATATTATAAAAAAGTTTAAATAGAAAGAGATTACTAACAATCATAGTACGCAATATAAATTTTAACAATTAAATGTTTTTGAAATTATTTTCTAAATTCAACCTGTGTGCATATCTATACACATATCCACCATCGAGAAACAAAGTAGTCGAAACGTATCTTTATTTTTAATGATATTAAATTTTAAAAGGGATATATTATTTCTCACGATGAGACTCATTTGTGTGATGTTTATCAAGACCAATGTCACTCCGGAACGCACCCAGAACGGACCGTTACTTTGAATTTTTTACCATAAATTTTCTAAATCTTACATGCACGTGTGTATATATCATATAAAGATAATCATTAGTTTAAAGTTTATACGTTTTTAGTACTATTGATATAATAGAGGTAAGAATACATCCTGTGAATAATTTTTACGAAAAATTATTTGGAATAAGTTGTCGCAGCTGTATAGTCTAATCTATTTTGACGTATTTGTACTTAATGGAAACTTATCTTTTTACGCTTTTTTATCTTGCTTTTTATTCAATTATGTATCCTATCAATAAGTAAAAGAATAAATTAGTAACAAGCATTGTTTAGTGAATACATACTTGTACATAACATTTTTATATCTCTTTACTCTACTAAGCTTACTAAAAAAAATATACTACATTGAATTCAAAAAAATAAAATAAATTGAATTTTAGAACAACACTTATTCATTTATGTTATAATTCTGACAAAATATCATGCTAAATTTCTCTATTTTTCACTGGAAAATTAACGTGTAATATATGTTGCATACATAAAAGTAGGTAAGTGTTTAGTTTTCTATGGATGTTTTGAAAATTGATAAAAGCCTGAAGCTAAATAAGGCTACATATTTGCATAAATTTTCCTATATTTTTGGATTGAATAATGAAAATTTATTTCAAATTATAATAATTCGTGGATAATTTTTATCGAGATTATTATTTAAAATTCTTGATTTTTTTTATTTGATATAACTGCTTTAAAATTCTATAAGTCACGTACAAAATCAAACAAATTTTCTTATTTAATGTCTTTAATAATCCAAAATTTGGTTCAATATAAAATTATGTATGAACATTCTATTAACATTTTTCAGTATGATATCAGTTAAAATGTAAGTACATTTTATGAGTTAAAGCGGTACGCGAATTATAAATGGAAGTGAGGAAGGGGTAGAGAAGAGAAGCACTGAATGGCTCTCACGTCATAGTCGTGACGAGGAGGCAAATGGCGCGTGCAATAAACGATCACCCGAGGCGGTATCGTCTCCCTCTACCTTTCTCTCTTCCTCCCTCAAAGTCCCGATACGGCCTCGCATGCATGCAGAGTCCGTTACGATAATGACGCAGTGCGCGGTTCTCTCGGGGCAAGTGGATGACTCTACTCGCGCACGCGACTCAGGTGTCCTCTCTCTTTCTCGCAAATAAAATCCTTTGCGAAGAGCCACACAGGCAATAATGTTGGCGCTCAGTGAAAGGGAATCGACCGCGTGCTCTACTGTTTCTCGTACAGTATACATTATAAGGTCATGAAGTCAATGACTGAGTATAAGGAAACGGTATTTATGCGACATTAATAAATTAATAAAATAAAAAAATGTATATTCATTTTTATGTCCTTTTTAGCCCAATTCAATATATAATAGAAAATTACAGTTCTAAAACGGCCCGAATATAAATCTACTACATTTTGTGAATAACAATTAAATGAGAAAACTTAATTTAGAGAGTAAGAACTGTCTTTTAATTGCCTAAACCACCCAATTCTATAATTATAATAAAATGTATGCAGAATATTACTGCAAATAAGCCTAACCACAGTAAAATACAAACATCAATAGCATGTACATTGGAATAAAACATCTGAAATATAACGAAGAAATACAAATTAAAAGATAATCTAAATACAATTTTAACATTTATAATAATTCTATAATTATTGTTTGAATCAATATGTAAAGTGAATGCAACATATAAGACAAATTTGTGTTTCAAATGCTATAATTCAACAAAATTTTAGAATATTGCACATATCTAAATCGCTAACGTCTATAATGGGGAGAGGTAACTGTAAACTAAAATAAAGAAGGCACTGCAAAAAATTAGGTAGAAAGCTTAGTAACTAACATATATATGCACCAAAAAATATTATATTGGAATTTTTTCTAAAATTAGTATGAATCTATATTTTATTATATATCTATATTTTATTAATATATATTTTAATTCTAATCACAATGATGACAATTTTTAGTAAATTTCATTCAAATTAGATGAACATACGATCGAGATGGATAGATGTGTAAGATCCTACTGAAGGAAGCAACTGTCGTCATAATTGAGAAATCTCGTAGCTTCAACTTAAAATGACCAGGAAACAATGCTATATATTATAGAAAAAATTTCTGTTTATTTATTTTATTTTAAGTTAAAAATCTAGAGATTTTACTTGAAAAACAATTTTATCATAATTTTATTTTAAAGAAAAATACGCCTATGATTTGTCAACCAGTAAATAAGTTTGAATGTCCTTGACTGAATATTAAACTATTTTTATGATTAGCTTGTTAATCAAATGGAATTTTCTGTTATATTAATTTGTAAATGTAATAAGGATCATAAGCTAATAAATACACATGCATCCGTTTATGATCAAAAGTTTTATTTAGCTTAGAATAGGAACCCAAGAACTAATTTAGACCATAAATTATTGCCACGAACTGGTCAGAGACTAGTTTAAATTTCTACCTTGAAAACGATGTTTTTTGTAAAAAATTATTTATTACTATTGATTTCCTTGATGCATCTAAGCAGCTCAGAATTATAATCAAAAATTTTTAATAATTTTGTACAAGAGAGATGTTTAGTACAGGACAAGCATATTGTTTCTAACAGCTTGTAATTATATATCTTAAGAACTGATCTAGGCATTGAGTATTTCAATTTTAATTTCTTAAAAATATGTGCACATAATTTTTAAAATAAGTATTTTTATTTTCTTTTTTACAAAATGGATGTTTCTTTAGAACAATGTTTTACATATATATTATACCAAATATTCTCGTTGAAAAATAAAGTTTAAATTAATCTAATTAACTTCTTTTAATAATTAGCTTTGTTAACTTTTTATTTAATAGTATAGAAATCCAATTTAATTTCTTCCAAAGAAATTATTGCTTATAGACATAACAGTCAATAATAGTTGTACATAATAGAGCTTGAAATATATTATCTCAAATTCAACAATACGATTATGCTATAGTTATTAAGTTAACCAGCGACTATCCGTACCTATTTTTTGTTCTCAATTGAATTATTGTTTTGCACTAGATTACTATAAGCATCACACTGTTAGTAACTCATTTTGCAAATAAATTAATATTCTACATGCATCAGTCCTCTTACGAGTTATATTAAAGCTAGAAAAATCTGCCTGCTAGCAATCGGTAGAAATGTCATAGTTACAGTAATATAATACTTTTTTGAATTTTTCTTTTAATCAAAAATCCATTACTTTTATTAACTACGTTAGTAAGTATCTCTTTGTAATATGCGCGTAAATTAGAGTAAACCATTGAACTTTTTACCAAATACGTTCGATTTGAGCTATTATATAGTATTATTCTATGGGAATTTCTCGTTTTACTGACATGCATTGGTCAAAGCATAGATATTTTTGAATATTTTTTATGGTTTATCCGCATAATTACAGTATAACTATTAATCTATCATCTTTATGCATATGTAGGTAAAAAATAGCTATTTGCATGCACATTGACTTATTCTCCATCTAATACTAAAGAATTGCCAAACACGAGAACTAGTAGTTATCGTTTAGTCCTAGAGCTCCGATGTGAGATGCAACTAGAAATTATTAATTAAAATTATGAATTGAGTAGTGCACTAATGCAAACTCGAGGAAATTCCCTCTGTTGGGTGAATAGCGTTATATTCCTACACTTACTTGAAATGTAGTAATCATGATCTTCGTAAATGCTCGGTCATGCACGTTTGTGTTCTGAGTATTATTAACATTGCATTTTGTTTATTCCATAGAACATTATTCATACATTTAATGAAGAAAAAATATGTCGAATGAGTGTAGATGCAGTTTCAGTTTATAGATAATTTCTCCATTACCATTAAATTTTTTCTATCGCTATAATACGTTAAATTTCTAAACACGATTAGTTTGTGTTCACCAAATTCTCTTCAACTTAAATTTAAAAATAAAAAGATTAGGATTAATTAGATTGATTAATTAGAAGTTATCCTATAATATTTATTTAATATTTACTTAATAAAAGAAAAGTTTATCTTTACAAAGCGTATCGAGAAATAGGAAATACTCTCGGAAGCTTGAAGGGATAGTAGAAAGAAGATCAGAGTAATTTTCGCGAAACAAACAACTGACGATCTATAAAGCGGGAAGGCACACGCGCAGTGCCGCGTGATTCTTTGGAAATTTAATCTAAGAATATAATAACGGGGGCACGTTATAATACAGTTAAAAGCGAGATTACGTATCAAGCGCTGCTTTTACGAGCGTTCGAAGTGTTCGTCTTGCAAAATAATAGTCTCCCGCTTTCTTGTTCCCTGATGCAAAGTCATTTGGCTTACCTTCTTTGGTCTTCCCCTATTTCCCACAGTAAAGCTCGAGCTGACGCTCGGCTTGGTCCATCCATACTATCTCGGGGCCGTTACATAGCTCGCTGGCATCGCATCAATTGTAGCGAACCGATCGCACTCACGTAGTTGACCGCTTGCACAGCCTATGGGTGCCGCGAGTTGTATGGTCAGTAACCCGGTATACGCACAAAGCCACATAACGCGCAGGGATATCAGCAGGGGATTCCCCGATCGTTACCCAAGAACACCGAGCCCTAGGGCTCTATAACGCGTCATTGTGCACAGGACTTATAGGAGACCGTACGGGATGGTATCCGAGCTCATTGTTCGGCGGTGCAACCGCGTCGAATGAAGGCACCGTCGCGCAGAAACAATCGGCCCGTTGCGCAAGTTATGTCGATTATCGGGTCGCGGGAGGATGGCGCAAACACTCCGCTCGCCGATGACGGTCGCGCGCCCTACAACGCCTGCTATAACAGTCCACGGGGTTAGTTGGTCTGGACGACTCCTCTATGCGCGCATGTAGACGTAGAAGCCTTCTCTCAAAATAATCTTCAATTTCATTATCCATGGCGCGTCTATTTAATGAAAGGATTTCAGTTCCTTGTAAAATTCTTTTTAAATATAAGGCAACTTAACAAAATATTGTAAAAAATGTAGCCCAGATAAATCTTTATTGGATGCGGATCATAGCGAAAAAAGGTTTAACAACCCATCACATTATTTGGTACTCGGTAGCTCATCACATTACTCGGAGTTCGTATAAAAGAATAATTTGTGTGCTTAACAAAACTCATAAAATTTCATGTAAAAGCAAGCTGCAAGTTGTAAGATTTTTTGCTTTAAAGTATCGTTGGGTGACCGTATTTAAAGTAAAAATTTGAGAAAATTGCTTAAATCTTATTTCATGAAATACTTGCAGACTCGACGGAGTAACGTTAAATCACAAGTATATACTTATAAACAGCATCGTTGGCGTACGCAACGACCTTCATTCTGAAAGTTTGACAGTAACCCGCTGCGCAGACAGACGACTCGACGTATCACACGGGTTACAACGAGACATATCGCGCAATTTAATCCGGCGCACTTAAATGCGGCACGCACTCGTGGCAGGTGCGCGAAGTCAGGTAGGTTGGTAGGCGTGTGAGAGCAAAAGCGCCGCCTCGAGGAAGCCAGGTAGGGCTTGTTAAAGGGAACGTTACCGTGCCTGTCCAACCGCCTCTCCCGCGATCGCCTGCACGAAGGCAAAGGAACCACGCGGGCAAAGGGGGAGTGCGGCGGGGGTGATAAAACGGTGGGAATCGGGGAAGAGAGTGCGCGGAGTCTCGTTTTCGCCACCTCGGCGCGGTGCTTCATCGGCGCGGATCCGGGCCGGCAGGCTGACGTCAGCCGCGCCCACCGGCAACCAGTTCCCCGCGACCGAGAAAGTGACGCGGGCTGATTGCGCCGCGGCGCCGCCCGTGAGTCCGCGACCCAGTCCCCCTCGACCCTAGCCCTGCCCGCCGTGCCCCGGCCGCTTATCCCGGCTCAACGGGACGTCCGATGCCGACGCTCTTGCCGGGGCAGCTCCGCGAGGCGGGAGCGCGTCCTTTGAAGGACGCGGGCGCGAGGTCGGACTTACCGAACACAATGGAGCGGCCCGCGCCCTCGATTCCGGCTCGACGCACTGCCGCCTTTCGAAATCGGTGAACCCACAAGAGCCTGGCCTTTTTGCCGCACAGCTTGGAAAGTATGCACGGACAATCAGCGGCGCTCTTCCATTATTGCTTAAATGTTAATGCGACTCGATGACTTTCTCCTGCGCGCGCCCCGTTATAAATCTCGATTCAAGCAGCCGAAAGGAACGCCGATCGCCAAGCCCTACCTCTTCGATCGGATTCTCGGCGTACGCTCGCGGCAGCAACTTCACTGTCTCTTTATGCAGGCCCACCTATCGTTGGCTCCGTATATCTCCAAGTACAAACTTCTTTTATCAACTGCATCCGCACGGATATTTTTACACAGGATCTTCAACGCACTCTATTGTAATTTAAAATCCAAGCATTATATTTTACTTCTTAAATATTCCCAATGTATGAATCCCTTGCACATGGATTTCAATGTATTATTCTTGTGACGAGTGTTTTGTTTAATGGACAAAAATAAACTGTATACGGACAAAACTTTGACTATATCGTACATGCTTTAACAAAATATCTATCAGCACAACTAACTTTTTGTATTATTTCATTATTAAATTAATTAATTAATTTGTTAATGGTTATTAACAAATTACAAAATATGATTTATTTTGATTGTATGAAGATAGTGAATTTGTTTAAAATTTTCATAATAATTTTGCTATGAGAAGTCATTGTGCAAAGAAATCCTAATTATCTACAAATGTTTTACTTTATAAAGGCTCTGAATTTCTTGAGAGTGACAAGTATGTAGTTTCTCGCGAACATAGACGGATAAGCATTTTTAAATAACTGCTATATTTGAGACTTGAAACTATTTGTCGAGATATTTGTAACATCTGTGCGGTGCTCAGAGCGAATCCAAATAGCCCGGTTTATGCGCACTCATTACGCAATCGTCTGTCACAGATGAAATTCCATGGTAATTTAATAGTAATTGTTCTGAACAAATTAAAAATGTCCAAGCCAGTGAATAATGTACACAATCAACTTATTTATGATTTGCAAAAAGTATATGATGTATTTTTTATGCCGTCGGTACTAATTTTCGAACAAAAAATTAATTAGTGGTAGTAGAATTGGTTTGAATTATTATATTTAAGTATTTAGTAAAAATCCACATCAAGACGTGTTTCAAGTGCTGTCTAATAATGCAGAAATTGTCATTGTCTATAAGATATGTGTAGTTTATGTGAACGGTATTAGCTAAGACGGGGATCTTGTTCTTTTCTTCGCGCGTCAAATGATGCAGCGAAAGAAATATGAGTTGTACCGTACGTAATAAAAAATATGACAGAGTCTTTATTGTATTTCGAGGATTAATGAAGATGCAGAAGCTGAGTAGGTTGAGAAGTGAACTCTACTACGGCCTTTCAATTGCTTTACACAATATGTTCTAGTGAATAATAGTACTTGGATGAGTATTTACTATTACTATACAGAATGAAATTCCTTAAACACTGTTGTCTGGATATAATTGGCTCTTTCACAACTACCGTAGACCGTAGTTGTCTGGGTCACGTGTATTTTCGTTCAAATAGTCTGCATCATCTATTTCCTTGTAACTATTAGTAAATCCATATCTAACTAAAATTATAACGTAGATTATAACAAATTTATTCGTAATGGTGTATAGTGTTATTTTACACGGCTTCTAATCTACAACACTCGATCTTAGTAGTTTCAAGCGAGTATTGGACTGCATGCACCAAAAGACAGCGAAGCACAAAAACTAGTTTTTAATCACATTTTCGAAATGGAGAAAAGAGGAAAAGGAGAATCGATCGCAGATCACTCGGTTATATAAATGCACAGAGATTTACTTGTCTAATCCGCATTAATAGGCTTAGAGGAGGGTTTGAATGCCCGAGAACAGGCACAACCGTCGTCGATAAAGATGCGAAGGAGGATCGCGGGCGGAACCGCATGGAGGATCGCCGGGGTCAAACTTTGGCTGGCTAAAAATAGCAGCGAAACAAGTTGTTCCGCGCCGGGACAATCGAGCAACAGCACCTGAATAGCGAACAGTGGCGAGGGGACACCAAGTGGGCAACGGTTCCGCACCATTAACGAGCGCCAGCGATCCCGCGAGGCGTCTCTCCCTCTCTCTCTCTCGCGCGCGCGCTCGCCCTAGGTGCGCTCGTCGAGGTCGCTTTGTTATCGCGAGTCGGGCGCACGCACGAGTCCTTTCCCAGGCGCGCGCCGAACGAGTTCTTAGATCCGGGTTAATTGATCGAGAGCCGGCTGCGAGGGGCGCATTCCTCCCCGTTACTATCGGCGCGCTGTTGCCGGGTGCGCCTCCCCCGGCGCGCCGCGCGAATCCCCCAACGGGACTTTTAGCGCGCCGCCCGATTTATCGGTGCTCATTGTTCCGGCCCCCGCCCCGCGGCCGCTGACGTCAACGCCTTCCTCGCCACTTTTCGCCGCGCGTGTACCTGCCGCGCGGGTAAGTAATGCAGTGGTGAAACCCGATACGCAGCTTGGCTCCGTTTGTGCAACAGGTTCACTGGGTTTTCGGGGCCGGCGCGCCTTCGTAAAAAGCCAGCGGCCGCGCGGCCAGAACAAAGTCCCCACCGAGATTGATTTATCGTTTGTTTTGTGGCAGGGCAATAAAGCGCGCGCGCGCGCGCCCGCGAGCCTTGCTTTCATTAATTCGCCCGACTGAAAATCGCTCCCGCTCCAAGGATGCATAATCATTTCGATCGATTAATATTAAAGTATGGAACCGGTGTGGCCACTTGGCCGCTTATGTCACCGCTCCGCGAGCTTCGTTGGCTCTCTAAGAAACAGTCCGCTTGGCTTGTCTCCCGGAAATTCCCTTTGGAATCTCCGTGTCCAATTCGTTGTCATTATCATACTTATAGATATCTCTCGACTGTAGCAGCCGAGACTATATCTCATTCTCCTTTCCGAATCCGAATCGTTTAATTGCGCGTTCGAGCATTACGCGAGCGCAAACATCCTATTAAAGCCTGCTGCATCGGTAGATATAGATGAATGCTTCCATTTTTCATGAATTATCACCTTATATTGAATATAGTAGTGACAGTTTCGCACCTTGTATCTTAGCTCTTGAGTAACCGAGATAGCACATTTATGTCTATGCACGGTCGTTTACTTTTTTTATCGCTATCTACACAATTGGAATTCAGTTACACGAATTATTTTATTCCGTCGAATAACTGCCTAAGATTTTGTATATTACACTACTACTAACTTGTTTATATTTGATACCGATAATACAACAGATAATATGCTACGAATCTATTTTATTTCGTAAGTAAATGTTGCTTATGTAAATATCCTACATTCAAAACACAAATGATTCAAGCCAGAAATTAGTATTTTCTTTTGTAATAGCTAGAAAGTAGTTCTTAATAATACTTAGAACATATACGAGTATACTTTAATAGAGTTTTATACAAGCCTTTTTCCCGATGAACTATCAAATGACTTTTTACACGATATGTTTGAAATAGTTCAAGTTTTCTTTATACTTTACATCATTAAGGAATAACTAAACACTGATAACGTATATTTATAGCGATAAATATCTTTCTTGACTATACAAAATGCTTTTTTCATAAGATGTTTAAAGAATTACATCAATACTTAAAAACGAGAAGTATTTCATAGAGATATTTTCGCGTTTTATAACTAATTATACTAACACTATTTTTATTTCTAGTAGTAGGTATAAATGTTCTATATTAGTAGATAATGTTATGCCAATGCATTATATTAGAGTATTACATGCACTTGCTTTAAAATTGTTATTGGTTAATAATATTAAACATTGTACAGTTCTTCTCTTAATACTACATGGTGCTTAGGGATACATCGTATTGTACTGCGTATTATTAAGGTGCCTTAACTGAAGTACGCAATTATTGATTTAAAACATCACACTAATGTGTTAAAAATCCTTAATGTTGGTGATGATATTCTTTAATCATAGGTGAACTACAGTGTAAATAAAAATTATTAACGAAATATTGTTAAAAATGTGGCATCAATTAAATTCTTTAAATAGAATTAGAATTAAATTGAGTAACATCTATAGTAGTTTTTTTATTATTTTTATGAAAAACATCGCATGTCTTTCTTTAATAGTGATTTATAAACATGTAGTAATTATCTCTTACTTTTTCTTATCAATTTAATAAGTAGATGACGTAATAAAAGTATTCTACTGATTCAAAACTTATCGTTTCTATAATCTGCAGCTAATTATAATATGCATATTTATTTTTCTTCTTTTATACGTAAATTATAAGCTTATGAAATAAATCTGTTATTTTTACTGCTCATCATATTTTAAATTTTAAGAAGCAAAAAGTAGTGATAAATTTGACCAGCATACAGAATTACTCACAAATGAAAGAAAATAGAGCAGCAATTCAGTAAGTGTCAGACAGTCGCGTCAATGTCGCTTGGTCTCGTAAACCCGATTGCTGAATCTTGGTAAGCGGGAGCGGCGTGTCTTTCTTATCCCGGCGATTCTCGCGATTCGTTGAGAACGAGACCGGACATCCTTTTGCCCACTCAGCCCTCGCAGACAGATTCTCTACAAGGAAGTGCTCCGGGTCCATGTACCATTTTGCAGCTTGAACTGCGATCTGTTAAGTTGCATAAGGGCTGCTGCACAGAGCGAAACGCAGAGTCATTTAGTTGCGACTCTATACGCTTCCGCGGTACGAAATCTCGATGGAAATACTTCAACGGAAAAGGAAACCGTTTATCTTTTTCTATATATATAGTAATCTATTGAGTAGAACTAATTAATTATATAATACTGAATATTATGTGAAATATTATTCTCGGAAATATAGAGCAGATGTACTGGCAATAATAGAAGAATAATTACATAGTTGATATTTTAAACAATAAGCAGTAATGTAAATTTAGTAATTTGATATCATTATATTTATATTCTGCAATAGAAATCGCGGGAGAATAATAATAAAACATAATAATTTATTTATCTTTGAAAAAGACTTTTCTATTATTACTGCTTGTCTGCAAGCGCATCTTTGTATAAATATCTAACACTAAGTAAACTTAGTAACTATTATTAAGCTTAAAAGCTCGATTGGTAACTGCTTAGTATGATATGACTTCTTGTTATTACAGTGCAACAAGTGCAATTTATTCGCAACTCAACATTTGCAGCACCTTGCCTATACGTTTAAGATGAAAATTTTAATTTTCTGTGTTTTTGCAAATGTGTAAGATATTGTTATAATATCTGATATCTTATATTTATTATTTCTTTTCGACATAAATATTTATTGAAGAATATCATGTGTTGGGATTGTTGCTGCTGTATTTCTTTCCGAAGTAAAACTTAATCACAGATAGCAGGAATTTTTTCCGATCTCTTATCGCTGTAAATGATGATTTAATTTGTCACTCTCAAGGTCGGTGGAGTTCTGATTATGTTTGTCTAGACTTTAAAAGCTGAACTGGACGCGATTATATACAAACATTATAAAACGATAATAGTTTTTTCCTTTACAGACGTCACGAAATGGTAGAGTATAGAGGATATTTGAAAATGTACGAAGTAGTGAACTTTTAAACACGCTCGTCTCGCGGCTACACGAGATATCAATTTGTGCATATCCTGCAGACTATAGTAGGAGCGAATCTGCCGAGAAAGATGAGAAAATCATTTGGAAGCAGCTGAGTAGACAGACAGAGCGGTAGAATAATCTGTGAGGGAACGGCGGACCATACCCAGCACTGTTCTACTCGAGCACCGCTGCCAGAGCACCAAACTGTATTTTACGAGCTGCCCCGGCGAGACGCGCTCGGCTCGCGTGTATCTTTCCCAAAGGGTACTTTATTCGAGCGGCTTGTCCCGCAGGAAATTCAGGCGGTTCCGCGAAGACGCCGGTGACTGCGAGGCATCGGATGAAAGTCGGGCGCGCGGCCGCCGCTTGGCAAAGCCGCTCTCTGGAAATCCCGGGCCGTAATTGTAAGGCGCGGTCGCGCGTAAATTGTAACGCCGCCAGGATCTCGTCGTTAGTTTCCGATGGCCGATCAGCGCCATTAGGCGCGGCCCTCGTTAACGGCCCTCGCTCGGCTCATCACCCGCCCCGTTTAATCAGCCCGGCACTTTCACCGCGCGCCCCCACGATCAAATGGAAATTTCGGGGCAGGTATGCGGAGGCGCGGTGTGCTTTCCCTCGCGCACCTACGAGCCTTGCGACACGAGAGATCATCGGACGCAGCTATGCGCGCGCGGACCCGGAGGATGGCGAAAACCTTCCCAATTGCGCGACGAGTTCGACTTGGGATTATGCGGCCCGACTGCTCGCCTCTGCGTTATTGTACCGGTGTAATAGCGTACCTCCGGCCGGCTGATACCCGCGCAGGCTAAATTTCCCCGTCGAATTATTCGCGCTTGAAATAGTTGGCCGGCGGGAAAGAACGTTAAGCGGCCGCGGCTATCGCAATGTCTCCGCTGCCCGATTCCTCGAATTCCCAAACAAACGAAAATAAATTATCGAGGGCCCGATTGTCCGCGCGAGACAAAAGCTTAGGTAACTTTCGCCGCGGGGATCTTATCGGGGCACATTCAATTCTTGTCACTGCACCGCGATGCGAATCCCGCGGTGCGTGGTCGGCGCGCCGCGCGGGGAGACGCGCGCAGATAGAGATAAGGGGAGGGGAGCCCGACCGGGGGAAGGAGAAAATTGTGACCCGAGAGCGGCTCCCGGCGGCGCGCGAGCACTCGCCGAGGAACGCAAGGTTGCAGCCACCGCAGCCGACATGCGGGCTAAACCTGTTTGCGTCCCCCGTCCCTCTCGATTTATCCGGATTCCCTCTCCCTCCCTCAGCCCCGGGGCACCGACTCCCCGGCTCTTTTATACATTTCCCAGAGGCCCGAGTGCCGCGGCCGCTCGCCTCTCCCGCTCACCTCTGCCGTTCGAGGGCCGCTTCGCTCAATTTTCGGAGCTGCCATGGGTATTTGCCGTTAATCGAGAACCCGCGCCACAGAGAAACGCGCACGAGCCCATATTACAATATCTCGAAATTCCTTCTTTCTCCTTCCCTTGCTTCTTCCCTTCCTTCTATATTTTTCCGTGGCGCTTCATTCGCGAAAGCAAGTCATTCGTAACATTTGTTGATTGTATACACATTTCGTATTTTTTTTACATTGTATCCCAAGCATGCATCACTCATTTTATAACACATTTTATTTTCTTACAATCAAAATGTAGCTATGAAGAACTAATTATTCGGACTATTTCGTAGTTCGTGAAATCATTATACCAAATCTCTTTTTTACATTTAAAGGTAGTTGATATTACATTAATCTCGATTAATATAGATTAACAATTAAGTTTTTTGCACGAACAAAATGTGTCCCCAAACTAAAATTTAATTTTTCAACGAATATTTCTACTTTTATGGAAATATTAATAGTTATCTCGATGAAATTCAATTTTTTAGTCTAAAAATGCTGTTACACTTATAGTTTATAATTAATTAATAAAACGTAATTTTCAAGAATACTCAAATTATTTTAATTTTTTTTTCTAAATCCAAATCTTTCACTTCTTTTCTTATCGTAAGGGATTTCCTTGTTTTTTTAAAGAAGTTAAATTAAAATTATAATAATAATCCATAAAATGCATTTTATAACATATAATTTTCCTCATTTTTATTCGTAAAAATAGAACCACTATAACATTGTAATGATAACTAAACAAACGCGAAGGGATTTCACTAAGTTATGTATTTATTCGTAGTTCATATTTCTTTAAGCTCATACTTACGACAAATAAAATGAAAGCAAAAGTCGCTTAGAAGTCAATTTCCTAGTTTTTGTTCATGTTATCGCATTAACTTGTAATATACTTGTAAGTATTCTCAAGGTCTCACATCTGTTTATTTTCATTGAATCGTGAAAAGTCTACACAGGGGCACACACAGGTCTTTATCGCACGTTTTTCTCCTTGTCACAAATTGCGTGTGCATGCATTTGTGAAATAATTATTGTATTATACTTAGCGCATGGCAACAACTGGGTAGAATTTTGTAATTTTCCTAGTTTTTTCTTTTATAAATTAAATACTGGCAAACTCTTGTAACGTCTCACACGACAAATATCGATTTTCATAGTTCCCTAATAGGAACATTCATTAATGCCTAACTATTTGCTTACATATTCAGTTTTTTCCTTAAATTAACTGAAATTGGTGAACTTTAAAAGAAATTATAAGCCGTGAATAAGACAAAACACAATACCGATTAAGTTGTGGTACCTACTATTATAGCAATTATATTCTTACGCATGCAGTTGATATTATAATTTACATACATTTAGTATCGTAGAAGGAGAAAAATCAATTGTCTAGACTGGCACATGTTTAGATACATTTTGCTAAATTTATCCACGCTTTCTATAATACAATTATTATGATAGTTATATTTGGTCTAACACAAAAGAAATTATCTTCTAAATAAGCCATCACTTTTAAATTATTAGAGTTAGCAAATCAAGATTTAAATTAAAAAAATAAAAATTTCGAGCTGCAATAAAAATCTCGCCCCTTAAATTGTTGTAAATTTAACCTCATTTGCAACTATTACGAATATCAATAGTTCAGAATAAAAATGAAATAATTCGGCGAGTGATTCAAGAACCACACAGTTAGTCGAAAGGTTGAAGAATTAGATAACTCTTATGGAACCGCCCACCAAAAAAGCCGGTTTTCGAATTAGCCGCTCTTTTAACAGCTCAGATCCATAGGAAGGAATCAGAGGGGGGACTGAAACAACAAGTAACATAACATGATTTACGTTAAATAATCTTTTTGTATGCACTTCAGTACGATTTAAGTCGATGGTCTGCTGTTGATAATAGTCCACAGATGCAAATGCCAAATTGGAGTACTTTCGGACAAAAACAAAGTATCGTCGGGCGTGTCTAAATGGAGAGAAAAACAGAAAACTTAACTACAAATGTAAAGGATAAAGAAAATAACGAGAAGAAAAATGAAATTAAGCAATACAACTCTGAATTGTTATAGAAAGAAAACTAATGATTCGAATTAATATGTTATAAAGAAAAGAACAAAAAAAGAGTCATTGATCGCTGCGACTCGTTATATGACAAGTAGTTTAAAAACCTCAATTGGCCGATCCGTCCGCGTCCGTTCCGTCGCGATTAAAACAGTGGCTGTTCTGACAAGTTCATCTGAATCTAGATGGGTGGCCGAGGTCCATCCTAGCTGTCTATGATATAGATGCTGTTGGAGTCGTATGAATAACCAAAAAAAATCTCGTCGATTTAAGATTTGATGTCTATTGCGATAGATAGATAGATAGATACATAGAGTTGTTTATTGTTAAAGTATTTTACAAAAATAAATTACATATTAATTAAAAGAATTCTGTTAAATTCTAGATAAAATTATATTTTGAATTTTAGGCTTAAGCGTAACTATAAAATAATGAAACAATAAACCGGAAGTAAACCCGCGAAGATTGTCTTCGAACTCGACTCATTTTTTCCTTAGAACGGCATCTACCAACAGCAGCTGCACTCACGGTAATAAAGTGATCTGCTCCCGTCCGCTCCCGTCGCCGCACAGTTATTGTGGCCAACTATCTGGTCCTCGCTATGCATTGCATTTTACGAATGCTGTGTCTAAATAAGTGCTATCGAGAACCAGGTACATTGGGAAAATTTTTAGCTCGACCTTTTGTGCTAAACTATTGTCTGAAGGTCAGTCAAGCGAGAGCCACAGCCGAAGAGGCAGCGTAACTCTGCTAAATATCTGTATCTGATTCTTTGTATTTTTATCTAAATACATATGCATTACAGTAGAATGATCTGCTTGCATTTTATTCGCTCACAAATAAATAATTTCAACAAATTCATTATTCGTCAGTAATTATCTCAAATGGAGCACAGTGTTAACAGAAAAACAAAATATCTATCGGTCAATAATTAATAACCAAGCGATGCCATACATTTAATATTGGATGGTAGTTTGTTACACAGATGCGCTCCTTTAACACGAAAAGTTTTCTTTCTAATCTCAGCTCGTACCCATGGAATAACAAGCTCTACAGAGTTATGCCTGACAAGTCAATCGGATGTATTGTATGAAAAAATAATCCATTTAATTGTCCATTTATATCCAACCAATGACTGCAGGAACTGATATGTTAATCTCACCTAGCACCCATCACTCATCGCACATAACTATTAAGTGAATGTTGCAATCTGCCTCTCAGTTCCAGGGACACATCTAAGTAAACTATAGAACAGTGATGTACTGGCGAATAAACCGTAGACTATAAGGAATCTGGTTTTGTATAAAAATTTAATATGCGGTCACCAGGTAAGTCCATTGTTCAGTACAACATCAGGACTTTTAACAGTAGAGGACACAGAAATAAAGACACTCTTCCAGATTAATTGAATTTAAACCGGAAGACTCAATATTAGTTAAAAGCCTATGTGCCCCAAAAAGAATCGCAGAAATCTTCCCAACATTATGTTTTAAGGATGTCATGCTTACCCAGTCCGACACTGTGACAGCATATAAAATACGGTTAACATACATTATAGAGGAACGTGCTCTACCCCGACGACCGTATGCCCCCATAGACGGTCTCGAATGAGTGGTGAGCATGGAAAAATGTTAAATCATGTATTGACTTCGGAGAAGCCTGCGTGCTTCAATTGTTTGCGAATTCCAAATGGTAGCCCTCTGTAAATTTTCTCGGGAAAGCCATAGTGGGAGGCGTGGCTTAGCCTATAAAAGGGCAATTGACTTGTATACAGAAGCTTTAGTTGTAGTCGATTCGTCGGTCCGGCCCGATCGGAGGGCAAAATTGCGAGTGGTTTGGTTACACGTTCGGAGACATACCGGGCGAGCAGGAGGAAGGAGCAAGTCAGGATCCGGGCGGTACATAGTCACCAGGGAAGACCGATCTCCAGTCTCGGCGGGGTTGGGTAGGCCCTCCCCGTTTAGTCCCACCCTCGGTTTGGGGGAGTCTGCGGACTCTCTCCGTGATTATGGCTGCTCGGCCATGAGACCGGGGATCGAAGGGAAGTGGCGAGGGCTCGCCGTTGCCGAGGGGCAACCGTAGGGAAATTCCTTCTCCCGCCGTCCTGCCGTGAAAAGTAGGGGAACCGGGCCGAAAACTCTACCCACACGACGCGCGAGGGCATAACTCTCGTAATTTCTCGAGCGAGCGCAACTAGATTTATACCGATGTAATTTCAAAGTTTTTATAAAGCCGTTTTCACCATCAAATACAATTTGGAAATTATTTATACCTAACCTCTCGTCACCTGTGTGCATCACATGTACATGCATCACCATCTTGAATCAAGCCAAAAATTTCTTCCTCCAACGTATCTTTTTTCTATCTCTCTTCTGCACGATGATTCTAATGCTTTATTATTTGCTGCATTTTTCATAATTTTGGTGAACCTTATCTTTTTAAAAGCACTGTTGAGCCCAGAATATCATGCGCTATACACTTCTAAAAAACGAAAATGAATGAAAAAACACCCTGTATACTTATACATTTTTATATTTTTAAAATTTGGAAATGTATGAGTATTTTTGTATCTGAAAATTTATAATAATTATATGTTCCTAGTTAATTAAATATTATGTAAATCTCAATTTATTAATATCATATAGTATTTGACTTTTTATATTATATATACAACAATAAAAATGATTGTTGAAACGCGATTTTTTAAAATTTTTAAATCACTTATGATTAGAAAAAAAATAATTATGTTGACATAAATATACTACTTTTAATATTTAACTTTTATTAAATTGACAAAAATATGTACAAAAAGAATGTATACTATCTATCAAAGTATATATAATCATTTACAAACCTTGTTACTGCCGATCTATGTATGTATACGTATACAATCTAGATTCGTGAATAATAAACTCTCATATTTCTTCTCCGTTCATTATACAACATTAATATAAAGAAGTGATCTACTTCACAATAAAGATAAGCATTTGAAGTGAAAATGAAATAAGGAAAAGATTTTTACATCATACATATCGTTGAAGTTACTACCTGTCTATAATAAGATATTTATGTTTACCTCCTAGTTTATGATTACCTTTAATTTAAGAGTGAGTGTGATAAACATTCATATATAAACATCCTACTTTTATTGGTATTAAATGCGATCATTGGTGTTCCCATTTAGAATATTATATTGTAAGTTGTGATTAGAAACTCATTGTTTAAGCGTAATTCTTTCATATAATGTCTATATGTGAGCATTAATTTCAACTTTAAGTATAAAATGAATTTCACTTGATTAATTATTATAAAATTGTATAAGTCTATAGTTAATAGTTGGTTTTGTATGATGCATATATTTTAAAATCATCTTTAACACGAACTATTTTTTATTAAAAACCTCAAGTGGGTTTTTTCCATTTAGATTTATTGAAAATTTATTAATTAACCGTGTAAGTCAATAAATTTTATGTTTATATTTATGTAACTAGTTGTGCTTGATATATCATACTTCATGTTTTATACTTGATATTCATATCTTCACATCATATATCACGTTACTTGTATATCATCCCTTGATCTCGAATTGTTCTAAGATAATAACATAACTGAAAATTGTTATTTATATTTTTCTTCACAAACATATCTAAGGTAAAAGTGATTTTTATAATTTTTGTTATTGAATATGTAACCGAATTAAATGTTTATATACTGAAAAACTAAGATGCAGAAAATAGTTTAAAAACGTTAAAACAAATATTTTTTAAAACAAACACTTTCTATTTTAATACTTAGATTAGAGTTGACATTCAAATGTACTTATGGTATATTTTTTAAGTGGAAAATCCAATAAGCAGTTTTCAGCACTCTACCTACCTTTACTACCTTTTCCATCTATCGGGTCTGTTTCAATTTTTCTTCGCTTTTGGCTGCGGCGACCGTGCCGTCGGGTAAGTTCGCGAAGTTTGAAGCTGTAAGAGAAGAAGAGGAACGAGATTGTAAACTCGTTCGTGGCCCGAAAAAGTGATCTCAGGTTTTCAAAGACCTTGAACACAGCGGATATCGCATCCTATTCAAGGTTTTGTAGCTGTCACTGTGGCCTTGATTCACTTCCATGCATACATTCAAAAGTGACTACTGTAATTGAGTCTTCATCGATTTTCGTGAATTACGTATTCCTTTAATAAAATTAGTTATATTTCCTTCTAATCGTTTCCTTGTTCAAACACAAATAAAAGAAATGTTATCTATTCTATTTTAGTATTAAATTTAAGAAATAATATCGTGAAGCGTCAATAAACTACTTCACTCATTACTTAATATCGAAAGCACACTACATCATGATAATATACATCAAGATTAATAGCAAAAACCAATAATTATGTGACCATAAATTAAATTTTAATTCACATAATCGCAAACAATTATTACAATAATTATTTTCATAATTAACACGTTAACAGATATGAAATTTTTTTATACAGATTTAGTTAATTATTTCAGCGCATTTAACACTCTTTTACGTATAAAACGCACAGGCTCGCAAGGACCCCTCGATGCGAGAGAGAGAGAAAATGCTTTGGTTAAACCACGAGAGATCATTTTTTTCTTGTCTTGACTCTCTCGGTCTCTTTTTTTTCAAGTGTCACACTGTTCATCCGATTGTTTTGTTACAGTAGGATAAATCGTTAGGATTACATTATAATCAAATATTCAGTCACTTGCATCATCGCTAATTTTATTTTTTACTACTGTATTTAGAATTTTGCGCACAGCTGTGTGCAGTTCCTTGTATCTAAACGTATCCTTGATATGTATACATGTACTAATAGCTATAGCGCAATGCATCTAACATATGGGCATATTGTATGCTGAACTATAGAACAGATTATGTTAAATAAATCTGAATACAAGTTAATCGTAAGGTTACAATTTATGTTCAATTTTCTACAAGAGAAAGCACTGTAGATCATGTTTATAAATAACTTTATGTAAGTAATTTTTATATTGATGTATTTCTATGTTAACTTTTAAACACTACAAAGCTTATTATATCATCATACCAGTGAAATCTATGTCAATATTTATTTATTTAGGAAGATGTCCATATATATTAATTTCATAATCAATTGGTTTACCGGGAGCGCTTTCAAAATGAATAGTAATTTGAGTATCATCTATACCTCCCCATATAACTTTATGTTTGTTAGTAGTCCCTTTTGTTTTATCAACACCGTGAAGATGTGTAATAATGTAATTTTTATACTGATACCTTTCATCCATTTTTACTACCTCTTGACCTTTTGCACTCTTTCTAGTATTGAATGTCGTTAAATATCTATCCCTTTTTCCTTGATATCCCAAATTTATATCTTTTGCCATGGATGGATTAATCATTTGTAGAGCCATCATTAAAATAAAATAATATGAATAAATGGATATTATAAATTGATATCCAAGTAACCTGTTTAGTTAATTTTCAATTATTTACTTATGACGAAAGATATTGGTTTAATAATAATTATTTGAAATTCTTTAAATTATGCAGCAGCAAACTGAATTTATAAATTATCAGAAATTTACATAGGTTTCGTATAGATGACAAGAAAAATTAATATAACACAAGTCTGACAGTATTGAAACACCATTAAAATTAAAAATTTACAGTTATTTAAAAATTTACTTTAGATAATACAGTAAATTACAGTATAAAACAATACTGATCGTACATTTTACTCTGCATCATAACCAAAGAAATAACTAATAAACCGCACAAAAAATAGTTATTATTTATTTGAATAAATATTTATTATATACGCGTCGTTATTATTTCCCATCCTTCACCAATGTATGAGATATATTTGATTAAAATATCATGAGTTTAAATAAATTAGTTAATCACTGTAGTCAAATAATTTTTTTGGGAAATAATAAACTCTATTTATAATTTTTTGCTTGCGAAAAAAATACATATAATTAGCAACAGTAATTACTTATAATAAATGTAAAAGGTTAACTCACTCTCTTAGAAACAACATTTCTAATATTTAATATTAGAAATAATTTTTTAAACCAATTGTTTTTTTATTAAATATCCGTAGCAGAAGTAAAATTAAATCGATATCTAACTCTGTAGTACTTTCTAAAATTTGCAACAATTTATATCAAACCTAATATTTTATATAAATAAATGCGCAAGCATGCATTTCGAACAATAAGTTGAATCAGATAGGAAATCATAAATGTTGTAAAATGGTAATCTTTTGTAGTAGATTAAAGTCAATTAATTATGAATTCAGTACACTAAGAATACAATTTCTTAGCAATGAAAAAAATGATTAAATCAATGAAATTATATTATTGCGGGAAATTTGTGGCGAATGATGTCATGTTTGCTTAATAACGTCACATGTAAATACAAAGGGGTAGACTACATAGGAGTAATGCTCAATACCGTAACGGTGCACTTTCGGTGGCGGCATCGAGTATGCCTAATTTTTAAAGACATCAAGTAGTTCTACAGGTCAAGGCAGGCACATTAGTAATGTTGGTATATTTTTGCCTTCAAAAGCTTTCGGAAGAGAGAAACGAGCCGCCAAAGCGTACGCATCGCACACACATCCCTTATAATATTAGCCATAGCTATTTTGTAAATATACATCTATAAGTTTCTTTTTAAAATAAAATCTCAGTCAAACGTATACATATCGTTATTATAGTTTCATTTGCCTCTTATCCTATATTTGGTGACGCCTACGTGATTTTGTGCGTCTATACTTACGAACGCGAGTGAATAAAAATCTGAACAAACTAGACAAGAAAAAGGAAAATCAAATCTCTATTGAAACTTTATCAGAAATAATGGATGTGCCTTATGTATCCGCTGTAAAGTTACTATGTTTCTTCTCAAGAAAACTGATCCTTTGCTTCATTCAAATCGAGGCGATATTTTCGATGCATCGCATCACAAAGGATGAAACGAAGTATACTCATGATGTGAGTGCAGAATTGAATGCCGAACAATTGTTGGTTTCATTAGTTTACCATAATTTGACAGTGCATACGGGAATTATATTAAATTTCACGAAATCTTTAAATCAATGATTTCATGGATTCATGAGAATAATTGGTTAAATCAAATACAAAAATTTCATTTAAATTCGATATTAACTGGAGAAGCTACAGATGTTATAAAAAGTATTGGCATTTCTGAAGCAAATTATGAGCTTGCTTGATTAGTGTTATGTTCACGATATAAGCACTCGGAAAGGAATTTTGTAGAGCTTCGGAAACTAATTATTGATAATAATATTACGCATTTTCTTGTATCAAAACCACTCGTTAAACCTACAAAACATTGGGACACAATGATTATCTATTTATTTACGTCTAAATTAAACTTTTTACTTAAACGCGAATGGAAAAAATTTCTAACTACCCGTAGCGAAAAGAAAACTAAACTACAAACCCTAATCGAATTCTCCAAAAACATTGCACATATTTACAAAAACTGAACATCAACAAACCCAGCATAAAAAAATACTGAAAAAAATTAAATAATTTAAATTTTCAGTGATAAAGAGTTGGGCACACTGCAAGAATTCACACGCTATGTATGCATGTAAATCGTTTAAGGAATTAATTTCGTCGGCTCGTGTACACAGAGTACAGGAATAAATGGCAATTGTTCTCTTTCAAATAAACGGAAACCATTTGTAGCTAACAGGGTGATTAAAATATAAGATTTTTTCGAATAATAAATGAAGCCATATCGAATCCACACTGAATCCAACGAACTTGATATCAAGCGAAGAAGTGTTGGACTGTAATTTATAGTTTAACGAACCATCGTGGCTAATAAATAATCAAAATACTTGACTAATGGCTCAAAAAATTTATATCGAATCAGAGCAAAATGAGTCATTTAAAACAGAAATTGCCACCCTAAAAATTAAATGCAAACTAGACAAAAATATCAAACTGTTACCATTATTACCTTTTTTGAATAATGATGGTATCATAAGAATCAGAGTCCGACTAAAAAATTCAAACCTAAATTTTAATCGGAAGCATCCCTTCATAGTTACACTGAAGCACATTATAACTTAATTATAACTTAATTAATAATTTGTTATGAACATTGAATTTTTGGATTCTAAATGCAAGGAATACCGTAAAGAGCATGCTGGATAAATGTGTAACTTAGTTTCGTGCGAATCCCACGACCCCAATTTGTATCATGGGCGAACATTCAACATCAAGACTTACATCGGCATGTGCATTTTTAAACTGTGGAGTTAATTATGCTGAACCATTTTTATTAAAGGAAAGATTCGCTCTAAAACATTGTCGAATTTAAATATTATTTGTATGAAAATTACAAGTAAAATATTCTAAATATGAATTATTGTTTTAAACGCCTGTATGCATTCCAAAAATTATATTAATCCAATTATCATACGTATAAAAAAGTAAAGTAGCAAGGTCAATCGACGATGTCGTAACTAAACACATCCTTCAACCGTCGCCAGAACCAAAGTTATAACTACACACGGAGAGAAGCGCGCACATACAGATCCTATCAAGAACCGTAGACATGAAAATTAAAGACTAAGGTACCGAACACATCGTGGAATATTTCTCGTTTCTTCGCCTCTTGTAAACAAGACACTTTGGCGCTTTGGGTGGCGGAATATGGTATCACTTACTCGAGGAACAAAAATTCCGATGAATCGAGAGCTGGTCACCCTTATTTGGGTCAAGGACCGCGAGAAACCGCCCCGTCGAGGGTCGGAGCGAGCCGGAGGTGCTCTCACGAAACTGGCCCTTTCTCTCCGTAACGAGATTGTGGCGCGCTTTTGTGGAACAGTTGGGGTTCGTTTAATGAATATTTCATCGGGGCTCTCCTTCTTTAAGAGGACGTATTGACTCGATTCTCTCTACTATTTACTCAGTGAAGTACTATAACTGGATCACATTCTTGTATTTTCATTTTGAATGGCCCTCAGAATCTTACAGAAGCCGCTCTCAAAGTCGCTTGATTTGTAATTGCTTGTTTCAGTTGCATACGTTAGCGAAACTAAAAGAGTTTGATTTAGCTCTTTTAATTTAATGACTTGAAATAATATGACAAATTTCCGAATGTCAAGAATTGTTAATCGTCTTGGAAATTCGGTTTATTGTTGATTTATTAAAATAATTAATCGCGTTCCAAGACATGATTTAACTTTTCTTGACTTAGCGCTCTTCGGTACTCGCAAGCGATCGACGCCCCTGCAAAAAGTGAATGCATTCAAAAAATGCGATCGTGTTACATGATGGCACCGATTGTAAAAAGCTTTGTTGTTTTGTATGTGTTACACTTGTAAAGAGCTGACACGTGTTAATCTTCATCTTTTCGGTCTTCTTCGGTTTTTTCCTTCACGTCACCAAATAAGAAATTTACGTGAGAAATGTTGGTGAAGCGGTCAAGGTTTTTTTGAAATCAAACTTATTTTATGCAACCTACAGAAACTTTTTGATTAATGATACGTTCATTTCACTGTATAGCAAAGAAAGCACAAGAGTTTTTGACTTGAAAAATATTGCAATATTCAAAATTAAAAATATATTGTTTTTTTTAATGTCTGCACATTTTTGTAGTACCTTTATATTTAATCGTTTCAATAATATACTTAGCATTTAGTAGACTAGTGTTAGACTGTGATACTATAGTTACTATATGATATTTTAAAAGTTTCGTGCTTAAAAATATTTGTTAATTTAAAATGTAAACTAAAATGTAAATATATATGCAGATACTCTGCACAATTTACATGGTGTTTGGTAGAAAATAAACAGAGCACTAACTCATTCTGAACATGATGCGTCTATGATAAATTTAAATTTTATGCTGCTTAAAAAATGAATTAAATAGTTAATATATATATATATATATATATTAACAATTTAGCAACGTTTTCATTCATTTAATTTTTTCTATAACAACGAATTTCGAAGAATCTGTCATGGCACATTCCGAAAAACCGTGGTAAAATACCAACGTTTAATTTCACAATTACAAATCAGATACATCAATTTTAATAATGTATTTACTACTGTCGAGACGTTGTATATATAATTAACATTGGCAACCAATTCGTCTACAGTTTTCAAACTTTTGTTTTAGGTTTAGTATCACGTATTTACAATCATTATAGTGTTCGCGAATAAATCAATTTGAATTATTTCGTTTCGTAAGATTCACTATGCAAATTTTGCTTGATCAATCTTAGGTCGAAGTATCTTTTCGATTGTGCGTCAATTTAAGGGTTCACGTGTTGACTTATAAAAGAACAAAAAATGGCGGCACCCGCGTCAACATTCATTTCAGTCTTTTTCACGCACAAGTCTCGATGATATTCGAACGTGGGTTCTTTTTGTTTTCTCTCATTTCATCTCGACATCGATGTCGCATTGCACAATCATTACATGTTGCAGTTCAAGTATCGTCTACATTCGAAGAACCGAAAGAAACGGTGATTGTGAAAGTACGCCGAATTACTTGTCAAATGGTGGATGCCATAGTGCTTGCAGTCATGCATACAACCAGTTTTCAAATTTCACGCAATCGATATTCGGTGGCTATAATACTTATGTAAATGATGGTATTATTCTTTCATCCCTTTTTAAAAAAAGTTACTTGACAGTAATTACGTTTTAACGTATAGTCAAAGGTGTTAATATTGGAACATTTATATTCTATTAATTATCGTGTTGTATTTTCACAACGATTCAATTTAACTTATATTTAAAATATGATTTATCTATAAATTATTTTTATTATTTTAAATTTTATATTTTGAAGATTATAATCGGAAATTGAATATATTAACATTGAGCGTGATACTATTTTTTAAATTGTTTTTAAAGTGCCAGAAAATTGTTCCAGAAATTTGTGCATTGAACGTACATTCCGACTAGAAAATGATAAGTTATATAATTTTCAAAGTACTTAAAAAAATACTAGAAATTATGCAGATAACTTAGATTGTTTTTAACAACCGTCGTACTATACTACAATTTTTTATGAATATAAGTGAACATTTAAGCTACTTGAAAAGAAGAAAATATTTCTCATAGATAGACCTTCAAGGATAAATCTTCAGAGTGTCAGAAGGGTATCGCGGGTATCTTGCACTGTGAGTTGGTCACGTGTGCGCTCTCTCACGTGTGCGTGCAGACCGAGCGTTGGAGTATTGCTATCCATGTAGTGACTTGGCCGCCCCTCTCCCTTTCTTCTTTCCCCTCGCCCGCATCGTCTCGTTATTTCCATCGCACTTTCTTCCTTGTCGGGCATTAAGCACCTGGGTCGTTACCTCGTCGTTTCTTTCCGCCCGCTTTTCCCACCCCATTCACGCGTTCTCCTGCCGGACGTTAGCGCACTCATCATAAGATGTATGAGTGGCACCTCTCAAATTAATCTCTTTCCCGTTGCAATCGAGCTTTTTTCTGGCCAGCGCATGCCCGATTCTCGATGAAATACTCTTAGCAGTTCAATGTACCGATCCTTAGCGATATTTTCATGTACCGACGATCCGTTGCGGTAATTTACTGGCCACTGAGCAGGCGCAACACGATGAAATGCAATTTCCAATCTCCGCGGTTATCGTCCTGAAAAGTACCCGTGATACCAAGCACCAATCGATTACGAAATGAAAACTATTCATAATTATTCGGTGTAGAGTTTGAAAACTCGATTCCATTTTCTCGATTTTATCAATTTATTCTGCTTCCTTCATAATTATTTAACTATATTTGTACATACTTTAGGAGCACTCTTGTCGGAAAAACGTTGAGAAACGTAATAATGTTAACGCGTGTACAGAATTAAATGGCGGTGTGTCCGTATAAGCTGAAATAAAATGAAAAGTATGAAAGTACACCGCATGCATACGAAGGGAGCAGCAAAACATCGTTCGCAAAACATCGTCTGGAAGATCTGGGCGCAGGGCCATTGTCGCATGATCGGTAAAAGAGGAGGTCTCGAAATGCGCGAGTCGAGGTCCTCGGGAGCAGTTGGGATGCGCGCCCGAGTGCAAAAATGGGCATTGCGGGCGAGTGGGGCGGGTCGGGCGGGGCCCCTTTCTACCGGGCGTCAGGGGGAGATCGCTCGGGTGGCCGGGCGGGCCGAGTGGGAGGCGGGAGCTGGCGGCCGGCGCTCGAGAGGAGAATGCCGCGGCAGGGCGTGGTGCGCTCGGCCAGACGCCGTGCACCGGTCAGCTGCCGCCTCGGCAAGGCCGTTGCTGTTCCGGTTTTGGAAAACCTCGGCGCGCCGCCTGCGCGCGATTAGAATGCCGGTGCGGCCCGCGATCGGTTTCTTTCCCCGCGCGCCGCTTGCCCAACGCCCGGCCGCGCCTCGGGTCTCCCCCGCGAGCGCTGCGCGCGCCGACTTGCCCGGGGCGCTGCCTCAATGAAAGGCCCGGGAAAGAGCCAGCGCGGCGATAGCTCGGAAAAATAAGAAAAATAATCCCCTCCAAATTAATTGGGAGCGCATGAAAGTCCGGTGAAAGTCCTCCCGGAGCTTAATGAGTGCGCCGTTCCCTCTGATTCATATCGTAGATTGATTTTCGCACTTGTCGTCCACTGCCGAACGCCGCTCGACTGCCCCGCTCGCGCTTTCTATGCCTGCGCACCGGAGCAAAAGTCCTCCGATAGCTCCTTTAATTAACGCGCCGAGCGATTTCTCCCAGCGAGCCCACTTGTACATCGCGTACTGATCTTCTCCACTATGGTCCACTGGACCGAGTGCTTGTAAGCGCGCTCCTGTGTAGCCGAAAGCCAGCTCGCCGCTGAAAGCCGGCTCATGCAGCTCGCCAGTTGACCACCTCCCGGCGCTTCGTGTCTTTTCTAAATCTGTATGACGTCATCGACTTTTGCGCTATTTATAACTCATAAAACATTCAAAAAGCTTTTTCACCTTCTCTATTGCACCTTGATCAAATACTTTTACCTCACACTAAAAGATGTCTAACCAAATTTTGAATATATTTTCACTTCTCTCTGTCCAATTACCATGTTATTATCGTAAAATTTAAGCGTTGATCAAGGCTAAGGAGGACAAGACCTGTAGCGTATAAAAGTTCTCTTACTCCAACTTTGTACAAGAAATATTATTTATAATTTCCAACGCAGAATATGATCAGAAGGCATGCTTAGCGCATCGCATACATTGATCGTGCGTGGTCAATCGCGTTGAGAATTTATAAACGGTCGATTGTCAACCGACAAGAAATTTGGGAAAGCATATCAGCTTTGATTTTAAAAAATATTAAACTAAATTATAAACTTAAATAATGAATTCACTTATGAAAAGAATAAAATGAAAATCTTAAAAATTTAGTGCTAGAGAAAAAATAAAATCATCAATAATTCATCTTGATCATATTATTATCCTTTCTGTTCTATTCTGCTATTTTTCATCATTTTTTAGATTTATTTGTAATAGAAAATTTTTTAATTTATATAAATGCCTTAATTAGCATCTTAAATAGTCATCCGTCTACAAAATGTTATTAGATATATTAATATCTCCAATTCATAGATATAGGGGCAATAGTTTTGGAGTGAGTTAGATTTATATAGTTTGGAATAGTTATAAATGTTAGAATATTTCGTTATTTTCAAGACAAAATGTTTCTATGACACAATGAGTAAAATATACTCATGAACTTATTTATAAGTACTATATCTAAATATACTGGAAAAATAGCTATTTTGTGCATATGCAAAATAGTGCTTGGCTTCTTTTAAACAAACTCACCGACACCATCAAACTAAACAATTTTTCCTCTTCATCGATAGATTCGTTAATTTTTTTTAATCCTTTTTAAATACCTCCGCCTCTTATATGTTTATAAGTTTATAAATTTCATATTGGAAATCACAATTCCTCCAATTGCAATTACTATTACTGAATTCCCAACAACTCTAAAACATTTTATTGCATTATCCCTACTCATGCATTCGTGACCGTAATATCATATACTTACAGTTAATTTATACTTACGTAATGTTCTTCTCAATTTATGACACAGGTTTTATAGAACCACGATTCCCTATCAGATAACATATTAAATTTTAAATCATCCTTCATCCTTATCAACTGTTTGTTGTATATGTTCCCGGTTGAATTAAATGATTATTACTTTTGAATTGTCCACACTGGTGATTTAAAGCTGTTTATAGCAGGCCGAAACAACTTACATTTTACTTTAACATTTACAGTAGGATATTCACAGCAACGTTTATTAACATATGACTTCTATTGACCCATTTCAGCTATACCTGAATTAAATTATTATTATGTTTTAACACATGAGATGCATCAGTCTTTCGTTACATTCGCAAGGAAAAAGTGGAAGGTTTCCGGATTATAGTTTAATAGACTTTAATTAGAAATATTTATCGAAATTTAAATAAATGAGTCAAAGAGTTTCAGGAATTTTTACGGCAGAGAAATAGTAAAATGTAGCTTATCAAAGTAGCATTCAGAGTGTGCAAAATAGAAACTAAAAATTTTGCTCGTTTGTTTCGAATCCACCGGAGCAAGTAAGGGCGATATCTCGGAATCGAAGAGAATCTTCGAATCCGTCAAATTTAAAGCGAATAGATAAGTAGTTTTATTATAAATTATTTATACTCGTACAATATTATAGCACTGATGCAACAAGAGGCGAGTTATGTTTATTATAATTCATTAGAATGCGTTTAATATTATACTCTGTTGAAACTAACTAGATAACTTCGACAAAAAATAAATACATTTATATGCATAATCCGGGTCATTTTTGAAATATTTTAGGTAACTTTGCTTACAAAATTTCTAAAATTGTTTTCGTAATATTTTTTATCACGCTTTTAGAAATATATATTTATTTTCCATTTTCTGATGATTGCATAAAATCTTACTTAATTGCTAAATTGTATGTACCAATTTTTTTTACAACGCTTTTAATTTAAAATTGTCAAAAGTTTTCAAAATTTATATTATATGTACTACTTACGTAGACTTAACTAAATATTAGAAAGTATTAAAATCTGTCCAAATGCTATAAAAAATAAAGGTTGTTTCCTAGTTTACATATTTCAACTATTCTGTTGTAGAAATAAACAAAAAAATTAATCTAATTTTTATAACTAAAGTAGTTTTTTAATTATACGTATTGCTATTTTATACGTCCCAATAAATGAATATATAATTATTTTCTTTTATTTGAAATTAGAAATCCTACAAAAAATTATCAAAGGTGTTTAATTATATTTTGTATAAGAACTAGGTTAATTACTAAAAAATCATACAATAATTCGAAATAAATTTAATCAAGCTGCCTGAAAATATGTTAGTACAATTATTTTATGTAAATTTCTAAATTATTTTCTACATTCAATCCAATAAATCACAATCTTGTTATGGTAATTTAAAAATCAATATCAAATTGGCAAATGGGTTAATTGCTAATGACTCACATTATTATTGTACTGTACCTAAATATATATTGTTTTCCAATTACTTTTGAAATTCACATTGCAATTGATAAACTAGATGACACAGTTCACGCATAAATAACATGACTCTCGTGAGAAACAAAAATAAATTGAGCCTCAAAAGACACGCTTTTGCTTTTGAATAGTCAGTTCAGAGACTGTTTAATTTAGCGTGCAAACAGCTATAACCGCAGGTACAACTCAAGTTGAAACCAATCCTATGACCACATAATACTACTCATGTGCGACTCTCTCGCAATAAATGTAATCGGAATGAGAATAGTATATAATTTAAGATAAAACTGAGTATCAAAGAAAACACACGGAGTGATAAACTAACCAAATGGACAAAATCTGTTCTAAAGATGGGCTGAGGCTGTACACAGACATAATGCTGTATCAGAAAACTTGAAAAGAAATGCAAGGTCAATGACAAGAGCAGTGTGAGATATGAGGAGAAATCGTATGTAAAGGTTTACGACTGTTGGGTTGCCGTTAATTTAGAAATTAAATTAATATAATATATGATACGATTGTAAACTTAATATCGATATTATTTATATTGGTATTATCTATTAAGAATATCTTTCTTTGTATATTTGTATTAAATTCAAAATACAAAATTAAACAAATCAAATATTAATAAGTCGAAATATACTTACTAAAGAATTTATATAATATTAAGGATTCAAGGAAATAAATATACTCATGATTTAGTATGAAACATTTTAATTGAATTTCACTTATGCATATAGGTGTAATTTAATTACGATATAGCTCTAAACAAGTTATAATAGTAGAATATTATTTTCTACTACTCGTATAAATAAAATTATTATAATCACTTTATAATCATTATATTACTTTATCACAATTAAATAACTATCTGTTTTTTCCTTTGATATCTCAAATTCGAAAAGAATGCAGCATAATCAGCTTAGATGACCCATGAATCTATTATTAATCAATTATTAATCGCGCACTGTTCCCGTAAATCAAATTTAATTCGAGTGTCGTAATGCAATTCCTGTATAGTGATCTCGCACCGGATCGCGCAGCACATATGTAATTATATACGTAGCAAGGCTTTAATAAAGGAGCATTAGATAAAGTTCACTTTATCGCACTAGACTTTTTTTGCTATCAAATATAAGATAACGGTCGCGCGAGTACAGCGGATTATATGCGCGCACCACCAAGCGCGGCAGCTCATTGGACATTCGAATAGAAAAAAACAGGCTTTTTTGTGCACGCATCAACGGTGCGCGGAAGTCGAGCGCAGTGAAAGTTTTCCTGCTCGAGCGCGCGATAAGCCGAGGGAATCTCCACGGGATTTTCTCGCGACTAATTGATCGCCCAAGCTGAATTCACGTCCGCGTAACGTGAAATTCACCTACGACGCGAAGCGGCTAGTAATGAAAAATTGTTTGTTTAACGGTCAGAGCGCGATTATTTTAATACCGTATTTGAGAGGTCGTTCCTCGCTACAAGAGGCTTTGATTTAGTGGTGCCTTTACTCGAGGTCCGAAAGCAGCCACTTGGTTCACGTTTCGACTCCCTCCGAGCTTTGACAAATTTGAAATCTTGCGTAAAGAAAACTTGCTTGGTGTGCGTTACGTTATCGATTTCAAATACAATTAATCACAGACTCGAGAGAGCGGCGTGTCCGCGAGCACCTGCCACAGGAACCGCAGATCTTGCCACTAGTGCAGAGAAACAGGTTCAAGGGGAAAACGCGCTCGTTTAAATGTTAGCCAAATTGTACAAATCAATTAATCAGCCGACGATCGCGGGGCGGTTCCACGGGGCACTTATATCCGCGCGGGATTTATTGATGTTTACTCGCGTTTAACAATCAATGTCATTAGTCAAAACGATTAAATAGGAAAGTCTAGCCCAGCCAATTACCTAAGCGCAACGGAATTTTGGCGTTTTGTTGGAGAACTCGACGCGGAGGAATTTTCTCCTGGTTGGATTAGGAGGGACAAGCTCGCAGCGAGAGGTCATCAACCAGTTAACGCCGATAATGTATTCGGGGTTGTGAGCCGCCGAGCTTGAGACCAAAATTCTAGAGGTGCGTTTGTGTATCGTGTTCTAGCAAACACGTAGAATCTGGCTCTTCTCCTAACGCCTTTGATTCACGATGACGGATATCTTTGATCTCAATGCACATTTAAGCAGCATTTTGAAAATCCGCGCGAAACTCTGTTCCTGGGCCCAAACCTCGGAGAAATGTCGAAAGCTGATTTCTCGTAGACTTAAAAAATTTGCCGAATGGGAACGGCCTCGGTCGAGACGGGGGAAAAGCTGGCATTTTTACTGCATTCAAAGAAAAGACATTCAAATTTGATGGTTATGAAATCTGATTACAAGAGCCGTTCGTAAGTTACGCAAGCCACTCTAAGGCTCGAGTGCACCGAAGGATACGTTACGGCGCGTTATACGATCCAGGAAGAGATTCGAGCCCTCGATACTTTATGTCGGATATTTTTGGTCATTAAACTTCGTTTTAGAGAAACGTGCACGCGCTCGCCGATGTGCAAAAATTTCCATGTTAAATTGCACTCTGCGATTTTTATCGTCTCGTTACCTTACAACGTACATTGTAATTATTCATGATTCTTAAGCATATAACATATTAACATATGAGTTAAACAAAAATTTACGTTGACAAAATGAACGTTCTTTTATAATATGTATATTACGTTACAAAATAAATGCTCGAATACGTTTACCGCTGTAATCCTTCGTGTGTAAGTATTCACGGTGCTGCCGACACGGATCTCCAAAATTTGAAATTTCTTTCCAATCAATTGATTACTGATTACTGTCCTTGTACAGTTGAATTGAAAAAAAATACTTTGTCAAGGCTAATGTCTGCTTTATTTTTAAATCATGACACCACAGTAAATATAGATTATCTAGTTAATAATTTTGTATAGTATAAAGCTAAAGTGAATCCTAAATCCATAAAAATAATATTTTAATTCAATAAAAATCATGCAAAATTATTACTAAATTCTAAAATATATAATAATTAATACGTATAAGTTTTTACACATCTAAATTTGTTATATAATTAAAAATAGGAGGTCTAAAATTGATTTTTTTTAGCTTTATTAGATTTCACTATTTACAATTCGACCTAAAACCCAATTCTATTGGTATCAGACAACTTGCATAATATAAATGTTTAATATCTGCGTTTCTTTTTCTACAACTTCAATGCTAAAATTAAACTTCCTCAAAATCGATTATTATCGTAAGAATAATTGTAAAAATGATAAATTATCGTTAAAAAACAAATATTTGATAATATAATATAACTTTCAATTTTTTCCTCTGAAATTCTTATTAGATATCTTTACTTCTGTTCTTTTTAATACCAATTGAAATATGGGAGTCGAAAAACTTCAATGTATTGAAGTATGTATAATAATATAATATTATAATTATAATATAATATGTCATCAAATTAACTACAAAAAATCTTTTTTAAACATAAAATAAGTATAATAATAGATTTTTAAAGATCATTGCAAATTTATAAACAAATAATCATAGAGGTTAATGTATTTTGACTTTCCATAATTAGATTTTTCTTTCTATCAATATTTTCTTTAATATTTTATAATAAAGAAAATATATAATATTATATATATTATAATTTATATTATAATTTAATGTTTATAAGATATAGTTTTAGAATATTCTGGTAAACGATCAAATGCACATATGGCGATTGATAAATGAAAACCGAGATGAAAATTTTTATATGTTGTAGACCATAACTTTAGAACATATTTTTCATTAATTTTAAAATAAATCTTAAAATGTAATGGAAGCAATACTTACCAATGAATTATATTGCTTGATTAAAAATGTTTTTCATCAGTCTTATACATCACAAAAAAAACAAAATAATGAAATATTGCCAGTCATATAATATATTCCATATATTTGTATTAATGTATTACTAGCTTCATTTACGTCGATCCTAACGTTGCTCGTTATGTAAATATGTAACAAATATGTATAAGCAAATAGTTAGTCTATAAAGACTTAGGAAATTATATTTCTGTAGCTTCTTAGTTTTCTTTATTTTCCGTAGATCGTCGACAGTTATTAAATGTCTTACACTAAAGCAGTTTTAAAATATATTAAATGCGTTTAATATATTATCAACAGTATTTATTAAGTAGTAAATAAGATAACATCTATCCCGTTCAATAATAAAAATCACAAATAAAATTGATTCATAAATGTAATCTTCTATAAATTTGTATTTAGAATAGTTTTCCCTTATTTCATATATTTATCTATTATTCATGTTTAGAAATCTCCGTTTCCATAAAATTTATTATATATATATTCCAAATCATGCAGTTAAAGAAAACATTGTAACACAATGATAGGTTTTAAATTGTAGAATTTTATATTATTAGAATTAAAAGCTATCTTCTATAAAAATAGCAAAGAAAAATAGGCACTCATAAAAATGTTATGGTGAATATTATATATAACTGAACTAATGTAAATAGGATTTTTACTTCTTTGACATATTTCAGAAATATAACACGCTAGAATTTATTTATATTAGTATAAGAAATAAATTAATACAGGTGAATGAAAAAACAAAGTAAAATGATAATGTTCATAGAAATTTATCGATCACGATTAATAAAATGTAAAAAATTTAAAAAATGTTTATATGATTTTAAAATAGTTGTTGATATCGAACATTTTTGGACAGCAGTCCTTATATTTTTTTGCTTCATACACGACAACAAAACAACGTACGAAGGACATAGGGGAAGGAGAAGACTCGTCCCTCGTAAATCGCTCGCGCGTTTCTGTCCGTCGTATGCCGATCCGGTTCTGACCTCGTGAAAGCGCCAACGAGATTTCACGAGCCATGCGACACGCGTATGCAGGAAAGGGAAGAAAAAGAGTCCGAGACGAAGAGAAAAGGAGAAAAGAGTCAGCGGAGACATCGAGGACTTCTCGGCGTCCGCGCCACTGGTGCAGCTGCGCGTTGAGGAAGAAACGTATGCCTATAAGTACTTGGTTCTTTGCGCTTGCGGACTCGTGAGTAGAAAGTGACAAAACCCGCCGCCGAGTTCGAAGCTTAGCAGAGAGCGAAGAGATTCTATAGAGTAATTAATACATTTGGGCGATCTAATTCTATTTTAGATCTTTTTGATTTTAATCTAATTTCACACTCTCACGTGATATTACATAAAAAAGTTTTAATTCATTGATTACAGACAATGCGCACACATATTTGAATTTCATTGATTTTTTAAATAATTTTATGAGAAGGTAACGCAATAGATCGTCTTTGATACCATATAATATTGTTATGTATTTAATTATCAATTTTGTTCTCAACTGTAATAAATATATAACAAAAATATAATTCCTCTTTTTCTTAATTTGTTCTTAATACATATTATTGAATATATATTTATGTATTCTTGGAATACTGCAAAAGCATTTTAATAATGATTTACTATTTTTTTTAAATATTTTTGTTTAGAAAAATTATTTCATTATATTGCACATACTTACTTAAGATACAATATATTCATATGATATAAAAAATTTAAAGCAATTAATCCATAAAGGCTATTGAAAAACATTTTCGAATCAATTTTCATATAATCACACGTAAAACACACACTGCCATTGAAAATATTAATGTCTTAATCATAAAAGCGAATTATGTAACATATTTAATGCTATTATTCTTTGTTATTATATTATTAACATTATAAACAATTTGTTACAATAAATTTTGTTTTTTTGCATATAGTTAATTATTTTTTAAGTATTAGACATTGGTACTTATATTATTAGTTTTTTTGTGTAAATGAACTATAAATTTCAATATAAAAACAGTTTTCCAAATAAATTTAAAATTTTCAGTTAGATGATTTCATAGCGGTTGATATACATGGTCTAGTCAATTTTTTTCTGGTGTTTATCGACAGATTTTGCTACTCTAATTATATCTTTTAAGCTTTTTTACAATAAATTAATAAATATGTCAGTTACACATATTGAATATGATTTTACATTTGAATTGGTATAGATGAATGAAAATAATTATTAGCGTATATCCGGTGTTATTTGTTTTTTACTTTTTATATTTGTTTAATTAGTTTAAATTACTTCATATTTCATTATTAATTAAAAGTAATTTTCTAATTTATGATGTTAATTATTAGAGTATAATAACTCTTAAATATCTACATCCTGCAAATAAATTTAATTATTGTTTAAACAAATTGTTTGAATAATTATTCAAAATAATTGTTATATATATATAACTAATTTTTCAAAAAATTTAATTAAAGTACTAATTGTTAATATTTACTTTTAAAGGAACTATATAATATGATATCATAAACGAAATCTATCTTAGAATGCTATGAAAATAAATATGAAATGTTTTTATGGTATTAGCATATTGTATAATTATTAATGTAATATACATAAAATACTATTTTATTTATGAATGATCATATGTATATAATTATGCATTTGATTTAGTATGTGAATGTTCTTCTACGTATACATAATTATTTGTAATAATTGCATATTATGTACATATTAATAATTGAATTTTATTTATTATTGATGGCAATAACTACTTCGTATAATAATTATTGATAATAGCTAATTGCTGTATTAAAAATATTATCAATTCCAACTACCAGGCTAATAATGCGCAGATCAATTATTTAGTCCTATTATTTATTGTCATATACTGAATTTGATCTATCGTTATACACTGCGTTATAATATCGTTGTATTTTTAATTACTGTTTTTTATTTCTAAATAAAAATTTAGATTTAATTTCTTTTTGTTTAATTTTACATTAAAATTTTTAAATATACCTTGTCAATTCTCGCGATTTAACATCAACTGGCGCATTATTCTGGATTCTTTTATTTAATTTTATCTTAATCATGTAAATTTAAAAGAGAATTCTCTAAATATCTTTAATGAAAACTATACTGAAAGAAATAGTGATATTTTGTTTCACTAAAAGTACAGTATAATATTCTATAATGCTCCTAACTATTCATTAAAACTTGAAGTATTTGTAGGTTTTACAGTTTTATGTCCAGGTAGTTAAATTATATTGGAATATAATAAATTTAAGATAAATATTATAACATAACTAGTATTGCATCCAATAGTATGTACTGATGAGTTGAAATTTATTTGTTCGAAGGCATAGCTAGTTTACCGGTTTAGGAGTACCAAGTACGTGCATAAAGCTTCTAACGATCAAAATTGAACGGTCAGTAAAATTTCTTTTATTGAATTTTGTGTTATATGTTATTTTTGTAATGCAAAATAAATATTGATGCAAAAATAAGTTTTTATTTTAAAAATGAAAATGCAATTTGTCTCTTTACTACTCAGGTTATGAATATGCACTGCTTTTCAGTGATATTTCACTGAAAAATATCTAGATAGAAGTGATACCAATACTAATATTTTATAAGTCTTTGTAGATGTAATCTGCAAATAATATAGGAAACCAAGAAAGCGCATAAATCAATGATGCTACTCAAAATGCTTCCGTCCAAATAAATAAGCTCGCATTTACGATACGGAAAAAGTCGACATATAAAGTTCAATAATACTTAGAAATCTCGCAGGTGGAATTATTTCAAAGCATTTGTTACAATGATATAATAGTAGTTTCTTAATGACATTACGTCATATCAATTCAATATCTTGGATTTTTTTAATCAAACAGTATATTGATGATTTAAAAGTAGGCTAAAATCGGCTAAGTACATTAGCAGATTTCGAGTGCTTCATAAACCATTCCTCGAACTACTGTAAACTTAAATCTTGTGATACGAATATAGCTGTAATGTTTTAAAGTATATAAATTAAAGTTTTCGAAATGAAAGTCAAACTATTTAATAAAAATCTAGAGATCAGCATATATGCAGTGGTTGCTTCAGGATTTCCGTAGAAAGCACTTATCATAAAATGAGAATTTCAGATGGAGTATCAGTTCCATGTTGTACAGTATTTTCTGATATGTTCATATTTGTACTTTCATTAATTCTAACTTTCATGCTGTTCTCTTTAACATTATTGCTTATTGAATACAGTAGTCGTTAAGTGTAAACAAAATAAAAACTTCCAGCTGCATCGAATTCAAAACTAATCACTAAATATAAGAGCCAATTACTAACCATGTCGCAAAAATACTAACTACAGAATTGTAGTGTATGCACTGTATATCGTATTTGCCAATATGGCCGACTATTTTTTTATTTAAACAGGTGCCAACACGTCATGGCACACTTGATGAGAAAAATCTATAAACATACGTAAATTTCATGAAATATTAGTTTTCTATAGTATATAATCTTGTCTAAATTGGAAAATGACAAGCTACTTTGATTAGGGAACTTGTAATAAGTCAAGTCAATCAATAAACAACAACCTAAATGTTGCTACTGTTTGTTAATGACGAGAAAGTGAAAAAAACCGGTAGAAAATGAAAAAAATTTCCAAATGTTGAGAAAACAAAGGAAGAGGAAGTAGTCATCGGCGTATAATGATGGCCAAAACTTTGATACAACTTTATATTGAGTATCCAAAAACGATTTGCATCTTTGACTGCAGACCGTTGGTAGTCACTGCAAATGAAGGTCTGGTTTGGTAGCAGTTGTTACCTTGCAATAACATGTATGTTAACCTTGATGGAGAATTATTCCGATATGCGTGAGTTGCGTGTATGTGCCTCCCGATTTCGTATGTTGCGTGCGCAGGGCGTGGACCGAAATTCGGCGGTAAGAACAGCCCAGCGCAATCGCCGTAATTGACGCTTTCGCGCCGTGGCTTTCCGCGGGCACTTATTCCTTTCTCGTCCGGGATTCCTGGATTACCCGTCACCCGGCTTGTGCTGTGTGATTGAGCCTTTATGCCACCGAACGTAACCAGGATTTCGACCATCTGACCTACTCGAGTATGCCGAGCATATAATTGCTCCGCGACGGTCAATTTCTTTGTACCTCACGTATCTCCTAAAAGATTTGTTTTCGAGCACTTTATAGTTCCATGTTCTCAGTACTGTAAGAGATATAATTGACAGCATCACGAGGCGAATTTTTATTTCATTTCGCTCTTTATGAGTTGCGTGTTACGTGCTTCCATTGCAATAAATTTTTTGATGGGCTCTGACTTTTTTTGGATAATTATTATTTAAAATTTAAGTAAACAATATATTATAAAATTAAGAATTATTAGCGTTTAGTTTATAAATTTTGCTATCATTTCTTTCCAAATAGAATGTAAATCATGAAATGCCACTGATTGGTAGCTCAGGGGACTAGTATTCACTAATTACTATTTATAACTTCAATGATCTGAAACAAAAAATATACTTTCATCAAAAATATAAATTTTTTTATGAAATTATATTTATATTTTTAATTAAACGAGGTCTAGTAGAACCCTGAAATTTCATGACTGAGATATTAATTTTAAAAAATTTTATTTTGACGCTCTTTGGATTTTGAAGCTTTAAGTCTGTAGGTAATTAAGATGACTTGCAGTAATAGCTTTGTAATAGCTTTGTTTTATATTAATTTCAAGATCATAGTACAACTAATTTTATTTATATTAATAATTAATTGAATAGCTAAATTTCAAACGTATATAAATGTTACATATATTTTTAATCTTATAAATATTTTAAAGTATTTTAAATTAAGTAAAAATATCGTAGAACGAGGAGCTTGTTTGTAAACCAAAAATTCTTCTTGAGCTTTGTATGGTGAATCGCTGTGTATCGCTGTGTGTTTGTAATAACAGAACAATTTTAATTAGATTTTATTCTTGTTTTGTTCGATAACTGAAAAGTTTCAGCTTTATAGACGGGCTGCTTTTTCAAACTCCTCTCAGGACTCTCTCCTGCCGATCCGTTTTGCTGCGGACAAAATCGCGCAATTCGCAAGGCACTTAATAATCCAGGTTAAAATGCTGCTCGTAGTCTTGATGTCCGTTTGTCCGTCCTCTCCTCGGTCGCTCGTTTTGACTTAATTATTAAGTTACGCTCATTCAGTGGATCGTAAAGTACTCTTTTTTTATTAATTTCTCCAAATAACGTGCGCCTCTTACGCGCTCATTATCTTTCAGTCGATCATCATGCGTTACGCGAGTCTCTGGCAATGGTGAAACGTCCGCAAGTGGGTATAGTAGTTCATTGGAGGCCCGGCAAAGTGGACGGGCGCGGAACCATTAAAAGAGCGGTCATCTTTTGCGACACGCCCCTAAAATTAGAGGCCGCTAATTGATTACGCGAGGGAAATTGCGCCTCGGATCCGTATCAATTGGAGGAACAATAAAGCCCGGCGGAGTGAAACACGCGGTCGAGAGGCTTTCGTCTCGGAGGGCTCGGCGCACACCGTGTCATTAAGTGCAGCACTCACGATCCCACGCGGCGCGGCACTTGGGCACGAGGCCTTTCGCGGGCCGCGTGCGGCGTGAGCTCGATTACCGCCCTCCACAAGTGGCTCCGTACTTTCGCCTTTACTAAATCGCGGCCTCCGCCGGTATTCGTAATTTATTCGCTTGACGCGCGCTCGATCGGCCCAGTCGTCGCGGCGCCCGCGCTGTAGGGAATTCCGCGCGAACATCGTAGAGCAGGGAGTCGTATCCACTGGCGCTTGGCCGGTAATTAAATCGTGACATGAACAATAATTCCACTCGGGCGGCGGCTCCTGCGAAATACCCCAGCGGTTTATCTCGACCGCATCGCTGGCCGAATCACCGGATTTATCGCTTTCGGTCTCTCTCGCACCGAGCGAATGCCACCTTGGAGAAAGACTTGTAGGCGTCACCGCGGATCGGCCCAATTTTTTAATTACACTTCGCCGCTCGCCCATTGCCACACTTGCCTCGAGTTTACATCGAGCCCGATTACGCTGACGAATCGTTCTCGCTCGCTTCTTACTTTAACCGTTCATCGATCTTGTTATTCTTCTGCATGCTAAACCATGATTATGTGATTACAGCTTATGCAACAGGTAGAAATGTGTGAGATCAGTATAATTAAAATTTTTAATCGATTATTAAAGTCCTTCGGGTTTCCATGGCAATAATTACCAAAGTACTTAGCTTGCATGAGACTAATATGACTTAAGAAAAATTTTTATCAAATTTATAAATCAATTTTACCTGATTTACATATAAATTACATACTTCTTTGGTTTATTTGGCGACATTGTCCTTTGATCGATGTCAATGCTGAAAAGGGTAAAAGAAACTCAAGCAGTTCTGCTATAAGCTTAGAATTAAATTTACAAAATCTTAGCATGCTTTTAATAGAATGAATAACAATAATTTATTTTAAATTCTACCTGTCTTTAATACTTTGTCGGGACAATCCCTTCAAAAGCTAATAAGATTTTACAAATATTGAATACACTTGCATACACATACGTGTGCGTACGCTCACAAAATATGTTAATACATTGGATTCGCATTGCATAAAGGACTGCAAGCGTAGTTAGATAACCTAAGTACGTATTTTTGTGTATCGAAATATCAAAAATGAAACTCCTTAAAATAGAAACTAAAGTTTTTTTAGATCATTGATTATTGATTTTATCTTTAGTCTGCGACTTTTATAAGTTTTGTATAATATGCCTAAAAGGTATACATTTTTTCTTTTCTTATTTGCACGATAAAAAAAATTATATTTTGATTTCTTGCAAAAATACTGTTGTAATAATGCGATATTTAACAACCCCGCGTGCATAACTCTGACAATTTTCATACAAGTATGCATAAAACAACATTAATTCAAACTTATCTAAATACATTACACAAAAAATACTGTCTATCTTATAGATATCTCTATATACAAGCTTAAATTTCATTTACATTTACATTTAATTTTTATTATCCATGGTTATTCTATATTTATTGTCCTTAGCTTGATTTTTAACTATATTTTATTTATACAGCTTCAAAAATTTACTATTTAAACTTAATAAAATATTACAGTAGGATTAAAAAAATATTTATAAAAGAAGTTTTTGAGTTTTAAAAATAAAAGAAAATACTAAATAAACTATTAAAGTTTTATATGCATGTATTTGCACGCAATCAATATTTCTGTGTCTACATCTGAATTCACGTGTGTGCATATAAATATGTTATTACATAAGCGCATATTTTCAAATAAAAATAAAAGTACTTACTTTAGCAATAAAATTAATTTAAGAAACATGCATTCTCAAAATATTATAATAAATTAACAATTATTTATAACTTTATATTCATATTAGAATTTCCTTAATCAACACACAAATAAAAACAAAAACAAATAATTATTTGAAGCCTATTTGAAAATTTTCAATTGATAGAACCAAAAGCTTTTTGAGCAACTTTAATGTAAAAGAATTTTTTTGTAGCAAATACTTATGAAAATACGTAAAACAAAACCTTAGTTGAATGCGTGATGATTGAGTTAAACATTGAAAAATATTTAAAAACACAGATTTTAAATTACAAAACAATTACAAAAAACTTATCTTTAAATTTATTTAAATATATTATAATCGTACATGTAGTTCTTTAGAGGAATTTTGATTTTTAAAATATTTATTAAAATATTTTTATTAATATATATATTTTCTCTCCAACGATAAAAATTAATAAAACTGGTAAGATCGTTTACAATTTTGGAATATCTTTTAAACTTGTTACATTGCTTATTTTAAGATTGTACTATACATAGATTTTGAGCAATTCTTGCGCCCATTTAACAAAAGAACCAAGGTTTTAATAACCTAATACAAATGATATTATGTTTAATATTAATGCAATTACAATTTAGAGGTTGTTTTTATTGTTATTAATGTAAAAGTAAAATTAATAAGTTTCTTTTGAACGATTCCCATATAGGCTTATTCTAATACCATCAACTATCAAAGACATCTTTCTTCATCAGCTTGTATTAAAATAACGGAGATACATTAATAAGCGTAATGCGAGGTGTATATATAAGGCGTATGAAATACGTGTTAAAGAATGTGACAAAATAACCGATTTTTCTAAAAATTTTAATTTAAAAGCTGATAAACTGATAATATAAGAACGTATTCGAATGTATATATTATGTACACCTGACGAAGGCATATAATGTTATCGATTACGAGTGATTGAAAGTATACCTCGCCATGAGCTATGAGATCCAACTCTTACCGTTGGATTTCACAAAGCAAAAATTGTAGGTATGCCGAGTCCAGTTTGAAAAACAATTCACTCGGCCCCAAAGATTATACGTACGCCTCGGTCTTACAGGAGAGTACGTGAATTTTTTCTTTTTCATCTCTCCCCCTTCCCCCCCCCCCCCCCCCGAACGTCTACGGCTTTTATACACATGTATAGGCTCGCGTATAGGTACTTGTCTGATGTCTTGCGACCTCAATTGGCCCAGAGTGAAATTGCGCCTGAGGCGCGGGCGGGGCCACCCCTCAATCATTTTCCTCTCCTCTCCCTCCCTCTTCTCTGCCAGCCACCGACCTTTCTTTCTCCGCACCGATTTCTTTTACCTCTCATTCTGCTCTCCTTTTGTCGCTTACTCTCTTTTGACACAGATTGACCTCGCTTACATTTTTGCTCGAGCTCGGACTTTCTCTCTGTCTCTCTCCCTTCCCGTCTCATTACATCCTTTCCGATCCTTGCGATTCTTGCGGGCGCCCTCTCCTTTTATTATTTTCCCACAGTACCTGTACCGTAATTCCTTCGGCTTATCTTTTTCTCCTCCTCGACTGCTTCTTCGTCTTCCTCTTCTTTCGTGCACTTCCCGCTTGTCGGTCCGTTTTTGCTTATCTCTTTTGTTCTCTTGACTGAATGGCGCGTCCTTGCGTCGAGTGCGTCAATCTCACTTCCCGTTAGGGGGTCAATACACGCGCACGTACAGCGCATATTACGCGAGGGAATGCGTAGGAGCGAGGCGGAAAGAGACGGAACACGTGGACGAATGAAGAGAAGGAGAAGGACGCGTGGACTGGGGGCTATACGTCCGATCACCGATCGATCTTCTCTGATTATTGTCAACTGGCTCTTGCCGTCCTATTACGTGGAACAGCGGTAGCCAGTACATAATTTGTAGCCACTCTTACAGCCACTCACCGATCGATTCGAGGCTGCACTGGACTTGATCGAGGTGAGCCATTATAGGAATTCCATTAGGCTTGATGGACAGAATGACAATGAGGGTCGAAGGAGATGCTTCAAAAGCAGCAGGAGATCGGATCATTTCCAATCGGGAAGTATCATATTTTCCACCGGGTAAAGATATGGAGCTATTGATTGAATGGGTTTTAATCGTATGTACGCCTTGACTTTTTTTCGATGCTACCGTATTTTTGTTACTTATGATTTTAATCTAGTGGTTTTTCATCCTAGATTCCAGCTTGGAATGCACATTCGAAACGGATACTTTGAATTCGATATAGAGTAGAGGAGAAAAGTGTTGCGTTGCAACGCGTAGCACAAGCCTCGGATTTTTCGTAGGTTTCTTGCACTGATTTCCCTTTGAATAATCACGTGCATGTATACAATGGCGGCGGGCGTCTCGCGATAGCGAAACAACTGGCGCCATCCGCAAAGCTGCGTCGGCGTCGATTGGTGCTCGCTGTGTTGGATCAGTGGCCATGACGCGAGGCACGACTCTTCCTCGGGGACCGCTGCGCCCCATGTGGCGCACGCGTCGCCAACGAAAGCCGGGAAGGCGATCGAAGCCAATCAACCGGCCAGACGAGGGAAAGAGGCCTACTTGTGCAAGGCGAGCTTGATGCAGGCTTCGCTCCTTGCGTAGCTTCCATTTGGAAAAGCAGAGGTTGGGCCTTGGGGGTCGATTGTGCGATTGCGCCGTTGATAGCCTGGATCGCCGCGCACACTGTAACAATCCATAGAGCTGTTTATACGGGCCAATCGACGCTCTGAGAACTCTGCTGTTCTCCATGGAAACTTATTTGTAGACTGTTTTCTGTGCACTTTTCCAACTGTTTTCTAGGCCAACTTGTGATAAAAATATACATACAATGTATTTCTTCTCATTATCATATCAAACTAGCGATTGCTTATCGCTTATTGCTTCTAAACATACCAAACTATTTCTTTCTCCCTCCTTCTATACAAACGCATAATTCTCTTTTATTAGAATTAGGTAAAGGCTGCCTCAAATACTAATATTAATTATGCAACTATCATCGCTATTATCGACATACTAAAATTAAACTATCAATTTCATGCCTTCAAATCTACTCTCACTTATTTGTTTTAATATAAATAGTAAAATAATTATCAAAAACTTCTGGATAACAATTTAATTTTTTTTGACTTAATCGTGTAATCTGACTGAAGTATCTATCTTCTTTATTATGTTGTTTTTGTGAAGTACATAACTATCTACAGGGTCAAAGTAAAAACGTTTTAATTTTATACAAAATTTGTATTCAGAGTTATATACAAGTAAACCATTGAATTAAAATTTACAAATAATTTTTTTCACTGGAGTCAACCACTCTCTTTTTTCGCAAGATTTAACATAATAGAATAAAGGCTGTTAGATTAGTTTCTACGCAAACAAATGGTTACGCGGTATTTATTTAGTTATCTAAAAAAACAAGAAAATTACAATAGTGCACAGTAGGCGTCTAGGATTGTTCGATAATCTTCTTGAATAACGAACTAGTGAATATTCTCAGATAATGAAATCCACCGGCGCATTTAACCGAACGCACCATAATGCACAAAAGCTCCTGGCCTACTGGGCGAGGGTGGGACCAGGGCGGTTCTCCCGCGAGGCGCGGCGGCGGCTAAATCGCGTTCACCACGACGCTTAATTACTTCCATTTTAAGCGGGGACAGTGATTAGCCGGGTACCAGCTATCCTTCGAGTCGCGCGTTCAACAAGCCTCGGCGCGGGCCGCTTTCGCAAGCCTGCCTCTCGGAACGCGCACTTGGCCGCGCCTCAAGCCGACCGGCCGCGGCCAGCGAGCAAGGCCGAATATCGGGCGATCAGCTTCCAGAAATTATGATCCACTGGATATACCGATCTCTACAGGCACACAGCCCATTAATGCATTCTTCGTTCCAGGCGGATCATTGTGTCCATCGAATGCATTGCCTGTTGATATGTGAGAGCTGTCTATTCCAAAATTTCTTTGCTCTCCTTTGCTTTCCAGTAGAAAATTGATTAGATTTTATAGTCTGCAGTAAAATTGAGTTCTAAATCAATATAGTTGACCAATAAAACCAAGTAAAATCATTGAAAACCTGAATCATGTATTTAAATTTGATATAATTAGCACACGAATGCCTTTGTACATCTAAAACTTTGATTTACTTAGGAGTAAGATCCCAAGAACAAATTTAGATTAGAAATTCTTTGATAAAGTTACCTAAAAATGGATTAAATTTCTACTAGGTTCTTTAAAAACAAAAATTGCTTGAATTGTATACTTTTCGATTCGGCTGGTCTTATGATCATGGATTAACTTTTCGTCTCGACTTTTTAATAATTCTTTTTACTATTCTTGTTCTTTTTGAAAGGTTAAATTTGATTACCAACTTCCCTGCTTGCATTAGACAGCCTCCCATAGTGTAATACTTATGATATTGTCTTGATAGAGACATATAGTCTTCTGACCTCAAATAAATGTAAGATCTACGTTCTACTACGTGTACATTGGCTCTTTTCCGTTCATATGAGTGCACTTCGCATTCTTTACCGAAAACACTTCTTTCTGAGAAGAAGCCCAGGCGGTGTAGCTTTTCGTCTCCCTCTCCAGGGATCGTCCTCGATAAGTATATATCCGCAGACCGCACTCGCACCTTCGTGCTGCACGATCCAGGGCTCGTGGAAGGGAGACGCGAGCTGCTTCGTCCGTTCTTCGTGAGTTCTTTGCGAGCTTATTAAGAGCGACTTACTTATGCAAGAGGTCGATGCTCCAATGCGGAAACTCGAGCCTCTCTGACCTACAAATACTGTGAATCAACACTTTTCAATGCACCGATATCTTCCCGTGATGCGGTACAACGCATCGGAACCTAATTTAAATATTAGCGTTTACTTTGCCGTCTCGTTCATCGGCAGGTGTTTTTCAACTTAGCGCACCGTGCACAGTATCCTTGATTCTTTCGAGTGCACGTTTCGAGCGCAAGCATCGTTGGAAGCACCAAGGAGCGTGTCATAATAACCGTCTCGCGCACCGAACCCACTCACTGGACCAGGGATCCGGGATCTTCCTGGTGCGCAGGCGCTTGCGTTGCGCACGCTGCGAAAGCGGGCCGCCTCAGAAACCCGAGCCTAATTATTATTATCGCAGGTGAGGAAGGATTCCTTGTTTTAATATCAACCGCCGCTCGTTTGCGCCGACTTGAATTCGCCAGGGACTTGTTTGACAACAACAATTCATGTTTGGCGCAGTCAATGTCACAGACGCGACTGCCCGTCTCCATGTTTACGCTTGAGGCGACCCTCAGCGCGACCTCCGTAAGTGATCGACGGTTGAGTCTTGCAAAGCGCGAACCGAAGAAAAATCATTGAATTTCTTGTAGAAAGCGAGCAAAGCTGTGTACGGCGCTCCCTGGAATGGACTTTCAATTGAAATCCCGCTACACTAATTGCCTACCAAATGCAATTCTGAGAAGAAGTTGCGCGACTGTAAATGTGCGGATAGTAGGGGCGTCACTGGGGTGCGCTTCTCGTTGCGGCCAGTAGTTGGGCTAGCATCAAGATCCAACGTGCACCCATTCCTACATCTTCATTCGATAGGATAGAAAGTGCTCGAGGAAGTGCGTGACCGGTCAGCAGCGATGAACAACAGCAAGCAGCAAGCATCGGCGAGCAGCGGTCTGCGCAGCGTTTACAATCCGAGCGCGTGCTCTCGCGCTCTTTCCCCGTGCGTGCCAAAGCAGATTAATGCCGTATTGGCCTCAAGAGTTGATGATCCTCACCTCAATTTACTATTACAATTGTACCTATGGTATCGTGCTTGTTACTTTTGGGCGACATTCGCACTGATGCGAATTTCGCTCTCATTAACTGTTCATCGGGTTCAGAAGATTTGTTAATTTCCTTTCAAGTACACTTCAAGTTATCTATAATTCACTCAAAAAGTTTAAAAATTATAATTTTTAAAATATTTTTTAAAAGGCGGCGTTAACCACATTTGGTACTTAATTGTGCTTCTACGGTTTCTATTTTATTTTGATATGTAGATAATGGACTATGTAACGAGTTAAATAACACATTAACTGTAATTGAAGCGTTGAAAAGATTATGGCCTTACAAATACTCATCACTCACACTGATGTTGTCGACGCCCGGATCTGCTAAGCCGATAAGTTTAAAAGCCTCGATGCAATCACATCTCGAATCACATTCAAAGTAATCAAAAGTTTATATATAGTTTACATTTTTTTCGTCAATGGGTATGATCGAATCCTTCTTAACCGTGCGCTTCGTTCAGGGTAGTTATCATTTATTTGAATCACAATAAAATTTTAGTAATATTAAAATACATTTATTGATTTAATATTTTATAATTTTATATTTTGGTTAAAAGAACAAAATTTTATGTATCCATCTATTTGATGAAGTATACAACGAAAAGTCTAATAGTGTTCGGTACCCGAAACCGCGACGTAATTTAATCTTTAACAATAGCTATCGCTGATAGTCGACTTCAAATATTTTCGAACGGCGCAACAGCTATACGCAGGTCGTCAGAAGGCTATAAAGAGTCCTTTCGGTACACGAAAACTCTCGCGCGCAGTATGCATATTCAAACGCGCTAAGCCGAGTCACATGGTAGAAGCTGGATAGAATCGCTACGGCCAAACGTGCAGTCTGCCCCGCAGACTGTCCACGAAATTTTCCGAGTTTTTCTTTTTTGAGACCATCTTGTAGCCTTACAATAAAATCATTTTGAGAGTCATTGAGACTCATCATTGTGAGAGTCGGCAGACGTGACCAGGCCTTCCAGCAAGCATTTTCCTTATACATACAAGACTGCATCGATTGCGAAGGTATTGTCTCAAGGCATCAGTCTCTATCGTGAGAGCACGCGCAATAAATACAAGCGGACACGATGCATAAATATTTAATCACAAATTTGGGGTTTTTTATGCCTTCGGGCTTTTTCCCTAACGAACCAATAATTGCAAATTTATTTCTAGCTGAAAAATAGTGCTGTTTATCTTATTTCCACATACCTCACCATAATTTAATAATTATAAAAATTGAACAGAGCAACTTCATGTTGGAGGAGTTTCGTCTCAACATAGAAGTACACATGCTTTCGACCGAACTTTCGATTTATGCTCATAAAACTTATGTATAAAACCATCGCTACAAGTCGAGCCATGGCCACAATTATAATAAAAGCAGAAGTAGAAACTCGTGATTTATTTAGTCAAAGTCTGCTAGATATCTGCACTAATATATTATTCGTTTGTTTGCGTGAATGCGTGTGATATGTGAGGTGATACGTATTTAAAATTGGTTATGTAAGCATGTAATCCGAGGTGCAATCCCTTTATTCAAATAACATATAGGTTAGAAATTTAGCCAAAACTAAAATATATCTTACCTCAAATAATCTGGAACAAACATTTTTCCAATACATATTAAAATAAAATTTTTTTTATTAAACGAATTAATTTATATGTCTAATAATTTTCTATAACAAGAATCAAAACTTTTTGCAAAGTTGATATGATACGTATATATTTTAAAGTTGTGTAATGAATTAAATAAATTTCATTAAAATTTACGAAAAATAGAGTAGATATGAATTTACATATTTATCTTGCATTTTTGTTGTTTCAATTAGAACTGACTCTCTAAATCTTTTAAAGTGGAAGTCATTAGACGTCATCAAAGCATATGAAAATTTTAAAAAGTTTAAATTTTATGTTTTTATTAAATTTTTTAAAATAATTATCATCTATTTTTGTCCTTTTATCCATCGTAAATTTTTGTAATTTTTGTATATTCAAAGATTCGTATTTTTGAATTCCACATTCCCAATTCAGATCTTATATCTCGTACCTAGCTACTTATAGTTTTTGTCCTCTTGTAGTATACATATTTTTATAAAGAATTAAGCGTAATAATTTCTGCCTAAATATGAAATGTGAGATGAATCTTGACAAGTGACAATTTTGCCTTTTCTATCATAATATGTACACTTTATAATAACAGCTGCATTCTTGTAGCTAGCAGATGAATACGGCAGTAGAAAGGAGTGGGTGCATTGTGTCTAAGTTCTGTGACACCAGGTAATACTCTATATTTGTATCTGTTTTCGCGTCTGTCTGAATCGACTCAACATAGAGTGGGTCGAGGCAGAGAAAGTTGGGTCTATTCAGATTAGTTGGGTCAAAGCGCGGCGGAAAGTGAAAATGCAATCGCGCATTGGAAGATCATCACTGGATGCCCTCTAACGGTTCCGACTTGTAGCCAAATAACATGATAGCGCGCACTAACGCAACAGCATTCATTAGACACGTAAAGAGCCGACCTGCATAAGAGAAATTTACGAAAGCAGATTAGTTTGATCTGGGGAATCCCCAGACGATGTTCTTTGGGCTCCTTGATAAACTCAAACACGCTACATCGACTCTTTTCTCCTTTGTTCGCTTTGTAATATCATGCATTCTAGGTACCGATAAATTGACGCTTTTCTTTTAAACAATACATATCTTCTCTCCAAGGAAATCAATCGTGATCATTATTTTGAATGTAGATAACGCTATTACAAGGCCAATTATAATTATAAGAAGGTTCCAATGAACATATATTTGCTAAGAATTTTTTTCTATATTCTGCTGTTATACAAGAATAGTTTTCCTTGAAATTACAGAAATGATTAATAAAATAGTAGTATAATTTTTATTGTTTTCTCGAGTCGAATGTTTTACAGTATCCATTACAAAATTTAATCTTAACTTGGAACCATATGAAAATTGAACATTTTTATAAACTATAGAAAATTGTATTTAATGCATGTGACTTTACATCACTATGCATATGCGTTTTCTGCAGATCTTTTCAATTATGATGCTCATTTCGAGTTAAATGGTAAACTGTGGAATAATGATAGTTAAGTTTTGATCTATCACATTTATGTGATGGTTTTCTCCAATGACGAATTAATTAATAAAACTTTTATGTGTGCGTCTACTACGATTCGTTGAGTCACGCTTATGATTGTAAATCAGTTAGTTATATACACACACTCGTGAATTCCCTAGTATTAAAAGTGCCTGTACATCATTTATCGCAATACCCATCAATCATCAGTTGTATTTGTTACTTTTAGAATTTGAAGGTGAATTCGTATGCACATGGCCTTTTCAATGTCATTATGAGAATGTCAATGTAAGCTTGACAGCGGTCAGCCGAAACTAGAATGTACGATTAAAAACTCTTTCTGGCAGCAGATACTTCTCAGGCCTAGCACGCAGCCTAAAAAATTTCAAATAGTGCACATCACCTTCGAAATCGAGTTGTAACTTGGGATCGCCACGAGACGGATGACCCACGCATAGATGTAAGCTGGCGAAAGTGCGAACGGAGTCGGGGGCGAAGAAAAGCAGTGATCGGTCGGCGAGTTCCGCGACCGATGAATCACTGCTGCGCGCGACGACCTCGTGGCCGATCTATCTGGGTCGAAAGGCTGGAGGAACGGTGTCCGCTTCGGAGATGCGTTTCGAAAGGCAAGCGACCAAATTGCGACTAATCCGAGCGCGGCTAGAAAGTTGGCGCGGCGGCGGGCTCGTTCCGATATCCGAACCACTGTTGCAACTAGTTCTTAATATTATAATCAGAATCGGCAACGTCTTCTCTCCCCTCGATACATATAAAAATTGGAATTATAGTAGTCAATCTAAAATAGTGAATAATGAATCATGATCAAATTCTTCGTATAATAAAAAGTTCATCCTTACGGTCCCAATTGCTATTTACTACATCCATTAAGCTTAGATCAGGACAGCGTATTTATATATAAGCTGGCCATTTTTTTCCAATTCGGCTCGTAAAAGTTAGGTAGGGGCTCGTAATCTGTCCAGGTCTGAGGTAAAGTGCGAGTTGGAGCGGGACGGCTATGCCGAATATCACGAAGATATATGCGCGCGCGAATACGTAATAACTTAATCGACACGATGAGGATGAAGGATGTATTTGACAGGCCGAGCATAAATTTGGGATCGTGGCCGGCGAGTCGCAGCAGAGGAGGATCGCCGGTGTAAAAGGAAAGCGAGCGACGCGGCGTCTCGATAGGCTACCCTTCGGAGGGGCTCCACGGGCTTCGGGTTCAGTGACCCGCTGCCGACATCGTCACTCTCGATGGAGGCTGAGCGCTGGCGCGCAAAGATTGCAAGAGCGGTTGCGGATAACCGCCGAGCCGCGAATAGCGCGCTTCCGCGAAAGTGCAGCTCCTCGATTCCGGGTGCAGGCGTTGATAGCCGGCGTGGAAGCAGCCGGGATCGGCAAGGCGCACTAATTCCACCGTATTGGCCATTAATCCACGGGATCCCACGGGACCCTCCATTAGAGCCCCGCGAGCGCCAACATGCACATCGCTCCGAATCAATCGGCTGGTTTTTTTGCCCGCGCGCCGATCCTATTGTGCGCCGCTTCTTTTTACCGGTACTCGTTGCACTGCAGTGTGCATCCACGCGAAAGTACTATACATCCAACGGGACGACCGTACGCGCCGCATTAGGCGTCTGAATGTTTGCGAGGTTCGCCTGGGAAAAGGTCGAAGAGTTTATGAGCAACCGGATAAAGGAAGTGGACAGCTCTTAGATTTAGATCGCGTTTGGAAACTGCTCTGCTGGAAATGTTACCGAGTTTTTAATCAAGTATTTTATAATTTCCGAACAGTTTGCGAAAATAAAATATGTTAATAAAATACAAGTGCTAACATTAAATCCAATCTAACTGATTTTATTCATGTTTCTAATTTAATTTGGATTTGAATAGCTCAGTAATACAGAAATAGCTTTAAGTTACATCTTAGTTTAAAATTTACATCAATTTGTTGATTAAAAATATCATAAGGACTTTGTATGGATATGCATACATACGTTTACTCATATGCATACATATAATATATTTTATTTAAAGTAGCCCGTCAAAAATTAGAAATAAAGGTAAATCAACTACTTATTGATTTTCCACAAGCATACATCAAATTGTCCAAGAGCTCATCGATTTCCAGGTGGAGAACCAATCGGTCTATCGTCGGATCCTCAACTGGAGAACTCATATAAGACCACGAGCTTGAAAGTCACAGCCGAGATTTGCATCCCGAAAAGAGTATGCTGCTGCTCGAATTGCACCTCCCAACTTTCTATCGGCTTTGGGATGCGGGGAGCGTATGATTTGCAGGAGCAAGCGGTCTTTCCGAGAATCCCGGTGCCCGCTACGCGCCCCGGCTGTTCAATCGCGCATATCTTGGCGCGCATGCTGGTATGCGCGAGTCACGCGCCTTCGCGACCGTCACATCCGCCGACTCCCGAACGTGCCACAATCTCGCGCGACCCCTGGGGAGCCCTCCGAGATCCGCGATCTCTGCACCCCGAATTCTTATTCCATTTAGTTTTAGAGAAAACTTCTCCTTTTCTCATGTATAAACGAATCGTATAATACATTGCATCCGAGCAATATCTACTCGGTATTGCAAGAGGATTCATGCATATCATAACAATCGAAATCTAATAAGAACTATGCCTATAAATACTATAAATAAATCTACAAGATATTTTTTTATTCTGCTTTGCCTAATAACATAAATATCATTTTACCAATAATAAAAATTATAAACACCACAGGGTATCTACATGAAATTTTACACGCAAAACTTATTGTTCAAGGAGGTATACTATGGCACACGATTAAAAGAAAATTGATATACTTAATCATGCATTGTCGTATGTGTGTTACCCTCGGTGTTACCTATTCTTGTATGTTAATGCTGATTTTATTTCGGTTATTTCGATCTTGTATGATTGTTTGTCTGATCAAGTACATTCATGAGCATGTATAATCATTCAACGTTAAATTTCAGGTATGATAATGTACAAGTATGCATGCACAAGCAAAATATTGCTGCAGACTGCAGGACAATTCATGCCGATGCTTTAATAATATACATCCATAGATTCATTTTTATTTTTTTATAATCATGGTTAATCGTAGAATATTGTAACAGGTTTTTAATAATATAAAAGAAATTCAAAACATTGTTTTTTTCATCAAAATAATTATCTAACAATTACTTACAAACAATGTTCAAATTGCAAATGTCTTTTAAAATAATTATTTCTACAATGTAAAATTGTGGATCATTATCACTAAAACAAACGAATAACGTATCCTTTTTTTACTTCTTATCCCATTATGTGAATTGATTTACTTGATGAAGGTATCTTCGTGCAGTATTGAGCTGAAGTGTGTTACCTGAGAAATCCGAAGGGAAAGAAGGAAGGAAAGGGAGGGATGGGGAGTCCCTCCTACGCCCCCTCCTGTGAGGTATAGCCATAGAACTTTTTCTCGATCTCTTTGGTCTCTCATAGCTGGGAGGATAAAAAAATCGTGGGTTACCTCTGCAGGGACTGGGAAGGTCTTAGGAAGGGGGTGAGATGCATTGTTCGTAGTGAACGTGTTCACACGATCGTGGTTAGGATGAGGACTTGACGGCTTGGGCTGGGCTTTTTGAAAAAACCTCTGCTGAGGGGAAAATTAATGACTGGGATTGTCACTCTTTAATTTAGCTGTAAGTAAATCCGGTTAGTTATTTGTGAGAAGGAAGGAAGTTAAGGTTTGTTGGTTGAGGGATGTCTAAAAAGAAAAAATGCTATTAATGTTCCTGGTTTGCTGCTCGTGGCGGTAATGTCATCTGTAACATATCAATAAGTGGTAGTTTTGGTTATGACGTTGGTCATTTTTCAAATCAAGTGATCTTTTATGTTTAGTTTGGAGACTGTTTCATTCCATACATTGCATCTGTGCCTAGCTATTTCTTCAGCTATCTTTTTTCGGAGTTGGTTAATGCAATTTCTGTTTATTACGTTCGGGATTTTGTAATTTTTTGATTTTAATTTATTGCGTTCTTTAATAAGTTGAAGTGTTTTTTTCGGGAGTGGTGAGTCTCTGGTATGATGATCAGATGTTGGACCGAAGCTTTTAGCGCATTTTTAATTGAATTTGTGAGTTTATCTATTGCCAAGTCTATTTTGCTTGTTGTGTTTAGGTTTTCCGTTGATAGTTTTTCCTAGAGGAGGTGGTCTTCGAATTTTTACCAATCTGCTTTTCTGTAGTTTAGTTTCGTTTTTTGAATGTGCATGTGTAATTTACTTTTAAAGTTAGTATTATTGGGTAGTGATCTGAGTCGAGGTCTGATGTTACTTTTATTTGGGCTGCAAAGTTAAAGTTTTTGACTATCACGAAGTCGATCATGTCCGGTTTTCGAGGTTTATTATTCGCGTTATACGGGTAGTGTGTGTACTCTCCTGGAGCAAGAATGTGTAGGTTTTGTTTTTTGGCGAAGGCGCTGATTTTGTTTCTCAGGGCATGGTTTACGCGGCTGCCCCAAGAATAGTTTGAATAGTTTGTGCTAGCGACCGTCCGGGACGGAAGTTACGACAAGACTTCAATCTGATCTCTCTAATGTGTCTTCTTCGGCAAACCCGAAGCGAGCCTTACGCACGGGCAATTATCAAAAAACCGCGCACACCCTACTAACGCACCACGCCGCCGCGAATTCCCCCCACTACCGAACCACGCCACGTCACGCGCACCCCACTCGCTACTCCACCGGTAGCGGAGCCACCGCGGCCCAGCGAGCCGACTCGGGAGGACGAGGAGATCATCAAATCAGATCAGAGTGATGTGTTGTCGCAACTTCGGTCCCGGACGGTCACTAGCATAAACTATTCAAGCTATTCATTCAAAATCTATCATATCGCACGAAAAAGTATAACGAGAATAATAAACATCGGCTAAACTTAAAACAATTATAAACTGTGAAAGTAAGCCACTTATTCATATGTTATAGATGACACTACCACCACGAGCAGCAAACCAGAAACATTAACAGCATTTTTTCTTTTCAGGCAACCCTAAACCAACAAACCTTAACTTCCTTCCTTCTCACAAATAACTAACCAGATTTACTTACAGCTAAATTAAAAAGAGTGACAATCCCAGTCATTAATTTTCCCCTCAGCAGAGGTTTTTTCAAAAAGCCCAGCCCAAACCGTCAAGTCCTCATCCTAACCACGATCGTGTGAACACGATTACTACGAACAATGCTTCTCACCCCCTTCCTAAGACCTTCCCAGTCCCTGCAGAGGTAACCCTCGAACTCTTTATCCCCCAGCTATGAGAGGCCCGTGACGTTGTCACTTAAGAGAGAGTGAGAGAGAGAATGAGCGAGTGTGAAAGAGAGAAGCGTGAGTGCGAGAGAGACGGCAGAGGTAACGCGTAAGCGCTGTCCGACCTCCTAGCGTTTACGCTAGACTCATTTGAGATGGATGGGGGCGCTATGCTAAACGACGACGCGCACGGTGGAGAGCCGCCGCGCCCATCTTGATAAGGCGCCGGTCGCCGTCAAACATCACCGCATAGAGGAGCCACCCCATGCCGGTACGACGCGGCATACCGTGCTCAGGCCAACCAACGCCGTAGCCGTCAACACGTGAAGGAAGACGAAGCCTAGAAGACGACGTCGGCGAGAAGTAGCCGAGGTCGGGAGTTGTCCTACGGGCCATCTAGAAGAGGCCGGGACAATACACGACGCGGGGCTGAGGCACATCAGCAGGACACGCGCCTCGTGGACTTCGCTCGTCATTGCTACGAGAGGGTCCGTGCCCCTTTTACCTCAGTGCGCCGTGAGAGATTAGATACGGCAGTCCTAGCGTTCATTCGCATGAAGATTGAATTCGGCGGTCGTCGCGAGCAGACGAACAGATTTGATTGGAAGTCGACGCGTGGGGACGTGAATAGTTGGAGACTCGTTGTCCTGAAGTCATAGTCGAGAGTCGTAGTCGAGAAAAAATCGGGTCGAGTCGTAGACGTGGCGTGACGCCTATTGCGAGCCTCCCTCACATAGCTCGTGGGGAAGCCACAGCCACCAGTAGAATCTGGGTCTACTGACGAGTGAGCAACGCTACCACGACCATGCTTACTGTCCCGAAATTCAACAACAAGCGACGCAACCGACGCCGCTTCCACAGGAACGAGCGACTCCACAGACGCCGCTCCCGGGACTAAAAACAAAGCCAACACCGCTTCAGGGCCGACGGGAGACGCTCCCAAGTTGCCCTCCATAGAAGCAGTAAGAAACCGTCGCTGCAGGGACCCGCAGGTGACGCCAGCAAGGTCGCATCCCCTACCAGCAGATATTGGCGGCCGTCTTCAGCACCCGAGGGACGGGACAGCCCTTGCCACCTTCATCGTACGGCCGACGGAAGAGCCGCCATCGTCGCCTCCAGCGTCCGACGAGAAGCAACTGCCGACGCTACACGTCAATCCAGCTGGCGAAGCATCACCCCGTTCGTCACCGGTGAGTGGGCTTGGAAGGAAAGTCTCCCGTGCGCGCGCGGAGTGCTTGGTCGCGGACGGGACACGGCACCAACGGCAAGACTAGATAACGGTCGTGAATATTGCCGCAGAGGTCGGACCGCGGTTGCACAAGTGGTGATCGGGCGCGATCACCACCGACGGACTTTCCTGCGTCTCGACAACGTGGTCGGGACGCCACTCGCCGCCGACTTGCCAATGATTCTCGCACCGAACCAGTTAATTAAAGCTAACCTTGGGCAGAAGGACTAGGGCAGTCAACGAATAAAGAAATGTTCACTATAAAATCAAGCATTCTGAGAGCATCATTCGACACACTAGTTTCTCCCGGGCAACGGGTCAAGTTGCTCAGAAGGAAGGTGGGGAACCTTGGTCCGAGGTTGAATCACGAACGGGGGACCGCGAGGTCTCACTGCCTAGTGCCTCCTAGTCCCTGGAGCTCACGACGACCCAATCCCGCCTCCATCGAACGGACTCGAAGCTGAACCCGTCAGTCTCTGTTGACCAACTCCTATCCCCCTTTTGTTTATCAAACGACTTTTATCAAGATTACGATTGACATTAGGCTATTCAGTCATAAAAGATACTCCACCGGATCGTTACTCCCCGAGATCAGCTAGAACAAGTGTACTCGTATATAATTATCAAGTTCACATATTTTAATTGGTTTAATAAAACCAGCCTTTATATAAGGTCTTTCATTATTTTAGAGACAAATTTTACATTTTTAACCAATTGATTTAACCATTTTAACCTAATTGCAATTGTTCTATTAACATTCACTCGACTAGTAGTTGAACGTGAAATAATCTTACATTCTTTATGCTTAGCTTCCAACCTCATAAATGATAGATTCCATTAGTGCTTCACACGATACCAAGACTTCTCTTGATATTGTCTTGTATTGTCTTGAAATTCAAGACAATATCAATACAAGATTAATCCTAAGAATATCAAGACAATATCAAGAGTAAAGTATCAAGATTATTGGTAAATATAATAAAATAACAGAAAGTCTTAAAAAAATCAGTAATATAATAGTTGATAAAGTAAACTTGGTCCGGACATAATTCAAATGTGAATGTTTGGTAGTTTCACCTTTTTTATATAAAAATTTGACTTAATATAAGGAGTAGAAATTAAGAACTTATGACTATGTTATGCGAAACATTAATATTCGATAAAATGGATAGTTTGCAGACTAACGTTTCGCATAACATAGTCATAAGTTCTTAATTTTTGATTAAGTATGTGATTAAAAATGTCTATCTAATATAAACACAATTATATATGTTCATTTTCTTAAAGATATACTCGTACATACATGGAACATTGCTATATTAAAAATTGGTTCTAAATTGATTTCGAATTTGATTTTATGACAAATTTTGCTAAATTTATTAATGGTAAAAGCTTATACTTCGATTTCTACTACATAAATTAATTAGTTATTGAGTATATAGCATGAGTTTTTAAAAAATACATATAATATATGATTGGTTTTTCATTTTGTTACTTCTTTTTTTTGAAAGGAGTTTATATAACCAATATTACTCAAGACAATACAAAACAATCAAAAATCTTGCAAGAGAAGATCAAGACAAGACACTGATTTCCATATTTTGGCGAGATCGATACAATAGTTTAATAAAATATCGTATTGTCTTATTCTTGTGAAACACTAGATTCCATAACGGACCTACTAAATGCATTAATCTCGAATAACGGATGAGAAAATGATGTTCTGGCTTGATGTTAGATTTATTTAATGATTATATTAGGAGCCATAAGGTATATTAATATAAACTGCTCCGGTCTTTCAAAGTTATATTTTATAATCTTAAAGGATTATTATTTTCATAATCAACAAAATAAATACAAAGAGGTCAAATCGTTATATTTATATATTTTGAAGATTTTTAAATCCAAAACAGACTCTGAATAAAATTGCGTAAAATATATTTCAATTTTTTAATGAATTTATGTACTCAAATGAATCAGCTAATACATTAGGCAATTAAAAAATTGCTATAAAACTTTATTTAGTAAAAAAAATTGAGCAAAGATCCGAATATTTTGCTAAATAACTTTACCTTTATTAATTCTGTATTCTGACCTTTTACCTAATAAGAAGCTAGTAAGCATTATTAAAGCTTTATTGTTTTGAAATTGTTTAAAAGCGAATATTTGCTTTTAATTTCTTGCACTCGTATCAAATGGTTTTTAATAATATTACTTATACATCTTATTTGCTTATTATTCATGTTAAATTTATTTCAGTTTTAAAAAATTTTCGATTCTAAAAATTAAAAAATGCGTTCAAACGAAAATTTCATTTATTCGATGTCTACTAATTTTGCTATAAGAGTATAATGTTGCTCTAAACTTTAAAATCTCCTCGCTAAAAATAAGATTTTCATCTTCTTTATTTAAATTTAAAGTTTCTTCAAACTCGGCTCTGAAGTATCTTCCTCGGTATCTTCAAACTTTTCTACACAAAAATTAGAACTTGAGCTCCTGTATTCATCAACATATTCTATTTGCATAGTATATTTTTGTAAATCTTGTTTACTTTTTGTGAAGGCAACAGTGTTATTTGGTACTAACTCTACAACTGCTTCAGTACATATAGTTGTTAAATTCAATTTCTCTTCATTAAATACATTTAATACATTAGCAATATGCTTCAAACGTCTATGTTTTACAAAAGAATTTAATTTTGTGAATGATCTACAGCACTTCTGATCAGAGCATCTATATTCAACAGAAGTTGAATATGAGAATTTTATGCTGAAGTACTAAAGTTTCATTATTATAAAATGCCTCACGACATAGGAAGCATGTATTCATTATTCTAAACATATTATACGTAATCAATTTAAAACAATAATTAAAATTTAAACAGGTATTGTATTTTCTATCTAATATAATCTAATTTTCAAATGATATTGTATATTTCCAAAAACTGATATGGACGTTTTTTCCTTATCGGATACTAAGTGAATATCATAAGCAGCTTTTCGTATTAATAACCATACCGTATACGTGTCACATGGATAAGCGCAATCTAAGGCGAAAAAAGTTTTAAATGCTAAATCAGTAGCTTCGAAAACATTATCTACTTTATACTTTATTGTATTGATGATAACATAAAATTCTTCAGGATTTGTTAAATATCCCACGTCGGCTATTATCCTTACAGCTTTCTTGACCATTTACGCAATGGCTTTCTTTTTCAGATGAATTCCTCAAAAATTCTGCATTTACATGTTAAAAATGTTAAAAATTTAATTTTAAAATCAATTCAAAAATAGACAGCTGAAGTTTATATTACATGCTCAAAATAACAAAAATTACAATAAGATTAGAGTATGTGAAATAATTATATACTTTACGATTAATTTTTTAAAAGTACTAGCGTTTGATACAATTTTAAGATTTATTCATAAAGCTTATTTTCGAGATTCAAAATATTATATGATGCTATATTTGCTTGAATAACGATTGAACTGATGAGTTTAACTATTTGTCGAATGATTATTCAGCGTCACTTGCAAGGTCACTTGGCTTGTCAAATCTATATTGTCCGAATCACTTATTCGTGTAAAAATTTAAATATTTAAATATTATACTAAAATGCCTTGCGTCATAAATATGTATTTTATGAACAATTACCTGATTTTTTCGAATTAGTTGCTCAAATTGTTACAAATTATTAATTGAGCTAAATAATAGTACAAATAAATGAATTCAGAATATTTGTATTGAAATTTCTAAAAGTTAGTAGCAAGGTTACTGGGCGAGATGGTACTTGTCAGCGGAAGAAAAATAATGCCGAAAGGAAGACTCACTATAGTAGTCAAGTATAACAACACTCTCCTCTCTCGCCGCCGCCGCACTCGACTCCGCGGCTTTTCGCTTGAAAACAGAAGTGTGTATCGCGCTGTTTGGTTTTTACTGTACGATACTCAGGCCATTGATTACATGCTGTGATGAGGATGTGAATTCACACATATGTGCTCACTATTACCACTTATTTATAGAAAATTTTACTAATCGTTTTAGAACAGTCTTTAATCGCAAATTTCTATAATTTCTTTTTCTATTTGTATTCATTTTTAATATTATACAACGAAACAATAATTTTTGTAATATATAAATATTGCAATCGTAGAATAGTAATCTTTTATAAATCTTATAGGAATTTTTAAGACATTTTTTAAAAAATGGAAAAATGATTAATTAAGCTACTATATTCTATATTACCAGTCAATATTGTAAATTTTTTTTCTCTCGGTATACGTGACATTTTGAAAAGGTTTTCTTAAAATACTCACTGGCTCCACATGCTGGATATGTTAATTATTTATCGAAGATAATTCATTGACAGAGATGTAAGCACACGCCCCCGGTCATTTTTCAGGAAAAGGATACTTTCAAGAGCAGGGCTCGCATAAATCTTGCGTTCCTTTGTCGGAGGTAGACGCGGAATAAACAAGCAGGAGCGCACGGAGCGCAACCAAAATTTACTTATATTCCACTGCAGCGCGGCGACCCAATAAAAAGAATGCTTAATTGACGCGGACGTGTCCCCGCGGCCTCGCGAAACAAGGCCCCTCGGTACGCGCCATAAATCAACCTCGGACAGAGCGCGCGCAGCTGCTTACGAGATCCCCGCTACCCTCTCCAGAGCAAACTTATTTGTCGGGTGCGCAGCCGCTTTACCGATTTCGCCATTCGCGAAAAAAGCGCGGGGATGTGCGGGACCTTGTGCTCGGAATCCCCCGGCGCTTTCTCGGAGAGCGCGCGAGGATCGCCGCCGCTTTCAATGTTGCCGCGATCCTTGTACCTGTCGTCCGGCGTTGGAATTGTGGTCGCCCGCAGCCGATTGTTCCGACTGCGATTGACTCGGCGCGCCATCCGCCTTGCAACAGGCAAGGCACCCTCGTAACGCTAATTTCAGATCGTTCACCTTTTGCGACTGGTTCAATGATATTTAACCTGGTGGAGAGAAAATAAGAGGAAGGCGCGCTCGAATTTCAATCCGACTACCGTTAGAAATTCCAATTAAGAGGTAGGAGGCCATTGCACTTACGTGGACTTCCGGGGAATATTTATCGCGAGTGTCCCAAACGACGATTCTGTAAAAATTCATCAGCAAAGAAACCGACCACTAAGCGAAAGTATTGAGAACAATTACATATTTGAATTCTCATGATACACATTTTTTTCGTACACTCGGATTGTCTTGTGGGATAGAGTAATATCTTTCTTTATCCAAATAATCTTTTTCATAACATATTTTTTGCACACTGTCTTTGTAAGACAAAATATATTTTGATTTATTAAATATTTATCAAGGGGATTTGAGGAAACTTTGGCGTCCGTTGAGAGTCTCCTTGTGTCAAAATCAGGTTGAAGAGCAAGTCCTTTGGAGAGAGAGAGACACTACATCACAACACTACTGTTGTGATCTCTCGAATTAAAACGTAGGGAAAATTATGTGATCTGTTGGAGATACGAGCATCAATGAAAACGCATGAGCTTGGAGCAAATAAGTCGGAATTCATTAATTTGAGACTCTACACTAGTTATGGAATAGGAATCAATCCGCATTCTTCTTTGTATTGGAACCAGAGCTAACTCTATGGCGCCGATTCAACCACTTGTACTGAAAAAGCCTCTTTTCTGTAGGTAAGCGATCTAAGCTCTGAAGCGCTTTGATAAACAAAAATTCTATAGTTTAACTGAATTACTACTACTCATATTAATAATAATAAATAGTACAAAAAAGTAAATATCAAACGCATGTCTACTGCATACTAGATACGGCTCGAAGTCATTTTTCCCAATGTATTTCAAGAGAGATAATAAAGGATACTCAGATTGGTTACAGTCATTTTAGACAATATTTAGCCATTGGATATGAACCAGAAGCTTGGAGGAGTACTGAAGGAGATAATATTTGAGCTTTCGTGAACAGAACTGATGAGTTTTTACGCGTATGCAGCAATACAACAATTTTCACCTTTGGGTATGGATGATTTTACCATATTCGTCAAAGACTCATATGAAGAGATTTTGCAGACAAAACAGAAATAAATGGTTTCATATGGAAATACGACTGTAAGATTAAAAAGAAAGTTATCTTCTGCGAAAAATAGATATTATATGCAAAGGATGTTAAATATTCGAGGGAATATTTAGATGGAACATTTTTATAGGGACAAAATCTAAAGATGCAGAGTAAAAAGGATTTCAAGATATTTGTATCTCGATTCGTACCGCGTAGATCCATTATTGGCACAGGTTAAGGGTTATAACCCGAAAAGATTTTATGGAGACATGAAACTATACTCAAACCAAAACTGATGTAAGCTACATTGATGCTAAGTTGCATGCATATGATGGAAAACAAATAAGAGTGAGAATCATGAACCATACACAGACTGTGACGTAAAGATGAATTTTGAGAAAAGACACTCACAATAGCGGTCAAAACATTGCTGGAATAAATGACTTCCATCTTGATATAATAAATGTGATGGCTAAGTCTGTCTACAAGTTGATCTGCTGTAACGGAAGTATAAAACTAAAGTTTCAAGAATCGATGAATAGAACAATAATCATCATTTAGGAGGAGAAACGTCATACACGGATGAATTTAGGACAGGTCTCTCACCCCTGGCGTTTCAGTTTGTATTACTCCGGACAATGTAATCCAAATTGACATCGCATCCAATGATTACGAACTCTCGGCCTCACACTCCCTTAGTAGACCGTAGATTGTCGTACATACGAGCTCTTATAGGTTATATTTGGGATTCAGGATTTGAAATTCCCAGCATCCGGATATAATGCAATAATAATAATAATAACAAATATATATTATATGAAATATTTTATACATAATTATTAAGCCTGTTTAAATTGTTTTGCAATAAAAAATACAAATAAATATTATTATTTATATATTATTACTTAAATTTTGTTATTTTAACTTTATAATTACAGAACCTCCATATATGAAAATCTGGTAGCATATAAAAATATCCAAATTTTGAATTTTTACTTGGATTCAAATCAGAAGTGGAATATATTTTATTGCTAGGTGAGTCAGTTTGAAACAATCTATGACATCCTAAATAATACTTGAATGTAAATTCTAGTCATTTTCTTACGAAAATATAAACATTCTATCAAGATATCTTTAACTTTTGTGTGGATATAATACTAAACTTCTAATCAAGCCTATAAATCATCTAAAGCTATTTAATGGATCAATATCTAATATTAATTAATATTAATAAATACGTTGCTCGAACTCTGTGTAGTATGTCTTATATTGGGTTCTAATTATTCAATTGTTCATAACAATAAAGAGCTCAACTGACAAAATGTAGATGATTGCATATGAACTTCCAAACTTCATACAAAGTGCTTTTTTGTTAAAACTATATACTATTCGTATTCTTTCTTTCGACATGTATGATACAGTGTGCGTATTATAAAATCCTGAAAAAATTACGTATGCGTCCTTTAAGGGCAGATGCATCCCTTTTCATTTTATGCTCAAAAACTTTATCAAACAACGATAATGCGAGCAAAAATATTTGTACAGAAAAAAGCTATATTGTGATATGAACTCATTCTATCTTGCCAACGCATAATATGATAGAGGCCTCAAAGAAATCAAGCATACTTCTCTTGTCGACGGTAATACTAAACGGTGAATACATCTCTCCTTTGTACACCAAAAAACGTTATCAAAAAAGATAACACATGCGAAAATGCTTACGAAAAAAAAACATTTTATCATATTAATTCACTCTATCTTGCACACGTATGACGATTGAGGTCTGAACAAAATTAACCATACTATAATCTTGACGAATGTAATCATGACGAATGCTACTAATTTCGTTGAACGGCCGAAAGTAATAAATAAATTAAAAAAATAATAACAAACATTTTGTCAAATAACCTTTTTTTATCTTCAACCTACATTGTACAAGATAACGGAAAAAGTTTATGTATATAGTTTATTATGGTTATTACTCTAACCGTAAAAGTAAGGTTAGATGACTCCTTATCCATTAAGAATCTGAATCAAGAGGTAATTAATTATAACTATTGTTTAGTGAAACAACTAGTATGTATGCGCATGAATTCTTTTTTTTTGACAAGGTTTTTAATAGTTTTATTAGTATAATGTTATCATAAGTATGAGCGTTTTTGTTAACTGAAACAGGATAAGATTCTACCCGAATATATTTGGATACTTTGAAAGCAGATATTTGTCTGCGGGCGTGCTATCCTGTCTTCCGTATTATACATCACTATACGCGTTAAATGCACGTTCGTTCTGCAAGAAAATTTATATAATACTTGTATTTTCATCCTACGTTCAAGCACACTCATGCTCTTCCTCACTTCATGTATATATCATTTTGTACGAGATATCAAAATTCAAGTTACATATAAAACAAACCGAACTTTCTTTTATGACATTTATGTTCATATGCAATTATAGTAATTCTGTGTCACTAATGTCCAACTATGTAGGGGGAAGCAACTGTAAATAAAAAATTGATATTTTGCATTAAATTTAATTGCTTTTTCTTCAAAACCGCCAAAATTATTTTTTTTTAATTTTATAATTATAGTTATAAAATTCTAAAAGATAATTAAGATTTGAAGTACAAATGTGAAATCATTTTATTTAGACGTTAATAAAAACATTATCAAAATTCTCATGTGTGTTCAGAATATGATAATATATTTTTAATATATAGGTAATAAATATTTATAAGCACTTTTTAATTAACATAAACAATGTTACGAATCACTCACAAATGATATAAAATAATTTTTAAACTAAGATGAATGGCTCCTAAATTCTGTAATGAAACAAGTCTTGAAGTTTGACATTAAGCGATTTGAATAATTAATTCGTCACATAAAATATTCTAAGTAACTGTAAGAGTCGTATATTTTATTCGTATTCGTAGTTATTCAAAAACATGTGGAAATTTCAGAATGTAATAGAAGATTTCCACACTTAGAACACAAATTACAATTTGAACGCTCAATTCACCCAATATAAAAAACTAAGAGAGATTATGCTAATTCCTGCAATCGATCTGTTGCTAAATCTGTATGCTTCTTAACTATACCTTCTTCGCTTCGGGCTTATTGACCTTTTAATCTTGTCGCCCATCCTTGTAATCATGCTATTCTTTTTCAACATAATTTTATGGAGAAACATTTGCATTATTATTGTCAGTTCATTCAAATAAAATAAAGAGATATATTTAATACTACAGTAAAATCTACTTTGTAGATAGTTATCAAAAATTCTTAACTGCAGTAAAATTTTCTTTTATAAGATATGTTTATATTTAGAAAAAAGTAAGGTTAGAATCAATGATGATAAATAACTTATATAATTTATTAAAAATATAAATTACAAATTCAATGACTTGAATAAATACACATGATGAAATACTTTTCATCGAAATGAGAATTTGGAATTGATCTGTTAACATTTAAACGATAAAATTCATTTAAAAAATAAAAATTATGATGAATATATTAAGATAGCTTACACGTAACTTGAGAACGGTTTCTATAATTTCACAATAATATAATATGTATTTAAACATAGATTTATTAATACAGCTTAAAAAATAGAAATATAGTAATGCATTATATTCATATAATTGTCAATAGCTTTTACTCATCAATTTCAATTAATGAATTATGTAATAAATAAATAGAGAATGTGAAATACTCGAGTAATGCTTGTCATAATTTATCATATATTTTTGATAAATATTTATTTTAAAATTTGAATCAGATATTAACAATTTATAAAACTAAATGAAAATGGAAACAAAATTAAAGTTTTGTTAATTTGAGGAAATATTTGACAATAGTAAAACATAAATTAAAAATAAATAATATATATATATATAATATAAACTAATATAGACACATGTGTTTATAATATAAAAAAAACTCTTTAATAACGTTAAATACGGAAAGTTACATTTGACGGATGCATTGTATTTACTGTGTCTAGACAATACATTATGAAAAATTAAATTTACATTAAAATAAAATTCAAAATGGTCTAAAGAATTCGAATAAACTTTAAGAATATAACTGCATTTTCTGAAATAAAAAAATGAAAACTATTAATTAAAATAAAACATTGCATAATATATTATATTATATGAAAATAAATTATTTAATATAAAGTGATAGTAAGTGTACAAATAAATGCTATAAAATATATGTTATTAAAAAAAATTAGGCCAAGAGGTAGCAAGTGCAAAGTTTTTCATCAAAATGTTTTATCTCGTATATAATTTAAAGCGATATATAACTTTTTTCAAATATTAATGAATATTGATAAAAAGTTCTAAAAAACCATATATTAAACTAATTAATTTTTGTTGTTTTGAACATGATTATTTTAAATAACTACGTTACTACCATCAAATTATTATGAATCAAATTAATGAATCTGTCACACATTAGTTATCTAATTTCCAAATTTAAAATGATCTATGATTTTTATAATAAACATCGAATTACAGATCTTAAATTAATTTAAAATCACATGTTTTATCGATTGCACTCCTTTACCAAGATTTTCTTTCTAAACCATATGATCAATACATATACTCATACATTATTAATCGTTAATCGCGAATAGTAATGTGCAGAGTGATATGAATAATAAGACTTAGAATTTATCCGTTTTTAAGCTTACCATCCCATTGATACGTAAAAACGTTAGCTTTTATTTATTCTGTGAAGATTCACATTTGTTAAATGTTTGCCAGTACTTTTGCAGTCTTAACAATATCACTATATAGTATCCAATATCTTTGTTGTCTACAAAAAAAGGAAAAACTTATAAAATAAAAATATAATAAAATAATATGTAAAAAATAATGTAATAATAAAAAATATATAATAATAAATTTATATCTTAATATAAAAGGAACTATTATAACAAGGAAATCGTGTCATGGCGGGTAGTCAGTTATATATTTTTTTACATGAACATTACTTTTGTTTAAATGCATAAAATATTTACTTTAATACCAAACTTTAAACTTTAAAAATGCCAATCGCCAAAAACTAATATTTCATCGAGTGTTGTTTTTAGTAATAATTCATTAGTAACAGCTTTGTATCGATAAAATATTTTTATATTTTAAAGATATGTTTTTGAACAACAAAGTTAATATTATCAAATTATAGTTACATTTTATAAAAATAAGATATTTTTCTTTCTTTCAAAATCAGTCTCATATTTTCAATTTAATAAAACAGACTTTTGTATCAATGTATATTTCTTTATAATAAAAAATTATACATATACATAAACATTCTTTTCTATGTCGATACATTTTATCTTATTGAGTTAAAAGAATTTTTTTATCAGAGTTTATCACATATTTTTTTTAAATAAAAAAACGTTACATGTTTTACAGATTTTGTCCATGCACTGACTAGTTATTTTTTTACTGTTGCAGTCGAAAGATCTCGACTCTTGTGCCTCGTTGCCGTCTTCCGAGTTTTATCGAGACTAACTCTATTACGGTATTGCGGTATTTAGTCTCATGAGACTAAATAGTGCGCAAACTATATCTTTTTTAATATGTACAGTTCGTCTTGGCTTTCTACATGCTGCAGGTTGATGGCGATTTGATGAGAGTGGATTTACGCCATTCTGTGACGGCTATCTTTTACCGCAACTGCCAGAATTTTTGCATTCTCTCTATATCGTATTTGTTTACATTCTAGGAAACTTCCTGATACAAAAATCTGTCAGAAAGCTTATAATCAAAGTGTTTAATTTAAATATCCATAATTAAATTAATGTGCTGTATCCGATATGAAATGATACAGATATTCAAAATAGTGAAACAATGGTGCTTAAAGTTTGAATATTTGAGTTAATTACAACACTCTTATAGAAGAGCGAAAAGTTGTAAAGTTGGCTACGCCTACGTGACGTATCGACGTATCGTATCCCAAAAGTATAAAGAAGCCGGTCAAGAATTTGTCATTTTTTAAAAGTTGCATTAAAAAGGAAATGAACAGGTGAAAAAATGAGAAAGAGGCACAATTGCTCGCAGCAGCTTTCGAAAAGTGACCACAACCGAGATCACCCTCTGCTTCCACAGGAATGTCTTGGAGCCCATCTGGTATAATTGCGCTAGCGTCCTCCTCTCGTTTCTCGCGGCACCGAAATATGAAAGCATGCGAAGTCCAAAAAAAGCACCGGTACGCATCAAGCTTAACTTCGAGGCCAATTAACGAGAAGAAACCAATCAGCAGGGCATTACTTAAAATGCAATTAGTGGATGGGTTTCTACGTCGCAAAACGTCTCCTTTCTGAGAAGCTCGGATACCGGAGCCCCGAAGTCATGCGGCCGTGACTCGCGCTCACAAGGGCCCGAAATTGCACGCGAAGGTTAATATGCACGTGTGTTGTCCTCGGGCACGTGCACAGATCGTTAATCAAATAAAAAAGGTATTAGAATCTTTTCTTTCGACTTAAATTTACACATGCTTGCATTAGATTGTACCTCGTTCGCATGCTACTAAATATATTTTTAGTTCAAATTAATTATTATATTTTGTTTTTCATCAGATTTTTACAATTATAGTAGTTTTTTGAGAAAAATAAAAAGTATTACAAGTGCACTTTTTTTTGTTTTATTTGTGTATTATGTCGTATTATTATAAGACTATATTTAAATGATCCCAATATATTACGAATATCAACCAGCTATTGAAAAACATACTGATAAATGAGATTACACAAAATGTATATCGCGTAAACGCGTATGTTTTTTTAGACAGTGAAGTGTAATCACATAAACGTAATCTCACATATAAAACTATTAAAAGAAATATGAAGTGGATCCAAATAAAATAGGTCAAACGTTTCAAATTCAAAGCAAAATCATATATTTTTTATATTTTTGTTTAACTTTTACAGTCAGATAGGCTAAAAAGTTGATATAAATATTGTTAGAGTACAAATAAGTATAAGACATAAATTAAAAACCATATGTGCAGTTACATCGCATTCATTTATGAGGATGAATATATGATTTTCATAGACAGTACTTATATAAAATAAACACAGTTAATGATTTTATCTCGGATTTTATTATATATTACATTTTGTATATGAAAAGGTACACTAAGAGCTGTAAAAAGTAAGCATTAAATGAAAATGCAGTTAAAATACATTATTTTCAATAAAGTTACAAGTATATTACAGTTTCGGCAAAATCGCATGCTATATAAATTGTTATTATTTAAACTAATGCTATTGTAATTCTAAACTACCCTGAATATCATAAAAAATTTATCTCCATTCAAAGATTATTTTTTTTACATAGTTTTGGCAAACATTTGACATTACAAACTCGAGTAAAGTAGATCGCGAATTGTCTGGGAAATCCTAATAGTACATAATGAAGTTGACATGCATTAACAGTATCTTAATGATCAGTTGGCACTGCTTATACTTATAGCCCGTATTATCTCTGACTTTTTATCTCGGCGAGAATATCAAGTATAAATTCACTCATAATAATACAGCCGCGCGATGCATATAAGAAATATTATTAAGTGGAAAATAAATATATTTGCAGTCGTAAAGTTAAAGTAGGTGTCGTAGGAAACGCCCAATCACATATATGACAAGCTACAGGATTATATATACAATTTGGCCCAGAACGAAAGGCAAAAAAGTAAGTACCTGGCAGCGAAGCAATAATCTCACACGCATGCGATGCTGAGAGTAAATAATCCAACGGTCGACGAGGTGGACCCTGCGCGTACCTTTCCCGAGCAACTCTCGCTGGTCTCCGTTTCCGAGGTGAAAGGTTCCGCTGAGGTATACTTCTACGTGTCCGCGCCGAGCGATACATCTCCGGCGCTTTTTTTCTGCCACGAGCGAGCTTTCCCTCGGCAACTTTTAATATTGCGGCTCAATTTAGCGAGGGGATAGCGCAATCGACGCATCGCAGCCACTTTGGAGATTGATTTACGGATGAAGGAAGGTTGCCGCGGGGGTCGCCGGGAGAAGCTCTACCCCGCTGTTCTTCTGGCTCCCTCCCCCTTGCGTGCGGCTTATACGATCGCATCTGCAGTGGAATTAGGAAAGAGATCGCAACGAAGCTTAGCTGCAACGATTTCTTGCGATTGCGGAGACTCCTTTTACAAGCTCGGCGCACCCGCGAGAACACGTGCGTGATTGCAATTTATGGACGATTAATTGCGAGCGGGCTCCTGCGCCTTTTCGGGTGGTCGCGCACCCACCGATAGCTCCCTTTGGATTGCCCTCTTCGCGTAATCAGCTTTGCTATGTATTAAGAGAGACGTGCAAAAAGTTGGCTAATTGACGTTATTTATGATTTACAGGAAAGCCGGCAAATACTCGCGAATCGAATCAAAGGATGCAGCCCTGGCAATGCCTCCGGGATAGTGATCGTGATGAAAGTTACTGCTCCAAACGAGTTGCAAGTTTCTCAAATATTGGAGAACTTTCTACAATGAGTTTACAAATTCTCGTAGATCACCTAGGCTGGCGTAATTATGCTATAATTATATTTATCGCCTGCAGCCGTGTACTTACTCTACTCCTATTTGATTCTGGGCATTTATATATTTTTATTTTAGTTATTTTTTATCTACTTTTATTTGTTCTTTGTTAGTGTTTCTGGACTTACAATATTACTGTCGTTCTATATTTACTCAAATAAATTTGCAGGTAGTGTATATAAATATTTACATTTATATCCAACTATATGTGTGTGAAAATGTGCAAATACATTTAAAATTTTAATTAATGTTCGTTACTCTCACGGTATAAATTAGTAAGCTCACGTAACTAACGCTCAAAATATTTAGTCAAACGACATTTCAATTTATTTTACATTTTCATAATAATATACCATAATGATTAAATAATGTTAATAATTTGTATTTATAATTTTATCACTATCGTTTTAAAAATAATAATATTATAAAAACAAGAAATATTACATGTTATAATCTAAATGGACAAATTGAATCATAGGATTTCGTATCACGGAAAATTCTAGTTTTTCTTCAAATTACTTAACGAACATAACAATCACGAATTGTGTGTAAATTCTATATTATTCGTAATGTTCGACGAATAATACATTACTATTATCGCATTAGTACATGAAGAACTTTATAAGAATAATATGCGTGATTATTTATTAATACTTTTATTCAACTTATCGATGAAATACTACTTATTAATAATATAAATCTTGTAAAAAGGTAATATTGTATTGAGTACTATTTTATTATAATATAAGTATTTTAATGATGGATTTACTTAATAACACGTAAAGTATAACTGTAATTGAATTAGAAAATATAGTTAATTTTGAGAAAATTGATGACCAATGAATCAGATATCCTGGTAATTATTCAAACGCGCTTTGGTAGAAGGCAAAGTGAATACTTTAGTACAGACAGGTAGTCTTCTTGTGAACATAAATAGAAATGAACGGTTAAGTATTTAGATTTAGATATGATTGAACGTCATCATAACCGAACGATTTTCTAATGTTGTAACGCTGCCATTGGAATTTCTGGTGAAGCGCGGTCATATTCAGTCGGCCGTTACATGTGCGTGCTTGAAGAAAAGGCTTTCAGTCGCATTAGCTCTGAAACTGCCGCGGGGAAAGGGATTAGGAGCACTTGAAAAAGTTGGCGTAGTCGTAACCGATAATTTCGCCAGGGTCGGCCATTACATTACGAGGGGAAGGCGTAATCGTACCGCCCGCGATTTCCGCCGCAGCTTTAAGTAAGCGCGCGCGATTCTCGTACCGCGCGATCAAGAATTCGCGGGGCTCAACAGGTGTCTATAGAGCGCGTCGCGAGAGAATCCAAGTCATCCAACCTAATCAACTATAACAAGTTATCCAGCGCGCCGCAGTGAAAGTGCCCCCCTCCCCTGACCGAATCACTCGAGCTTCGCGGCGGAAGACGCCGGCTCGTCCATTTATAAGTGTTACGGAGCCAACCTAAAATGGCTGTTGGTTGGTTATAGAACTGGCAGCTCGCGCCAACCCCGTAGATCAGCTGCATTGGTACTGCGGCAAATACGAGGGCCGTATAAAGCGTATAAGCCTCACCAGAGTTATTACTCAAATAAACTCTTCTCGGGTTGCCCGATCTACAGTTGCACCCGTAGTTCTCATTTGCTTGTCGCTTGGCAGACAAGTGCATCGTTCGGATGATCAGTATATAACGTTCACTGGCTTTTTTCGACTTACAGGATCGAGAGGTGTATTGTACGATAGAGGCGATTTTTATTCCATATTTATTGGTTGCAATTTCAATATCTGTAACAACAAAGATATTGTTATTAAACATTTTTTATTTCCACCCACGAACGCGATAAAAAGTAGCTAAGGAGACCTACTATAAGTTTAGTATTTTTTCAAGATTATTTAAATTTGTCGTAAATTTCTTTTTTAATGCCACTTAATTTCTTTTTAAGTACTATGTAAATGTAAGCTTAAAAAAAGGCATTAAATATGCAGGCATTTTAGACGAAGCTTTGTTTTTTATCAAATCTAAGGTGTTTCCGTCATCGTAATTTCTTTATAAATTAATTTTTTTAATTATGCCACGCTATAGGAAAGAAAATACAACATAATGAGTAACATTCGTCAAAATACTGTACTCCGAGCATAGGGAATGTCTGCTGTCTCCTGTCATTCGCGGGGGAAGCAAAAAAGTAAGTCGGTTCTGCGTCTGGCCGTTCTCCCCGATCTACTTAATTCGAGGAGCTTCGACTGGCGCTTCGATATCTCAGACTATTGAATAAGATAAATAGGAACTCGAGGAGGACCAGCGTTGGTGGAAAGGAGGCCACGTCGAGGCTCGGCTCCGAAAAGCCCCTCTCCTCTTGATTGTATCGTCCAGACGCGAATCGAGTGGTCTGCCCGCGGTATTCCTCGCACGAAAAACCGAAAAGCAGCATTGTAAGCAGTCTTCTCGATTAAGGAACGATCCATTGCCAAGCCAGTCGCGCTTAACAGACGCTTTCGTGTTTAAAAGATCCCAGCGTGAGTTTATTAATTTCTTCTTTCGCTTTTTAGAGGGATACCGAGGTCAACGAATAGCAAGAGATGAGTGATGGATTAGTGCACTGAGCAGCTTATCGTTGCTTCTTTCTTCTTGATAGATTTCAACGTGCGCTCACAAAATATCACTCCCGGTATTGCTATTCACTGTAGCAATCTCAGAGATAAGAACGATAAAGTTCAGCTTATCAGAATAGAGAGTCTGTAAACATATTATGTTATGATCGTCTTTGAGTTTAAAAGGGCTTTTGATTGCGGCTTTGGCTTGAGCTTCGGTATATCAGAATTCTAAATACATTTTTATTTGAATGCGTTTGTGTAAAAAGTACACGATATTCGAATGCAGTAATCTCATGGTACACCTACCTAAAGAATATTTCATTATTTTTTAAATCATATTAAGCAGCTGTCTAAAAGGCAAACGGAAATATTCCTAAAAATTCGAATAATCACTTTGGAAAAGATTTAGTGCTCAAGTATGAAACATCCGAAATTCTTATGTTGAAAAGATGTTTGAAAGATTAAAGATTATTTGAAAGAATATTAAGATTTCGTCGAGTGTGCAGTTAGTTTGAATATAGTATCGGTGGCTAAATACGGTAGACGATGAGCATTCGAGAAGCATCCTATCTTTGCATTTATTGAATGAAACAATGTTTTCTTGTACAAACACGATAAGTAGTCGCAGATTGCTTTGTCAGGCCTGCGCGCAACACAGCAGCGCATATCTTAATTGCATTGAAACATCCGCCCGAGATGTTAGGGCTTAAGTTTGAAAGGCGCAGGCGGCGATCGGCGCGCTCCGAGCCATTCCCCGAATCTCGCTTCGTGGAAAGCGGGCAGCCGGGAGGCAGGAGGGGCGCACGCGAGTCGGCCCTCGGGGCGGCCCGGGGCCCTCTCGAGGCGCGGAGCCGCAAGATTCGCCGGCGCGATCCGCGGAGGGCCCCGCGCGCAAAAATGCGAATTGAACGATTGCCGGCGATAGCGCGAGCGGAGCCCCGGCGCGGCCTCGTAAATCTGCATTCCCGCGGCGGCGCGCGTGGCCGGAATGCCGACTGCGCACGTGCGCGCATTTTTCACCCTTAATACCGGCGAGCGCGGATCAGTCCTCCTCGGAATTCCAGATCCCGAGCGGCGCTGATCGGCCGGCTATAGTCGCCTCGCGGCCGCTCGGTTCGCGAGGGAGTCCGCGCGCTCGTAACGGCCTAACGGTTCCCCCGACGTTGCCCGTCGGCGTTCGGGGGCCCGGCCCGGACTTTTAGAAACGGGCCGCGATCGCCGATCGGGGATTCCCCCCGCTAATGCGCGCGATTTATTTGTCCGGCCGCGCGCTTTTTGCCCCAATACGCGAGCTGCAGCTGCGATGACTGTTGGCTTGTGCGAAAGGCAATTTATTATTTACACGCGCGCCTCCCCGCGCTCGGCTCCGAGTCATTATACGCGTGACGTATTCTTCAGTCATTAGCTTTGCGTCGAGTTTTATTGCTCCCGACTGCTGTCTGGCTTTTTTTGCCTCGCGAGGTACAAAACGCTTTTTCATCGCGGCATAGCAGACGAGAAGCGGAGGAGGCATCGCGAGGCAATTAATTTTAGCCAATAGGGGCCGGCTGTAAAAAATGTCTGTGCAAATGTATAAATTTTCTATGGCGGCTCGGGCACGTCGCTGGCTTTTCTCGTACGAAAATAGTAGTGCGCGGCCGTTTAATCGAAGAGAAAGTCTCGTTACAAAAGCATCTATTATTATAAACGCTTAGCCGGATAAAAAGCGCAAATAAGCTATACGAGAATGGAAGAGGGAAAAAGTGCTCTAGTGCAGGCGTCATTTTTTTGCGCGTGGATCAAAACGAAAGCTTGTTAAAAGGTAGCCGATCCGAGCGAGCATTTCTCCAGCGGCCCGAGCGGCTACCTGCCAAAACTGGCTATCGCGCTTTAATTATACGACTGGTCGAGTCAATCTCCGCGGACGCTCGCGCAAAGGAAGCAACAAAGTGCGTAAGCGACAATAATCCTACTTTAACCATCGGCATTGCGCAATGCCCCGCGATCCCCCGTTGAGAAAGAAGCCTAAGAGGAGCGCGCGCGTTAAAGCTATATTTCCATTACATCAACTGGTAATACGGCCGAATCCCGTAATTTCGCCTCGTAAACCGTTGCGCGCGAGCATTAAGTTTATTAACAGTCGGGCGCTTGCGACAAGTGCTGCGCGCCGCGCGCGACAAACAAATTTGACGGGGCGCCGCCGACAATACCGCGGCCGATCTCCCCGCGCGGCTTATCGCCACGACGCTCTCCTTTCGGGACGCGCATCCAGCAAAAATGACCTGCGCTAATTTGGATCGAGGCAAGAGAGGCTACGAGATGCCCTGCAATTAAAAAGCAATCGGGACGTCGCGCGAGATAAGCCGCGGCGAGAGCTCAAAGGAGGCGAGGCGCGGGGGAGAAGCCGCTCGGCGGCCGCCCCCCGCTTTGCACCGCGGTTACGCGAGAGCCGGGCGCGAGCGCGCGCGATAACCCAGAGATCTTATTTTCGCGGCTCTGACCCGTTCACCTTTGCGCGGCTCCCCACCCCCCGGCTGATACGCCGGGCTCGAGTTATCGCTCCGCGAAACGCCCGCGCCCCCACCACTCGCCGCGGCTCGGCTCCGTTTGTCCGATCCGTCTTCTCCGCTTATTCATAACGAGATTTTTTCGAGGATTTTTTTACCAACCGGGCGCTGCTGGCGTGAAAAAACTTCCACCTATTTCTACGGTTCACTGTACTTTTTTTACTACTGTTATACTGACTGTATTACCGCCCGCTGACGACATAAACCTATAAAAACCTTCCAAACAATTCTGTTCCTTCTAGCACGTATAATGCACTAAGCCACTGACACATATCATGTAAGACGTGATACGTTTTTTCTAAGACACTTACAATTTTAACCGTAGGCTTTATCGTTATTTAAACATATTTTTATCTTATGTATATTTATAAGGATCTCTAGTTAATGATGTACTTTACGCGAGATTTACATTTTCGTTTAATAACAAAGATAATTGGATAGATAATACTCCATAATGTGCGATTGTTGAAAATCGTTTTAGTTTTATATCTGTGGTAATCTAAATACACTATAAAGTTTTAGCATTAGATAACAATGATATACTCAAGGCATAATATTTGCGTTGAAATTTTTCTACGACTTTTTAAGTGAACAAGCAAAAATGTCTTTGTTTATAGGCCGAACAATGTTGGAAAAATGAATTTGAATTCATTTTTCCTCTACAAGCCAGACAAATATTTTCTGAATTGAATTATACAAATAAATATCAATCTACTTATCTGTAAATCTCACACACTCTCTCCCTCTGGTTCTCTCGTGTGAATAAACCAGTTCTCCGCGCGAGCGAGGGAAATTTAGAAAGTAGGAGATAGGTCTACGGTGCGAACCCTATTATGCCAAGTATAAACAATTGGGTATAGTGGACGAGTTTGTACCATCGTCGATCCACTTTCATTAACGTGACTTCCTGATGCAATGGACTAGGTGACCGAGCTCCCACTCAGATTTATACAAGGATTTGTAGTCTTTTACGATCGTGGAAAGATCAATTTTGCAGAAGCTCGCGCACTGCACCACAACGCTACATCGCGTATACAATGATGATAATAAAGCGAAATTAAGAACGTCGGGATCTTGATTATAATTTATGTCGCTGGTGCAATAAAATATCGTTGATGGAATATGTATTAATTGCGAGTTCTCTTTCTCTTAATCTCTATTTCGTCCGTTACAAAACTATGCTTGTATTTTAATTACTTATATACTTATTTAAAGTCATTAATATTTATTCTTTCAACATTTCACCTTTCTGTTTAACTGCGCAGCAAAACAAGCACATGTGCTTATCGCATAGTGAATTTCTTGCGCCTGTAAAATTGTAAAATTTTCATTTAGTAAAATAACCAAAGAATAGTATTGAATAAATTATAAACGATTTGCATTCGCTCAAAATCTTCCTTTTAACTAGTGAATAAAAGCCTAGATTAGACTCACAAACTAATTAAATAAAAATATTCCAAGTAATTTGATACCAATATTCTTGTTTCGTTGCAGTAGCTCATTGCAATTTTACTTAATCTTTTAAGGAATAACCACATTAATAATCAACATGGTTACAAAAGATTTTAAACGTCTTTTAACAGTTCGTGCCTCTGAACTCTTACCTGCTGCTATACTTATTAAATATATTTTAGCACTATGACTTTATTCATACACAACCGGTTATGGTTGGAAATGAGAAAGCAACATATGATCCAGCACACAATATTCTATGTATGTTCAAAGTAGTTGGTCGTATAGCTTGAAAATTATATAGAGAATTTATATCTTGTGAAAGTACAGGTTGAAAATTTATTCATGCGGTTGAAATTTATTTGACTTTTATGAATTTGATTTGATTATCATTGGCGCCTCTATTATTCGCATTTAAACATCGCCCGTGATTGTCCGCGGGAAGCGAGGCAAAGCTCGCAAATTGCCAAGCCGAGTCAAATGTAGCGGGACTGTCGAGCCCTTTGAGATGGGCCGCGGCCGGTGCATTATCGCCGCTCATCCGCGGATGCGAGGAAGGAGCAGTCAGCGGCGACCTCGTTATGACAAAGTAATTCGCGAGAGAGGCAGGACGCGAAGCGCCAGGGCTAGCGGTTCCCCCCGGGACTCTCAGCCCCCCCTCCCCCCTCCCCATCCGACTAATTGAGCCGCGTGCATTGTCACCAGCCGGGGATATCGCGTGCGCTTTCCGCAGGCTTCTGTTCCTCCGAGCGCTTGCGGCACTCGATCGAGCGGTACTTATCTTTCAGCCGACTTGAATGACGACCGGTTCGCTGCACTTATCGGTTTAGAAGATTGCTAAATAAACGCTCGATATTTTCGGACACGATGATAGAGATCGCAATCGCGCGGTAATTGCACAGGCCGCTGCTTTACGAGCCTTGCGAAAAGATGTATTTATTCGCAATTATTTTCGGCTCGAGTAATCTGAGACTCGATCTTTTAGATGTACGCGCATAGTACTTTTATACGCTTTCATTTTAAAATGCCCATGAATTCGGTAATATACTTTCTAGATTCTATTAGAAGTTGGATCGCTTTTTACATAGATCTTTAATTAAAAGAAGTCAAGCTTGGAGCTATTGGATTTTTGCTGCAATGGAAATAGCACAAGTGGAACGATCTGAATGTCATTAAGCGAATTAATTTTCAGTCAAGATTACAGGACGAATATATTGTGTGCAGTGCAGTCTCGTAGCTATAGCCGCAAGAAAATGATCACTTTGATAAAAATAAAAGTAATTATTACAAATTCTTGTAGAGGTTTTTCAGAATACTCGAGCAGACGTACTCGTGTAGATAAAATAACGATTGTACATCGGACACGCAGAGTTCCCGTCTCGATGCGGAAAAAGCCGTGGATTGAAATGGGAAGTGGAGCATTAGACCGCTGGAGGCGCCTCGAGCCCGCCGAGAGCTGCCGCTTAAAAATCAAATCCGATCTCCCGGAAAGATTGCTACGTGTTGCTAATTGTTATTTGCAGTTAGCGGTGGCGATATACGATTAATTGATCCCCGAGCGGAGGATGAAAGGGGGCCCTGCATTTCCGAGAGGCGCGATTCTCAAAATTATGGTCGGAAGTTTTTTTCAAGGGCCGGCGGTAATGGCGGATTAATTGGGCGCAATTTGGAGGGGCCGAGTCGTCGGCGCGAAGCGCATCAAGAATTAGCGAGGGGCAAAAGTCCCGCGGCGGCTATTACCTCAGGGGCTTGCGCAAAGCGGTTCCAATAACAAAGACGCCGACGTTGGGTAACTGGATTGCTCCGAGGCGGATGCGGCACGAGGCCCCCGTGCGCCGCGCCGCTTATGAATGGGGCCCGCAGTCGCGCTCGATCGCCGGGGAAATCCCGCGGCGGAATAGTTTCTCAGCGGCCGTTAGTTATTACGGCCTACCAAACTGGCACTCACTAGCTCTTTTAGCATACGAGCTGAGAAAAATTTCTTCACTTCGACTCGAGTATAAGCCCTGATAGACGGCTAGATAGATCAACGCCAGACAATATAGATAATGGGGCGATGTTCAAGTACACCTCGTAACGTTAAACCCCTTTTGCAAATTGAGTCTAGGCCAAGCAAACGATTGCCCCTTTTCCCAAATCCTTCTCTTTTTCAATCAAGTGCTGTCGATGCTCGCGACAAATCAGCCGAAATTCGCCGAAAGCATAGAAGGATTTTTAAAGGTGTAACGGCGGCGATTTCGAAGCCGTCGCTTGTGATCGTTAGGATAGGTTTACGCGAACAGCACGAGCGAATTGAGTTCACAGGAGCGGAGAATGCTTGTAAACAAGCACCTCGGAGGGCGTTTGCTGCAAGAGCCTTTGAAGTAAAATGCTAGAATGGCAAAGCTAAAGTGACCCGAGTGCGATACCGCGAACATTACCTGCTAATCCATTTACAAGCAAATATAACGGGAGTTTTCGTTTGATTGCAAGATGGAGAGGCTTTCACTCCTCGGGGAGGGATAGACCAGTCCGCCCCCTGCCGGCCGCCTGAAAAAGGAGCCCCGGCGGCGCGGCCGGCTGGCGGGGGCAGCGGCTTTTTGCGGCTCGCGGCCGCCGCCGGGCGCTAATTGGCGGCGGGCCGCGCATCGACAAGTGCCGGCTTTTCGACTTTGCCCCTTTGGTGCGCGGCTCCCGGCATCCCGGCGGGCCGACAGCCCCCGGGGCCTCCGAGCGATTATTGTCAGGTGTAACGCTCGTACAAATTGGACGGCGGAGGCAGTTGGAGGCGCCCCGGGCGATCCGGCCTTATCGCCCTCCCCGCGGTCCAGCGGCCGCGCCGTTGCCTAACCTCGGGGGGAGGATCGCGAGCGCCGCCGGCTCCCACGTGATGCTGCGCTCCCGCCGCGATCATCGGCTCCGCGCCAGACGCATTTTCTCTTTAATTGCCGCGCCGGCCTTAATGTTAAGCGCCACTTTTAATTGGCCCATTAAGAGCGTCTAGTTATGTCAGCATTCCCTCTTCTCTTTTTCCCCAGAGCTCGGCAGCTGTCTCTCTATGGCTCAGCGGCTCTCCGCTGGATTCCTGCGTCTCTCCTATTCTCCGCTGGTGCCGCGCTCGAACAAAGCACGCCGAATGATACGTTTGACGCGCCAACTGTGAGAAAACTCGGTGGCGGTCCGCCAGGACACGCGCAACAACCCGCGGCTCCAATCATCCCCGTTCTTTTTTCCTGAGATTCTCCGCCGGTTATTTCCCGCGTTGCGCGAAGTAATCCCGAGGTGTTTTGCTTTTTAATTGATGTTTACTCGATCCGCGAGGAGCCTTGCAGTATTTCCTCCGCGGGGCACTTGCGCGTGGAAAGGTGGGAGCTGACTGCTCCACGTTGCCGTGGATCTGGTTGCGCGCGCGCGCGCGCTCTTTCCTATTGATTTTATTAATTTAATGTTAAGAAATTCTTTGCAAAACGGTTAACAGATTTTTAGCTGGACAAAATAACGGGCGTAAAACAGGCTATTCTGCTTTAGGCCACTTTTTAGTCGGTGGACGGTCTAATTTCTGCCAGACCTTGTGCGCTGCACATTATCATTTAATAATACTGGCTTAATAGTCGCTTTTTCTGCACATTACTATTATTTTAAGGAATATAATTATGCGCTTATGGGGAAAATTCAACTTTCACCGGAATTTTTCAATTTTTCGCATTAATAATGTCGACACGCTGTAGCCTCGGCTCGAGGCTCGGCCGCGCCGGTGCGCTATTCCCCGACAATTTTCCATAATGCAACTATTACACGGCGGCGTGCAATTACCCATTTTTCAATTGTCGGCCCTGAAAGGTCGAGTCGCGCGTGGATAGCCCACTCGGTAGACAATTCTCTTTTTTCCCCCAGGTCGCCCGGGGAAAAAAAAGTTTATCGCCGCCTCGCGCCGCGGCGCTATGAGCGTTACGGCGTTGAAATGGAAAGTCGGCGGGGCGGCCGCGGCGCGGGTAGCTCTCGAGCCGCCCCGCGGAAAGCCGGTGCGCCGCGAGCGGGAGGCGAGGAAATGAAAAGTTCAACTGCTTAATTACAGGGGCTCCTTGCAGCCCGGCGAGTCGGCTTCCCGCGCGCTCGAGAGCCAAGGTGTAATTGGACGGCGGGCCCCCTCGCGACACGACGAGCCTCGAATTAGGGGAGCCACTTCCCGTCTTCGCTTTCTAATTGCCGCGATCCCCGAGAATTTGTCGCGCTCCCGCGGCTCTCGTTAGCGGCCCCGGGCGGGCCGCTCGCGGGGGAGCCGCCCGCGCCCGGCTCCTCAATAATTCAAGACTCGGGGAATGCGGACGATAGGCCGGTAATTGCGATAGCGGAATAATTAAAGAGGGGACCGAGACGCGGAAGCCTGGGCTACTTTCCGCCTGCAGACAACTGTTACCGATCTTTAGAGCCTAATGCGCCGATGTATGCAGGTATAACCGTACCGGCTCGCGGCGCCCGAGCTCTCGAGCCGGGCTAAATAGGCCGCGCGCCGGCCGACTGGGCCCGACTCCACGTCCCGAGGCAAAGCATCGAGACCGGGCGAAGGTGTCCTAGCCGCAGATGGGCCGCGCCGATCATCCGTGCCGGGCCCTCGAGCCCCGGCCAACGGGGCTTTTCTGCACCGGCTCGCGCCTCCGCGATGCCGCCCCCATAAGGCTCCCAGACCGGCGGCCGATCCCATTGACGCCTCGAGAGCCCGCGGCATGTCCCGCCGATTCGTTGCTTGCGGCCGTGCCCCGATCGCCACCGCTCCAGTTTCCCCGCGGAGATAAGCCGAGGCGCGCGAGCGCCTGCCCTCGATATTCGTCTGGCTATTAACTGACGCGCGTTTGAGGGCCCGCTCGCGCCAAGCCGCTCTTTGCCACCCTCGAAAATCCCCGAGCCGACCGCCAGGGCACGCGCGGATAAGTTTTACTGCGCATTCTTGTTATTAGGAACGTGTGGCTTTGCAGCCCGCTCTCGCTTCACTTGTAAATCAACAATGCAAAATCAATCCTGCACGCCAGGACTAATGATGTACTAAATAATGCTTTATTGCGCGGCGCGCCGCGGCGCTCCTGCATAGCAACGCACCGTTTCGAATACGAATCGCTGATCAATCGAAAGATCGCGGCTCAGGCCTCGCGGAACATTTTTGAAATGTTTGCCCAGAGGTATGCCAGACCTATTGATCGATATAAGGACTTACTTTCTACAACCTTCTTTGTGCTAGGTAATAGGTTTTACATTTCTTATTAACGATCAGACAAAGTACATTGCAATCGCCTCTGAAAATATTCGCATGATTATATCTTAAATACATATATCAAACACTAGCTCCAATATTTATTTATTCCTATATTGTTATTCCATTCGTCCACTCGATATTCCCGCACCAATATTATATATATATATAACGTTATTTATTTTACTATATTGAATAACATTTTAAAAATTTATTCAAACTCTACTCTAAATATCTTGCTGTATAATTAACATTTAAATAAAAATCAATTTTAAAAGTATGATCAAAAAACTACCCGAACATAATTGCATATATTTACACAACTTAAATTCAAGCGTAATCTGTAATATAAAAAACAATCATATATAACTTGGTAATGACAATTATAAAATATGTAGATTGATATCACATATTTTATTTAGAATTTTTCAATTTGATAAAAAACCTTTAATAACAGTAACTATACGGTACAAAAATATAATTTAATTTATCAGATAGTTGATTCACTTCAAATTAAATAAATGTAGAAAAATAAATTTAAATTGGCAAACATCTATTCCCATGTAAAGTTTGTTCAAATAAAAATAATAAATTAAACCATTTTATTATCTAATCTATAGGATTATTAGATTATAATTATTAGGTCGAATGTTAAATCCATAGACTTCATGTTTTCTCTATTAAAAACGTTTGAAAATTTTATATTCATATTTACCTGATTATTTATCATTGATATTATTATTTATACAAATATATAATTTTAAATGGGAGTTAAATTATAAAAAACTTATATCTTAAAAATTAAATTTATGATAAACTTTTTAATTTTAACTAGAATTATAGGAATTTAATAAATTTACAATTATGCTGAAGGTAACTATGAAAGATGGTATTTAATTTTCTTTAAGAACTATATTTATAATTTAAAAGTAAGTGATAACCCGTATCCCAAAAGACTAGCCTATGCACATTGCATATACCACACGAGTTAACAAGCACGCCAATCCTCGATAGTGCCCAGAACTTGTACCTGAAACACTAACTTGGAATACATACCGGTTGTGGGTAAGTCTAACTTACCGACGACAGATACAGACAGTCTTGTGTTTATACGATTATTAATGCGTGTTGATAAAGAAACTTACAATTATTAATCGCAAAACAAGTAAATTATAAAACACTAATTCTTTAATTTATTTTCCATGTAAAATATGATTTACCACATAAAATATTTTAAATTCATATTATTTATGTTTAGGTAAAAGATGATTATAATATTACTACTACTGAACCTGTCATTTCTCTTCACAGGTAAGCCTTTGTGTATAAAAAATTTCATACCTGTATTGCAATCTAGTATCCATAACTATTAGTAGTAAGAATACAATCTAATATTCTATGGGCGTGGTCAGCCCATTAAAATAGAATTAGTTCGAAACTCGCCGCCAGCTGGCGTGAAATCGATTGATTTAAATTCGCGCAAATATAGCATATGCCTAGTGCTCGTACATTAATTGATTTGTTTCTTCAGTAACATTTTGAATTTGTATTCGATATCAAAAATACCTCACAGAATCAGTTATTTTTAAATAAGGATGAATACCAATATTTTGTTAATTTAATGCTGTAACTTATAGCTATTTCATAAATATTAACCATTCAAGCAAGTTGATTCCAGTGTATAAATAAAAATAATCCACATACTTATTAAAGGTTAAAAATAATTTTGTTCTGTATTTATTTTTAATTCTATCTATCTGCTCTAATTGAATTTACGCGCTGTAAATATCTTTTACTTTAAAAATGTATACGTTACTGCAGTAAAATACATTCTTCTCACAATTTTGGAATTGTTAGTAATTTCTGTACTCTTTAAAATTATTGTTCTGAATAATGTCTAAAATAACACACAATATTGCACTTATTGAATAAACCTAAATTATTCATTTCGAAACCAATTTGAGAATAATTTTAGGAAACAAAATTTATTTAACGAGCTTCACATGCATTAAATTAACAAAAATCAGAAACTCAATTCAATGATTCAATTCATTTAATATATTAAATTCATTTTTTCAAGGAATTGATGCTGAATTCGATAGCAAGCCTAGTAATTCAAATTCTTCATTTGAATTCTCGATTGATCTCGTCGAAGATTTCGATTTATTTGAAGTTATTGAATACGAAGATCCGAAAACCAAAAATTATCACTGCACACCTAGAAATTTAGTCAGAAATAAGACTTTTGTTCCTGATCTCGAGAGAATGAAATTATTAAACGATCACGCTAATTTTTCGATGAATAAGACACTGATGAATAACGAGGTGATTATAGACTTTTATTATTAAGCTCAATAATTACATAAAATAACATTATTACCAATTAACTTTCTGATATTTAATATTTTTTTATGTCATGGAGTTAGATAAAATAAAAAGTATACGCGTTGTTTCAATAATCTTTTTTATAATAGAAAAGACAAGAGAAGTGCACCTCACATGTTCTCCATGTCAAAAGCTCACGACTTTACATCCCTCGGCGTGAGAATCCACTATGTGGAAAAACCGATATGCCATAAAAAAGGTGTCGATCGACGTCCAGTGTAGAGTAGGCTGATATCTAAAAATTAAGTATTGAGATCCACTTTAAAAATTTTACACTTTTTATCTCAATATTATTAATTATGTTAAATTAATGTCTACAATAAAGGATAACAGAAATACGACTCAATATTATAAAACTCTGATACAATTTCACAAAACATATCATTTATAAACATTTGGTTTAGAACTTTGAAAATTCCTTCACGAAAAACGTCTTTATAAAATTAATTTTAAACACTCGCACGGATATATGATCGATTTTATGTTTTAATATTGCGTAATCTTCCTCCATTCTATGGTCAAATTTTGACACCTACCTTATGTTTTAGTATCCGTAATTTGATGACATATCTTTTCATTTGGAAACTACGGAAAGTTAATATTAATTGTTTGTTTGTATAATAAATATTGCGAGTTTTTAATGTTTTGTAAAAACATCAACTTTAACAATTGATATTCTTTTTCCATTTTGTCAATATTGATTTTATTTCGGGTTTTATTGATTCTTTTATTATCCGAATAAATGATAGATCTGAGATGCCTACAGCAGACAGCAATGAAATCTGCAGATCTATTAAATTTAGCCATTTTCTGCAGTCGTGGCATTGAACCGAGCACTTCCGCAGATGAAAGTACTGATATCCACTGTCAATGCTAAATAAACGGAGTTTTCAAACAGTAAAATGAGATCTCGGGCGAGATATTGATATACACTCGGGATGGAAGGCAAGCCCAACGCGAGCGGGTGACTGTATCGCAGTCATCGAGAAGCACTTGTCTTTTATGGTTGACCGTCGGGGTTGTAGCGCTGCAGCAATAAATCCCCCTGCGAACCTAGGAGCAAACGGAGCATAGGTAATGAAAAGTGAATACATGTATGTGTGTGTGTGTTCGTAGTTTGTGCGCCACGTGCGCCGACGCTTGTGCCAGTTCGGTTTCGATCCGTTCCGCGTGGCTAAAACGAACGGCACGCAGATCTCGATCCACCGCAAGTACAAGAACGCCCTGCACTTGATGGTATACAATACACCGAGCCTCCTGCCAAATCTGCGCCTCGTTCGCAACGATTTGGACCGTAAACGAAGGCGCGAGCCTCACATCTGGTATCGCTTTGAGCTGACAACAAGCAAGCTCGAGACCGAGTTCGACTTCGATAATTACTTCTTCACCGTAAGCGGGGACATCTCACGGGTCCACGCCTTCTCCAAGCTCCTTGTCGCTCTGAAGCGGCACAAACGCCTCAATGGCTTCAGTGAGTCCATCGTTCGAAAGGCAAGTGATTCTCCGCACCCATTTTCCCTCGGTTCGCATTTTCTAGAGTTCGATCACCGTCTTTGATACTTTTATTCGATACTGTTATACATGCTAACGCGCGAAAAAACTAGACGCAATCATCGTGTATCTGGTGACTCGATTCTTTCTTCGAAAAACATCGGTCCTATTGGAAGTTTTGCGTACGAAGATTTTTTCTTCTTCGATTCAGGAAAAGATATCCCGGTGGAATTTTCAAAACTTCTTATTACGGTCCGACTTTGCTGTGCTCTTCGGACGAGCTTCGAAACCGCGTAAACTTGTGAATAGCTTACTCGTCGAATATTGGAATTGCGATTGGATCGCTGGACCGTCTGCGTAGAGCTAAATAACCAATCGCTCAAAAACTTTTCAAATTTTCCCCGCTTGCATGGCTTCTCTTTAACGCAGGAGGCCAAACAAATATTTAAAAACTTTTCACACAACTGTTCAAAATCGATCACTGTAAACTTGATTATTTAAGTATTAATGACTAAATTAATTGAAAATTCTGAATTTTAAAATACAAGAGAATTCTTTTTGCCATTAACGTACCCACTTTCAAAGTTTAATTTGAATATTAAATTTGTTTAAATTTTTAAAAATTACATTATTTCTTCTCAGAGAATATTAAATAATGAATGTATCACAAACATTTAGTTTCTGAAGTCAGTTTTGAAATTGTAGATTTGTTATTGATTTATTATAATTAGTATCGTAACTGTTTATTAATTCGCCGCGGAATAATAACTTCAATTGGAAAAATAATCAGACTTTGTTCAGAGCTTGATAAGTGCAATATACAACTCGTTCTGCATTTATTTCCACCGAATCAAGCAAACTTTCAAGTCGCTTTTTCAGTGGCTTCAATGCAATTATATTAATTGCGTATAAATAACCTGGAGTTTTCATTTTGAATCGAATTTAATTAATATTTCAGAAAGAGAAAAAGTAAGAAAAAGTAAGAGAAGCAATAATTGCATTTGATAATAAAGACAAGCATTAGTTAACCGGAGATGATGAAATTACAGCTGGGAATTTGGGCGAGTGATGGATTATTCGCAGCTTAAGCAAGGCTCATCGCGTAAAGACGGAAACTAAAGGGACATGGGAACCCGCAATCGGTTAGAAGTCATTCGACGCCGCAAGAATTTAATCCTCAGCCTAATGCGGGGGGACCTCGATCGAAATCATTAGTCGTGCTCATCGGATTCCGCGATGTCGACCTTCTCTTTGGGGGCGCGTTCAAAGAACCGGAGGATTGGAAGGGAGGGAACAATCGTCGTGGCTCTTACATTAGGCGCGCAGGTCAGCTCCCGGCGCTATTCGGTCTCGAGTTTGTTCGCGCGCGCGCTTTTTTCACACATTTTCGTCACAGCGGATCCTATTGATGGGCGCACGCGCATCGCCCCTTGTTTGCCCCTCCCCCCGCTGTCGGCCCCGCGAACAGAGACGTAATGCGATTTAAAAGCCTCCTCGTGGAAAATTCCCTGCCTATTGTCGGCCATTACACCACGAGGCTCACGTGCTCTTGGAATTCCGAAAGGTGAACCTAGATCTCGGGATCATGGAGGCTATCCTCTCGAGTTTCGGCATCTGGGTGATGCGGGAGAAGAGTCTGGCCAAGCTCATGGTTAAGGCCCTCAATGGAATTAGGACAGAGCCGAGGGACGCCGGTGAGGTGCAGCTTTTATTCGACGATACTTTCAAGGTAGGATTCCTATATGCAACGCGCGCTCGTCCCCCATACTATACGTGCGCTCTCGAACTCAACTGTTTATCTCTTTGGGGGAGGACCCGGCCGCTTCCTTCTTTCTCATCCCCCTCTCTCACTCTCTTTCTTTCTCTGCCTCTCTCTCGCTCTCTCATTCTCTTCCTCTCTTCTTCCTCTCCGCATTTTGTCAGCGCATTAGATTATACGGAAGCTTACGGAAGCCCCCTTCCCCTTTCAATGCACGCCTCTTGGTTTGAAAGAAGGATGTTGCCTGCGGCCCGCTGCGCCGCTGCTTGTCGCTGCACAAAGCGAGTGTGCTCGAGGTGTAGACAAAGTCAACGCTTGAAATGGAATTTTTTTAACGTCGCTACCGCTTTCAAAGGCAGATGTTGCTGTTTATTTCGTTTTCTGTTCTTATTCTCGTTATAAATTTTCAAATACGCAGTTAGACGCATGTGATGTATCGCATAAAGCATACATGTTTTCAAGAAAATTTAAGTATGCAAAGCCTTATACATTTGGAAAATAAAAATCTCTCACTGTATACTTGAAAAACTAAAGTACCTGAAAAACTAAATAACAGAAAAAACAAAAACATTTTTGATAATGAATTGGAGCTATAGTAACTTTTAGCTCAATTTCTAGCTTGCAAGTAAAAAATATATTTAAAAGTTTAAAAAATTACTCGTCTAAATGTCGGTTTAACCGATCCTTATATTCCCGAAACGGAAAATGTGAACCAAATCCTACAACTTTTATTAAAACCACTTTCTTGGAGAATGCAAGCTTGAGATGTTATTCAAGAGTATTGTAAATTTGTTACATATTGCATAGTAATACAAAATATATATTATATTACATAGTAATGTTGAATAGAAAATAACTAACTCAAAGATAACGTACGACTATGCGATCAACTTATATTTTGTATTTTAATTTATTTACAAAACTAACACATTCAAACGATAAAGATCAACATCTCTAACTTATTGCCATCTTGATCAGATTGATATTGACGATTTGTAATCACTTCAAATAATGATTTTATATTTTAAAGTGTAAATAGATATTATATGGCATCAGTTATAATTTACAATATAAATAATATAGAGCCGTTCTATAGGCTTACCGGTTTTTAAATTTAGCTTTATTAATTTTATTAATTAAATATTTATTAATCCTATTTATTGCTAGAGTTTCGGCAGTTAGTCACTTAGCTTTTATGAACATAGTGAGCAGGCAAGGTGCAGGGAGCTATGTATATTTAGTTGCCGAAACTCGACGATTTCGTTGCCCTAACCGAAACTTTACTTACCACAGAATGTTATATACGTGTTTGTAAATTTACAACGCAATTATGAAACAAACATGTGCCTTGTAACAATGACGATAATTATAAATCTACTTTCGACTATCGACATACTGGCATTCACTTTACAAATACAAATAAATAAAATACTTGTTTATAGCTTTTTAAGTACAAAATTTTTCTAAATCTATAGAGAATTACTTTATCGATGGATTTAAATCTCAAAAATTATTGAAAAAATGAAAATTCAGCAATACTCTAAATACGAAGATTTGCTAGGCAATCCGAGCAGAAAGCTTGCATATTATTGACTATGCAATATCGGTTTTATTTACTGCATTCGCTGCATCTTATGGTATTCATCTACGTCAAATACAGTCGGTCAATACAGATAGTTGCTATATCTGGGCAACCCTATAATATAAAAAAATCTATTAAACTATTTCAAAAAGATTATCCTTAATGTAGGAGAATTTATTCAAAATGAAAATGATTTTGAATTGCAAATGCAGAGAATAGCTTGATTTCTATAGAATGTATAAGCATTGTAAAATTAATATTTTATTTAATATTTAAAATTGATTAATTATTCGATGCTTAGTTTTAAACTAATATCATAATATATTGTTCCCTCTCAAACGTGGGAGATAAATACGTCAAACGTGTCTCATTCAATTATTGAAATATATAATATATACCATAAGATAAAACTATAATAGGGAATTGTATAAGCTTTCATTTTCTTTTTTCTAGACAACAAAGGCTTGATTAATTTCAAATTAATAGTACTCAGAAATAAATAAAAACTAATACAACCATTGTATGTAATTTATTATATAAATATAGTCAAATTGAAATGAAAGTCAATATATTATTATTTCTTATAGAATATAAAAATATCATGTATATTTTTTGAATCATGTTATTTATGTAGGAGAAACTTAATCGAAATAGCTATAAGCAAGAGCTATAAAGATCAAGATTTGGCTTAATATTTCTAATTAAACAACGTATGAAATAATTGCAAAATTTTTTGGGGAATGATTTCGACTATAAAGACACCAAGATAGGTTAGATTTTGTAGAATTGTTTATACGTAGAAATTTCGAAGAGTATAATGCATATTGATGGAATCGCCTTTATAATACTCTATTGCAATTAAAAAGATATAGCATCGTTATCACAAAACGGCTATGAGTTGCTGATTACTTTCAATATCCATCACCAAACGATTGGTAAATTTATCGAACCGCGCTTCGCGGAACCACAACGAGTACGCTATAAAACTCATTTATACGTGCCAATAATTCTTGGTCCGTGCGTCCAAGCGATCGCGCGCATCTACCTATAAAGCAAGCGTCCGCGAACATAAATAGTTTTATCAGCGCCTGTCCGTGTACAGGCCGTTCCTCAGACTTTACCCCCTTATTCCCTCCCCTCTCTTGTTCCTTCCACTGTTACGTTACGCCCCATCCCCTCGCGAAAAAATTAAAAAAAAGAAAGGAATGTATAGGCAGAGAGAGAGAGAGAGAGTAGCTAAAAGGATGCACGATTTCTCGGTGGCTGCTGCTTGTCCCTATCGAAGGAGGCTGCGGACTCGGTGAACCCGCTCCTCTACGCCTACGTCTGGCTGCTATCCCAGGCTGAGAAGTACGAGGTCGTGCAGATCAAGGACAGCCAGGCTTCAGAAACTGCATAGGGGGCGAGCATCGTCGACTAGGCACTGAGATTGTCGGCAAGGAATGTGCCGGAGTCTGTGGAACCAGCGGGGAGTCTGCGGCTCACCTGTATATGCGCTCAATTTTACCTCGGCGATAATTACCACCGATAAGGACTCGCTGTGCTTGTTCTATACGGATTGCACTTGGGTACGTATGGATTCCTTGGCGAATTACCTCGCGCCGACTAATTAACTTGTTTTCTCCGCGATCTTTCACCGCTTCTCTTTTTATCCTTGCAAGCGAGGGTGCATGAGCCCAATGCACGCCTGCAGTTATGAATGCTTTTTAATTAGGCTTTTTGAGGATTTCAATTAACGCTTTGCGTGAACATATCTCAACCACTCGAGGTTGTAACATGGAAGAATGTTAATAGATTCTTGAATTAAATTACAGACATCTGTCACTGCTAGTCTGTCCATTTTTGCCTTTAACACTCTATTCTGATAGACTTTATAACATTTATAACTTTCATATCAGTAGCATTCGAACTTGTCAAAAGATATATTATTAAAAATTGAGTAGCTTTAAATATTTTATACTGTCTTATAAATTATTACCGTCTAGTTGTGATTATATTATACAGACACTTTATACAGCTTCGAATTTATAAATAATTAATTAAAATTTATTAAAGTTTTTATCAATAAATGTCGTAAAAGATCTTAGAAAAATATAATTAAATTATGGCGACATGTATTTTCAAAATGTCCCTATTATATTATATTGTAGTGTACTTTCAAAAATCGTAAAAAATTATCTTTAAAAATTATTTCGTATATATGATTCTCGAATAATAATATAATGAGTAATATATATAATCTATACATGTACATTTATAATCTGGCAAGAAGAAAGAAATGTAATTCCTTTTTTTAATCGAAGATTGTTGGTACATATGTTTGTACATAAAATGTCAATAAAAAAAATAATTACAAGATTAATTGCATCTTTTATTAAAATATTTAATTTGAATTAACAGACAGTTGCGTATACAGTATATGAAAAAACGGAGGAAAAAACTAAATCCATATCTACGATAAAGCTTTAAATTAGTTTCTATAGCCGCAGTTTATTGGTAAAATTTATAAATTACTATTTCATCCTATTCCTAATTATTCAAGTTTCTGTTTCAATAGCAATTTATCCATAAAACCTACAAACTTTTTATCAAATATCCAGTCAGTTTATTTATTAATTAATACATTATTTTAAAAGTATTCTGTATAAAACAATATACCATTTTATTATTCATGTGTAATTTGTATTTACTTCATACCTAACCTATGAATTGTGTATTTCGAATTCTATATAGCATGTAACACATTTAATCATAAAATTGTAAAACATCTCATTGGGTAGTAATAGTCACGTAAAGTTTGAATTGCTACAATTTAAACTTATTTTTTCATGTACATTAAATAATACATTCGGGGAAAGATGATTTCGCTGCTTTTGTTTGGAGTGCATTCGGGAGTGCATATAAGTATAAGATCTACATGTACGCAGTCGCCGTATAATAGAAAAATAAAACAATATTCTCGAAACAAACGAGATGGTTGTTTACAGTTATTATACTAATGTTTTTACCACCATGGAGGTACAATATTCCTAAGATTAAGTACTATAATGGATTATTTGCCATTCTTCAAACACTAACAACAGTTCAACGTTCTACAATCATTCTGTACTAAGAATACGGAGAATGCTGATACGTGGAATACTAAGAATAGGTCAGAATAGCAGCAGCACGTTCAAGAATCACGTAGAATAATTATGGAACAACGTACGCTATAATGTAGTGAAGTATATAAATAACCAGTCGTTAAAACTTGATTTCAATTAACCACTGGCTTTTAAGATTATCTTTTCCTAATGATTAAGTTTGAATAAAGGCGATAAATTGGTGACTATCATTGTTGGTTCGACAGAGGCTAACAATAATACGAAATATAAGAGAAGTGACAAGTACACGAGTGAATTTAACGACCCTTTGTCCACCATGAAATTTTAATTAAACCCATTATTGTATAATATAACCTGTATGGAAATAATTTCATTATATTGACCAGTACGCAAATAAAATTTTAAGCGTCCCTATGGGTCTGGAATAAAGTTTTAATTATTACGCAAAGTCGTAAAATCGCAAAGCTTTTTTAATTTAATACCTACTTAACAATAAATAAAAAATAAGGAGAATCCCCAAGTACACATACAAAAGGTAAATAAACACATAAAGGAATATACGTAAAATGGCATTGTGTCAAAGTGCTATGCAAAAATACACACAGGTTAACGCTTATGATTGTTGTAAACATTCAGATTTTCTTGCGCACAATTATTAAGAGCGAAGATAAGGGCGTTCTATTTATACAATGAAGAGTAATCGCGGCAGCTGCAGGGAGGCAGGTAGGTTAATTTATACATCTAGAAATCGGAATGAGCGCGGTTCGGGCGCACGATCCGCTTGGGTGGATTTTTGGAGGCCTATTTTGAGGAGGAAAAGCGCGCAAGCGAAGCGCGTCGGCTTTGGCGAAGCCGAGTCTCATCGGGAGCGGAAGTCGGGGCGGCGCGGGCGGCTCGGGCGCGACGCGCGCAAAGGCGACTCGGCGCGGTGTGGAGGCGGCACGCGGGAGGCTCCCGCGAACAAAAAGTGGAGGTGCACGAGGATAAAAGGAAATGGCGCGGGATGAAAAGGCCACGGGTGGCGCGCGAGTCGATGAGGAATAAAGAGGGCCGCGGCGCAGGAAGGCCGAAATACATTACGATAAGCGGACCGTGGGCGGGGAATGGCGCAAGACGGAACAGTTTAGCAGGGCCGAAAGACTCCGGAGCTCGGGCCGGCCCAGCAGCCGCGCGCGCACTTGTGCAGCCCGCGTTTATTTTCATCTTGTGATTCTGTACTCTGTCGGCCGCGGCGCGCTCTCAAGAGCTTTTTACAGTAAACACTTTTTGGAAGAGATCTATTACGGGCAGCGGCCTCTCCGAGTGTACACCTGATTGGGACGAAGCCACTGGACTCGATGCCGCGTGGTTTTCAGTCGAGAGGAGGCATTATTGCCGGGGCGCCCTATACCGCGGAATATCAAGAGATCTCGGCATGTTTGCCAACGCAGAGAAAGAACGGATTTCTCGCATAATTATCAATTCCCATCAAGCTTTAATATAAATGTGGATTTAAATACTGGCATTAAACCGTTAATTGTACGCTTTCTGCGAGGCTTTCCGCGACTCGGCCAAGGCTCCTACGTGAGAAGCAAAAATAACCTGGAATTAATAAATCTTTGTGTACAAAGTATTCGTAATCACCATTAGGCTTGTTTATGCAGTATACGATAAAGATGGCAGATGTAACTGGGGATACAACACGGCATGCATATCCCACATTCATTGAAACTACAGGGTATACGAGAGGGTTTATGCATACCGATATGTAAACTCGCCGGGTAATCTAGTTCTTTCACATAGCCAGTATCGAAAAAACCAATGCTAAGAGCGAGGCTATGAGCTCAAGTTTCAATACTGCAGCATTTGGAACGCAAGAGAGAGACATAAAAATCTACACGAATGACAATCATTAATACGGCATTATACAAGTTAATGCTTGTTTTGACAAGGGAAAGACTTTTGCTCTTACTTTAATTGGACAAATGAATATTTCTCGAGAGGAAAACACTCGAGTTTTCCCAAGCGAGTGTCGGGCTGCATCTAAGCGGATTCCAATTTGGTTGGCAAATGCGCAAGAGGGTCCGCTCGGAGGTCCGCTCGTGCAGGGTGCCCCAAAGCGGGCGAATCGATATTTCATAGAGATAAGCGCGGCCGATTGTGTTCCGCGTCATTGATTCATTAGGCGGAGGGAATTTCTTTCTCCGCGAGGGCTCGTGGCGAAAGAGCGCAATAAAGGGGCTCTGGTCGGCTGGCTAATCCCCGAAACGTGACTGGCGGGGTCGGGGCGCGAGTCGGCCGGGCCGGCAGCTGCCGAGGCCGCGGGCCGCGCCCGTAAGCCCGCGGAGGCGTGCGCGCGCACGCCCTGGGCCCGTGCCGCTGGGGGACGCCCGCGGATCAGGGGCCGGACGTCCGCGTCCCCCGGGTCACCGGGAGGCCCGCCCGCGTCCCAGGCCTCGGGGAGGGCTGCGCGGCCAGTGGCCCGCCGACGCCGACCCCCACCGCCGCCCCTCGCGCCAATTGCGCCTCTCTTCCCGGCGATCGCGGCTTGTGCGAGAACAATAGTCCCCGGTCGCGCCGTCGAACCTGGGAACGCCACGGCCGATGCGGGCCCTCGGCTCCTCTAACGATAATTCAAACTGCACCGAGCACTCGCGAGTCCACTTGCCCGCTGCGCTCGCCGCTGCGAGTCCGTCGGGCCTCGGCTCTCGGCGGATCTCGGCCTGTCCGCGAGGCAGCCTCCACTGCGCTGAGAAAAAAGTCCCTGCGATGCTCTCAGGCCAACGTTTATTATCACCTAGCACTCATCCACCTATTTTTTTATATTCGTCCCCAGCAGCTTTGCCATTTGGTTAATAATAATTATCACTGCATCTTGAAATATAAAATTCAACAATTTTACAGCTATTGATAAAGTGTCCTCTTCGGTTATATTTGTAGTCACATATTTCATCTGACGTGCGCATACATTTATCCGAGGCTAAGGTCATAAGGACCCGTAAATAGCCCGTGATCATTAAAAAGTACAAAATAAGTTTAATGTGGATGACGACTCACGGCTAACCGCTCAATGTGTCGCGGCTCAACGCAGCAGAACATCAAAAATAAAATAGATAAAAACAAAAATACGCACAAAAAGCAAATAACACGAAAGAAAAATTTAAAAATAGCCCTACAATCGAGCTTGGAGTGAGCAGTTACTGCAATAAGAAAATTATGAGGACCGAGTCAGCAGTAGTTTAAGGCAGTCTTAAAACCCATGCATCCATTACATTCGACATATATCTAGCAACATCTCTTTGAAATCAAAAGTTTATGCATGAGCTGTGCTTTGAATTCATACTTTGTAAATTTCAAAGTTTGAGATTTAGCAGTGTAATAGAGGGTCTGAGCGAGTGGGTTCCATTACGATAAAGTGGTCTTGTTCGATCATATGACTTTATTACGAAGTGATCATTTAAGTTACGACCACGCTGAATGTGCCTGATAAACAAGGATGCAAGCTGCATATCCGCAAAATTGAAAAGTAGATTTTTCTTTTCCTATTTTATTCAAGCGTTAAATGAAAGCGTTTATTTCCGAAATTCTCAATTTTGAGGCTACATTACATACGTGGCCCTAGATCATCTAAAATATGCCCCTCCACAAATATAGTTATTTGATCCTTCACAGAAGAATGATGTTTTCCCTGGTTCATTTTTCACTTGGTTATATATGCAGGCTTACAGCTTATAAATCTTCGTCATTCGGATTTGAGGAGCGTATACTTTGAAATTCTTGTTGCTTTGAATGAAATTTCCAATTGTCGGATTTAGTGAAAGGATGTTTGATTCAATGTCGTCCAATTTCAAGGAAATGAATATTATTACCGAAGCCTGGGTTCGTATCCTGCAAGTTGCAGAGCCGCAGCCGCATTGGCCTCTCGTCTTGCAGGTGTGTTTTATTACGCGCGAAAACCTCCGGCGCCTGAGCTAACAACCTGCGCAAAGATTCATCAGTCGGGCTCTTGGCGGGCGGTAATTCGGCGCGTTGGCCGCTAATTGCCGCGGACTTTGGCCGGGCCGGCGGAAAGTTCGTCGCTCGCGCAGCAAGAAACTCGAGGCTGACGTAACGCGAGCTTTGGAGGCTAGGGGAAAGGGCCGGGGCGCAGGAAGCGCGACATCTCTGTTGACGCGGGGCGCGGCCAGGCGCCCTAGACCGAGGCTCGAAAACTCGTGTCGGCTTGCAGGTGGGCTCGGAGCCAATAATCGACGCCGCCGCCGGCTCGAAAATCCCGGCTGGGTAGGAAGGCCGGGAGCCATTAGGCCCGGGAGCTTATCGCTGCCCGGGCAGTTGTTTAACAGAGGCCTAATCGGTGTCTCCGGAAGGGCCCGACTCGGGCCCCGAGGGGCCATTAATAAGCCATCGGTATGGCCGACGCCGGGCGCTTATCACTCCGACCGAGGCGGTCTACCTGCTCCGAGCGCAACAGTACCTCGGCCGGGGCATCGAGATTCGACCTCGGAGATCCCGCGCGTGCTATCGGCGGGGCTTTTCCTAGGGCGGACCCGATCCA